>CAMTDV010000009.1:59923823-60523823 GCA_947069175.1 Scalesia atractyloides
CAAAATCTCATCGATGAAGCCGAACTACAAGACATGGGCACATCTAGTAAGAAACGTTTTGTTCATCGCGATCGTAGGGTGGCCACACGAAACCCTTATGGCGGATTATTTTGTCGAGGACCCGAAATACAACGAAGATATTTTTCATCATAGGTTTTGTTGTCAAAAACGATTGTTTCTAAAAATTGTGAGCGACGTGGAAGCTAATAACCCGTGGTTTGAAGAGGGCTTAGATGGGAGAATGAAGAAGAGTTTTTACACAGTTGCAAAAAGTTACATCGGCTATTAAACAACATGCAATCGGTAACACTCCAGACGAGAACGAAGAGTATTTACATAAGGCCGAAAGGACTTCACGCGAGTGTCCAGACTATTTCTACCAAACGGTATGTACAATATACGCTCCTCGAGTTCTTACGTAGGCCAACAAGCCACGACATGACGCTTTTGTACCAAGCTCACGAGGATAAACATCACCTTCCTGGTATGGCGGGTAACCTTGATTGCACCCATTTCGTATGGAGAATGTGTCCAATAGAGTTTCGGGGCCAATATATGAGAGGAGATCACCGTTACCCTACATCCTATTGGTGGACTTCGACGAAGGTAGTAATTTTAGTTAGTTTATTCTAGTTTATTTTAAGTATTTTTAATTAATGTAATGTTTTTTTTATTTTATTTTTAGTTTAATGTAATGTTTTTAAAAAATTTATTGTACTTTTATTATGTTAAAATTATATTTCATTTATTAATTATTATTAATACTTTATAAAAAAGAAATAGTTTCCCCCACCCCTTATGTTTTTAGGCAAGAGGATAGTTAGAGAAGGGAAATGACATGACAAATATGATTGGGTTAAAGAAATCCCTCTTCGGTCATAAGGGGTGCACCCCTTTCACCCTTTTAGCGATTGCTAACTTAACAAAAGTACAAAACTAATATCGCAAAACCAATCATATCCCATGTCTTTATACGACTATACAAAAACTCAGTAGTATAAACTAGCACATTAGACTGCATTTTAGGGGGTTTTATTGAGAAAAAAGAAGAGGAGCCACGTAGATGCTTGGTAATCAACCTTCGTTCACCTTATTCGACTCGTGCCCCCTTTATAGTTACCATGCCCCTAGCACCCTTTTTACGCTTCCCCATGTTCACCATATCAATGACCCCACACCTGCAATCCCCTCTGAGGCCTTGGCCTTGACAGCACCCCACCATCGCGGTATTCCCTGTTCGTGCTCGGCTGACGTGGCACTGATAACGCCCTAGTTCATAACATATAGCGTAATTTTATAACATTTTTTTACGACAAATGTTACTTCTTATACTTTATACCAAATATTCAAAAATATTCACCTTGTCTAGTTTTAAGAGACGTGTACCTCTACCAAGTAAGCTACCCTCACATGGGCATAATCTAATAACATTTGTATCGTAAATTAATTAACCAAAGAAAATAACTACTTATAACTTGTTGGTCAAACATGGGGTGTAGAGCTGGGTTGAGCCCGAGCTCGGCTCGTCATGTTTTTATGAAACTCAAGCTCGGCTTGGTTCGAGCCTACTTATTTAAGCTTGAGCTCGGCTTGCGAGTTAAACCCAAAGCTCAAGCTTTGGATTTAATCGAGCTATAATCACTTAAACGGCTCGAGCTCGCTTCAATATCACTTAAACAAGCCAAAGCTCGGCTTGAGCTCAACTCGCTAGTGTCATCATTATTATTATTATATCATATATAAAAAAAGTTAAATTTTGTTTAGGCTTGTTTAGGAGCCTAAACAGCTTTGTACTTCACGCTCGAGCGTCTTGATAACTAAAACTTATACACATGTGAGCTTGGACTTGAACTCATTAAAATTTAGCTGATTTGAGCTTTTAACCGAACCAATAACAAATAGGTTTAAGTATTTGGGCTTGAATACACCCCATACGACTCAAAACAATTAAAAAACACCCTATTTCCCGAATCGGCAAGTAGCCAAAGAGCGTCCATAATATTACCCAATTGAAGACATCTTGGTCTTTCCCGTTCCCCCGGCGGCTCCGATCGATCAAAAGTTAACGGTGAAACTCATCATAAATGGCGATGCAAACGGAGTTAGCACCTCCAAAGTTCTCATCCTCGTCGGAGCAGGTTAAATTTTCATTGTTTTACCAACCCTAGAACTCCTAATTCTTATGCTTATTGTATAGATTGATCCTTATCAGATGTTTAAATTCACGTGCTTAGGGTTTGCCAGTTAGTTCCGTTAATTATAGTTCAAAATTTAGGTTTTATCAATAGTTATAGCTGACCAGTTTCGGTTGGAAATTTTAGGGAATGATAGATATGATACAGTAACTGAACTAGTTGGAGACTTGGAGAATAAGTCTGCTGGATGAGAGGTGATTTGACACGTTAAGCAAACCGTTCTGATCTGTTCGGCTGGGTTGGGGAGAGGTACTGGGCCGAACGCCTGCCTCAAACATCAGTTAACGTGTTTTGGGCGCAATGGATGTGGACAGGTTAGGAATTGAAGCGGCGCAGCTGAATAACCGATTCACAATGAACACACAATAGTAATGTGAAAATAATAAAGAAATATGAATAAGAGAATTTACGTGGTTCGGTCAGTAACACCCCGCTTGCGGTGTGCACATATAATGTATATATGTGTGGGCCCTCGGGGGGCAAAATTGAAATTGCACTAATATTGACGTTATTTTACTAATATCGTGAAAATAACGTTATAAGCGGCGGACGGTTAATCATGCATCATGTGGTGGCGTTGATAGCCGAAAGACAAAAGGGTACATGCACTAATCGGCCTTTGTCCCGATTGTTGAGTGTTATGTGCCTTATGTCCAAGGCTTGATGCAAAACTACTATCGAGCTGGGGGGAATCACTGGAAGCAGCCTCTCTATTCCTACGGGGTAGAGCTAAGGCTGTCTACATCTTACCCTCCTCAGATCCTACCTTAGCTTTGCTATTGGTAGGATTTACTGAGTAGGATGATGATGATGACGTGGTTCGGTTAGTGTGACTATACGTTGACCGCTCTGCAACTAGGGATCTTTTATTAACTCAACACATAGGATTCCAATACATAGCATGAATATGTATAGAGGACCAATTAGGATTTTAGGCTTGGTGAACAGGAAACCTAAACGGGGTTTCTAAACATCCAATTTGAACAAGCCCAATAGCAATTAACTAGCTTAAGGACTTCACCCCAACAAACACGACACGATAGGAGAACTCAACAGTTAATGTGCTCACGTCACGTAGGACCAATACCAGGATGGGTGAACTTCTTGGAAGTTTCCACCCGGGCAACCAAAAACAGATTCGTGAGCTCCTAGTGGGCAAAGCGGACAATATATGTGGTACGAGAGGCCGTTTGTTACAGGTGATGAGTACAGCCTCTAAAAGCATAAATTAAAACTTGTGTGTGTCATTAACTATATGTTCTGTTTGATCCGTTTACAGTGTTAAATGCTGCAACTATAGAGTCTATGGTATTAGAGGCTAAGATTGAAAAAAAATGTGTTAAGTTTGTGACGGTTGTTCTTTGGTCTACACAATAGTGATAAACACTGTACTGTAACTTGATATCATCTTGTCTTCGCTTCACATATGTTGCTTAACTTTGTTAATTAATCTTTATGAGCCTACTTTTCATTGATAGTGATTTAGGAAAACTGATATGATGTTCATCAAAAGTGTGCTACTTGTTTTAATGTGTCATATAGAGGCTCTTGTAGTATCATTTGTATCTATGTTTCCTTTTTTTTTTGTAATTTGTATTCGCCATCTAATGACATTCTTTATTCTTGTGCTGATTAGGTCTGACTAGTTCTGTTATATTAAGGAGCGGAAAACTCTCAGATATATTATCAGAGCTCCAGGAGTTAATGACGGGGGTTAATGAAATTGAAATCCTACCTGGAAAGTATGATAGTGCCGCTCTTGCCGCACAGGTATTTAAAAAGATAAAGAGTTAATGTTGCATGTCTGTATCATTGTTAGTAATGTACTTTCTGTAATTTGTAAAGTGTAATGACAATTGTTAGAAATTGTTTTCAAATAGTAACTCGAACAAGCTATACCTTGATTCGTACATTGGATTATATGTGCTTATATTATTCCTGGCTCACTTCAGATTCGACAACTGGCACAAGAAATTCGGGAGTTGTCACTTTCCCGACCCGTTACCATTTTCAATGGAGATTCTAGTTCTAGTGGTAAGACATGTGGGCATCTTTTATGACTAATTGATAGATATTTGTGTTACTTTGAATGCTTGATTGGTGTTGACGTATAAATAATCATTATATTGCGTACGTCTTTTAGAGGAACACATAACAACATAAGCTCAGGTTTCTGTTTTAATTTCTACGTTACAAAATTCTTATTCTTGGTGTAGAACCCTATTTTTTTTTGCTTTTATGCAATAAGTGCGGCATGAAAGACATGTTGCCATAAAAATTAAAAAAGATAGTTTTTTAAATGATTTTGGCTTTTTTTAAATCCTTGTTGTCATTGTTGCCTTATGTTTAAAGTTGAAGAAGAAGATGATGAAAAAGAACAAAATATAACCCAGAAAATAAATATTTATTATCAAGTTTTCAAGGTTTCGTTTTGAACTTGCTTTTTTGATACGACTTATAGAATGTTATTGCTGGATTTGATGGATAATGCTCAACGGTTAAGACCACATATGTTGAAACAATACTTTTGAGCTATGCAGTTAATAATTTAATATCGCCGATATATCACCGATATATCGGTTATCCGTACCTTGGTTAAAATATCGGTGCAAAACATTGGTCAGAATATCATACCGATGTTATCGGAGATATTGACCGATATATCGCCGATATTTTGCTTCCTTAATATCGGTTATCTCACCGATTTTATAGCTTTAGGAATGTTGGCGCATTTTAATATTTTTTTACTGTCCCAAAGCCTAGTACCCAAAGCCAAAACCATACAAAGAATAAGTATACCCTTAATCCAACCCCAATCGCACAACACACATCTGATCGGCAACTCGTCAACCCTAAATCCAATCGGCAACACGTCAACCCTAAATCCGATCGGCAACTCTAATCGCACAACTCGTCAACCCCAAATCCGACCGGCAACTCTGCAACTTACTTCCGTTGTCCCAACTTGGAGGAAGATGTCATGGCTTATGATCATGTTTCTAATATAAAATATTGACACTTTTGATTTTACTATTAATATTATATAGGTTTTAATCTAAATTTATGCATGATATTAAAATTACCGATATCCCACCGCGATAACCGATATATCAAATATTGGTCCTTGGCCGATATCCGATATTTTTACCGCATTAACTGCATAGCTAATTATAGGTAAAGTGATAAACCAGAATTCAAAATATAAGAATAATACCCAAGCACAACTTATCTATCAAACAAGAGTTTTGAAATACTCATACCCATTCGCATTCCACCCTGCAATCAAATATGTTACCATAGTTACTAATTACAGCAAACGAAACACCCCTCAAGTAATATTATTTTGACGTATTCTTAGTTTTTTCCGCACCTTCTCTCTTTACATCTCTGTGGTTGCATATTGACTAAGTGTGTGCATTCTTGTTAGTATTCATAGTGGGTCTTGCTACCACCTTATACAACTTACATTTCACCTTCAATATCTATACAAGTTTTGATGAAGATAAATAACCCCATAATGTGAACAAAACAACATTATCTGATACATGCTTTTTGCTTGGTATATGTTTCAAACCAAGATCCATGAAATTTCACATTCAACATGTTAACTTATGAAATGTAAAACTGCCATTGGCTTGAGTAGTTGAGTTAAATCATTGTTGATTTAACTGCAATGCTGCTCACTGATTATATGGATTTGGGGCTTGATTTTTTTTTTGTAGCTTCTTGTATGTTTACAACTTAAACTTTTTCTGTAAAATTTGGCACACAGGAGGCTACTCATCTTACTTGATGCCAGCTGCAGCACTAGGAGCAATGGGATATTGTTATATGTGGTGGAAGGTAAGAAGATTAAATGGCTCGTACTGCTTATAGAAGTCAACGAATTGTTTGACTGAATGCATTCCCATTTAATCACATTGATGCATGTTCGCAGTTAATTTCGTTCTATATTTTTTCAGGGTTTGTCTCTTTCTGATGTTATGTTTGTAACTAAGAGCAATATGGCAAATGCTGTATCAACAGTTTCAAAACAATTAGAAAACGTGTCTGACGCGTTAGCGGTGAGTAATACCTCATTTATAGATTGTAGTCTATTTTTTATTTTATCTATTCTTTGCTTGTTATATTTGCTGACACATTGTTTCTGATTTCAATCCCCAGTCTACAAAGAGACATCTATCAAAAAGACTCGAAAACTTGGACTGGAAATTAGACGAGCAGAAGGAAATAAGTAAACTGATCGCAGATGATGTAAGGCCGATATTCTTTACTTATAACTTTACTTGATTGATGCACTTGTGAGTAAATGGATTAAGATTGTTGTCTGCATATTAACCCGAGTCTTTTGCAGGTAAATGATGTGAAGTCTAATCTTAATCAAATAGGTTATGACATCGATATGATCCATCAAATGGTGGCCGGATTGGTAAGCTTTCTCATTGATGTTCTACCAATTTTTACAAAGAGTAAAATGCCATTTTCGTCCCTGAGGTTTGGCCAGTTTTGCGACTTTCGTCCAAAGGTTTGTTGTTCCGCATCTGGATCCAAAAGGTTTGAAATCTTGCCATTTTCATCCAGCTCGTTAACTCCATCCTTTTTTCTCCGTTAACTCAGGGGTATTTTCCATCTTTTTTTATTAACTTTAAGGGCAATTCGGTCTTTTTCACTTTATGTACACACATTTACTCATTAAGCATAATGTGCAAGTGTTCGAAATAACGTTACTAAACAAAAAGCAAAAACTAGCTAAAAAGACGGAAATACCACTGACTTAACGGACAAAAATGGCTGGAGTTAACAAGCTGGATGAAAATAGCAAGATTTCAAATCTTTTGGATCCAGATGCGGTACAACAAACCTTTGGACGAAAGTCGCAAAACTAGCCAAACCTCAGGGACGAAATTGCATTTTACTCTTTTTACAAATCTGTAACTTTGCTCGTTTGTTCTCTGTTACTGAACAGGAAGGAAAGATCGATCTTATCGAAGGAAAGCAGGTGAGACTTTTTCAATCATGAATATGTTTTGTTTCTGTTGTTTTTCTTTTGTGAAAGATTTATCGCTTACGGTAAGTGAATTTTGGTCAACAGGATATGACGAATTCAGGTCTATACTACTTGATGCAAGTAGCTGGAGGGATTAAAGACGGAATAAACGCTAAGCTCTTTAAGGTCAGATACTATAATTTCTTATTGGTAAATAAGTTCATCTCATATGACATACGTTTCAACGCACAATAGGATATTGAAGCTAAGATAGGAGAACAATTGAAAATTACATTTGAGGAGACTTCATTAAAGGTTCGTGACGTGTTTTTCAACACTTTTAACACTTCTCTTTTTTTATAGTCATACATAACACTTTTCTTTGTTGACCTTTTGCACTTCAAATGTTCAGGGCCTTCAGTTTCTTACGGATGCTAATGATTCGGGCCCAAAAGAGAATCCTGTGCTGACTAAAACGAGCACTAAGGTAAACAAAGATCAAGATAACGCTAAATCAAGATTTTGCAGGCCGTACCCAGTGGGTTTGTCGTTTGCTAAAAATATGTGATTGGTTGAACTTTGAAGGGTTGCAATGACAACTATTCTTTAATCTTTTTGCCAAGTTATGAATTCATACTATTCAAAATGTGGGTGGTAGTCATATTTCATGATATCAAACATGGTGGTGCGTGAGTGCACACCATTTGTATGCACATTAAATGCTACTTGTAATGTTATATTTGGATATGAGTTGAAGTATGTACAATAATACAAGTTAAGCGATAGATTGTATAGGTTCGAATGTGGTCATCTGCCATTGATTGCTTTCATGGTGTATGTTAATTCTCCAAACCCTGCATCGACAGCATATATGTTATCGTCTTGACAGTTGGTCATCAGACTTATGATCACAACCACCTGTTTGCAGCATGGATCCTCTAGGTAATAAGTTTTTATAATAAAGTGGTTCAGGATTGTGATGGGATCATTGGAATCTTCTGTGTGTTTTATAAGTTCGTCGGCACTGGTGGAATCTATATAAACCTGGCAAAACGGCAAGGATGGGTGGGCTAGTGTCATACTAGGTTTGGGTCAATACATGCCATTTTAGAAAGAAAAAAAAGGGTCATTTTGGTTCAGGTCAAATCAAGTTCAGGTTCTTATGAAAACAGGTTTATGTCAAAGCGGGTCTGACCAATAAGTTACCTGTTTTGGCTATGAAGGTTTGCAATTTGCTGTAGCAGTTTTGCAAAAAACCAATTTTGACATCTACTCCTACATCTGCATCAACTGATCATCATCATCATACTAAGTAAATCTTACCAATAGCACAGCTAAGGTAGGGTCTCAGGAAAGTAAGATGTAGACAACCTTACCTCTACCCGTAGAAATAGAGAAGCTGCGCCAATGTGGGGTAGCCCACTTGGTAGAGGCACATGCCACTTGGTCTCAGGTTCAAACCTGGGCAAGGGAAATAATTTAGAAATTTTGTTGTAAAGGAGTAAAATTTGCCTTGATAGTAGTTTTGCATCAAGTCTTCGACATGAGACATAACACTCGGCAATTAAGAAAAAAAGAGATTAGTGCATGTACTCCCTTGTCTTTAGGTTATCAACGCCATCACATGATGCATGATTAACCATCCCATCTTTTAACGTTACATCTGCATCAACTACTATGACTAATTAAGTTTCAGCCAAAATGTGTACATATCTTAAAATAATAATAAGGAATAATGGATTTTAATAATCCAAACTTTTAGTCATTGGCCGGCAACGGTCCTAACTTCAAAAATAACTAGTGGTGGTCCCAACTTTTCACATATTGTAAACAGATGGACTTTTACTAAAAAAACCTTAATTTCTTTTTATCTCTTTATCCTTTTCGGTTTAGTAAAGGTCCATTGGTTTACATTATACGAAAAAGTTGCCGAAAAGGATAAGGAGACAAAAAAAATTAATGTTTTTTAGTAAAAGTCCATTGGTTTACAATATACGAAAAGTTGGGACCACCACCGGTTATTTTTGAAGTTGGGACCGTTTCCGGCCAATGACTAAAAGTTTGGATTATTAAAATCCATTATTCCTAATAATAATAGTTTAAACATTTACGATTTAGTATCTATACATCTACTAAAATGTTACAATTCTACAAGACACTATTCCATTATGATAGTTCTATTTAAGTTTTTTTATAAATTATACAATTCAGTTTTCCCTTAGACCCCGCCCCCTTAAATAAGCGGAGTGGAGTTTCCTAAACACTCTTAAAAATTGTTTAAATATTTAATTTAAATTAAATTAAATTAGATTAAAAAATATTTAATTTGAAATTAAATAAATAGATTAAAAAACATATTTAAATCATATACAAAGTTAACTTTATTAGGTTAGGGTAAAATGAAAACCTATACGGTTGTGAGAACTTAGGAATCTAAAGAAATCACTTTTCCAAAAAAATACGTTTTTTTCATTACGGCACCGTAAATGCTGTAAAATGATGATCATGCTTATGTCATCACCTTTTTACAGCCGATGTAAGGGGCCGAAAAACGCACTTTGAATTTTTTTATTTTTACGGCAGTCTTTCGAAACTTTTATCTAGGGTGGTGAAAAATGAGGGAAAACTCGCATGGGAAGGTCGAGTTCTCTAAGTTTTCACAACTCGGGGTGGTTTTACTTGATCTTGTCCTAGTAAAAACAAAAATAATCACTTAAATTATTTAGTATAAATAGTTAATAACTAATAGAAGTAAATTACTAATTTAAATTTGTTACTAAAAATTCATTTTTATATGAATCTATTAGTAGGTTCAACTCATCCCTTTTTAGGTAGTAGAATTTCATCACTTCATTTGCTATTTGTGCAGCCAAGACTAATTGTAGTTCACACGTCACTGTTATATAGTTAGTGGACCGATAACTAAACTACACTGTTACAAGATGAACTAGTACAACTAAAAAAATTACCCATTACCAATATATTAAATCCCAGTAAAGGCCAAGTTTGTGATAGAGAATATACTATCCTTGCAGACTCTCTGTTCGTCTCGGTATCTGAAGGTACAAACCGGCACCAGCTTGGTACAGAAAATATCAAAAGTTGGTACCGAATTGATATTGAAAATTTTTAGTTTGGGAAATTCGGCATTCCTAACCAATATAATTTGCTCATCCCTGATCACGGGTACCATACAAACATCAACGGTATCGTACAACTTTTTTTTATTGATTTTCTTCAACTTTAATGTTTTCTTTTTTTAGTTTCAGGGCTAGGGATGAGGTCGGTGCAAACCGATGGTCCGATACTAAATCGGTACTGGTACCGAAAATACCGGTTGCGGTACAAGTATATGAAGGTAAAAACTGGTAGCAAGCCGGTACCAGGAACGCCAAAAGTTGGTACTGAATTGACTTAAAATCTTTCGGTTCCGGAAATACCGTACCGGTACCCAATACCATTTGCCATCTCTGACCATGGGTTTCTTACGAACAACATCATTACAATCATGGTTGTAAAACAAGGTTTCCAAGGCCGACTACTCCCCGAGTAGTCGCTACAAGGTAGGCTGCCGAGACGACTTTCTTCGACTCCGCCTAATTACTCGGGGTCGGTCAAACAAGGTCAACATTGACCAGAATCGGATCTAGTAGGTCAACTCGTGCCTAGTTTGACTTAAATAATAATAAAACATAATTTTCTATGCCTATCATATTAAGAGTGAATATCATTTTCACGTATTTTGTTATAAATATTAGTAATTTTATGTCATTTGACATATATTTAATCTCCAAAAAGTAATTTCTTTATAATTTAACATGTCCGAGTACTCTCGTGTACTCTCCGCCTAGCCCGAGTACTCTTAACTCCCCGGTCGACGACTAGGGAGCGCCTAGCGACTTTTACAACCATCATTACAATAAAACTTTTTAGTTGATTTTCTTTCTGTTATCTTATACTGTTTTTTTCCAACATTTTCTTTTTATTCTTGTCAGTGGTTCTGTGCGTAACGCGCTCGTAGTGATTTCAAAGCACATGTAAACAAGACTAAATGACAAAAGAAGTTTGTCGCAACACGGCTAGAGTGATAAATCTAGATATATTAAATAAAACAAAGAAACATGTGTGATTCAAACCCTTAAGGCCAGCTAAGTAAATGGTTGAGTGCCCCTTGGCACCTCCAAGTTTTTGCCCGTACTGGTTTGGCTATGGATTTAGCATTGGCGCCTCCTCTACACTTGGTCTAACACCGGCCCAGTTCCAAGTCTGATAGCACGCTCGGGAAGTGATGGGTGACGATTGCACAGGAAAAAAATGGAGCGTCCCTGCAACACATGGGGGCTGGGCGGTGTTCCCATGGGTCCCCGGTTGTGTGCAGTAGTTCAACTCCGTGTGGCCTTACGATAATTTATTCAAATTCTCACAAATTCAGTACCGGTCAAATCACATATCTAATGACGCAATCATAAAGAGTTTTTAACATTGACAAGATCATTAACATCAAATTGCATGTTGAAAATCCAAACTCATAATATACAAAAGTTTATTAACACCAAAACAACAAATTGACAAAAATAGTACAAAAAATTGGTTATGATACACCAAAAGTAATTATTCAGTTATGTATCTACTATATATACACTCATTCGTCCTGCTACTATATCTTCTTTGTACACCAAATCAGTAGCATGTGATGAATCTTGAAGTTGGGAAGATGATGAAGCAATCCTATAGCATAAAGTCATACATAAAGACCACATTACTAGCCATAAGAGGGAGAACTAAGTAGCCAACCCAAATAACTTTTCTTAAAACTTTTATAAAGCTTTGACCATATTATTTTAAGTATTCTATCTAGGTTGCATAGTTCGAATTTGGAGAAATGGTGTAACTAGGGTTATATTCAAAAGATATTGTTGAAAAGCTTCTTGCTTCTCTCTAAAGTCTTCTTTAAAATAATGAACACAACGAAGATAAAAGATGAAGATTAGGTTCGACATGGCTAATAGTTCTAAAACATTTAAGTTACAACTGTGCTAAAGAGTTATTGTCTAGTATAAATATTATGAACATAAATATGTTGATAAGATGTTTGTGTATACCTGAGTTTTTGTGGCAAAATCATCTTTAGATAGAAACACGAGTCAATTTTAGCAAGCTGCCTACAACATTTGGCTCAATTGGATTCAAACCATTTGATCAATTTTGAACCCAAAGTTAATCTTCGCCTACTCAATTTTCTATTATCATAATGGAGTTTATAACAACACAAATAGGAAACATAACAACTTAGAAAACAACACTAAGACAACAACTTAGAAAACATCTCAATTCCGTTAAAAAGGAATTTAAGTATCAAACTTTTCACTGATTCAATCGTTGCTATAAAAAAAAAAGAAAACAGACTTTAATAGGATAAGGTTTCTATGAGGCAAAGCATCTGAGAACTTGTTTATACTAATCTTTTATAAACTTTTCCAAACCTCCCATTTTAAACTTAACAGATATAAACACCATTATGAAGATAGTCTAAACCACATGGATTACGAATCGAGCTAGAACTACGAGGTATTTCTACCTCTGCAAATCCCCCCTTTTCAATTATCAGTTCGTCATCAACGTCTGTGGTTGCAGATTGCTCTCGACAACTGATTGCTGAGATCGATGATGATAAGCTCAAGCTGCTCCCATCACCACCTGATGTAGAGTACATAATATTATTGAGATCTGTGATGAAAGTTGTAGGTTGAGAGGTTGGTGGAGATGCAAAGAGACCAACGATTTAATTAGGGTTAACAAAACCTCAACTGCTATTGATATCATCAATTCATGGGCTTTCAATACAAATCACTGAGCAAGCCCAACTACAGTCTATTTCTTTTGGATAGCATAACCAAACAATATATTGTTTTAATTATATTTTATTAATACTCTCTATTGTTTTATTTAGTTTAGATTTTATTAGTGCTGAATTTGAATAAAGGTCAAAACGATAAAATTTAGAGCTTGGTCTATTACTAGACACTAGGGGATAGTGATGACAATATTTAGAGTAAACTAGTGGGTTACATCTGTGCTCTGCGATGGAACGATTCAATTTTTAAGAGAAATATAGACGCAATAGTAAAAATAAAGTTAATGACAGAAATTCGTTTGATATTGGTTCGGTACATTAAGATACCGGCACTTACCGAAAGATAAACAAAAAAAGTCACGATACGACCAAAAAAATACCAAGATGTGTTTACATCGATCGAAACAATAAAAACAAATATCATTTTCGGCACTAACACTGATCGGTCAATATTAGACCGTTTGTTTTGTTACATGTACAATAACAGGTTCAATTAAACTTAAAAAAGAAATAGAAAAATAAAAAATAGAAAAGAAAAAGGAAGATGAAAAAAATTCACAAAAGAACAAAAATCATTGTAGCTGTTATAAATAAACTACATTATGGTGACTATCGACATTTTAACTCCCGTCTCTTCGTGTCCTTTGTACTAATGTAAGAACAATATATATAGTTCTTTGTATTGCATGTTTACATCTCAATGAATACGAATTCCTATTCAGTTATTCTCTATAGTCTTGTTCTCTCATGTTTAGTATAGTTGTACATTGGTTGCTAATAGACCGTTGTTTTACAACACGTTATCAGTACGACAGGACATAAAAGATACTTTGTTGTTTTTGATTCTGGATTCCAACAAACCAATCGTCGCCCCAGTCCCAACGACCATTGGTTGAGTTTCAACCTCCGGTTATAAGTGTGGCAATACGAGGAACAACCGCCGAAGTAATCATCGCTTGGTTGGGTCCTCTTCTAAAATTCCGCCGTCATCAATAAGGTAAGCGATTTTTTTATGAATTGTATAGCCGGAGTGTAACTCCCGGCGAGATCATCGGCAGGCAAACAATAATCTTCGCAAAGGGTAGGAGATTAGAATGATTTTCCAAAATTATTAATTAATTGAAATAAAAAATAACTTTCAAATATGGATAAATGAACCGACAATCCTTTTACTTTTACAAAATAACTGAAACCAGAAATTAATTTATGTCATTAGATTATTTCCTTCGGTAGTAGTTTTTGTTTTTGGGATTCTGGAAGGTTTGCCAGGAATTATTATTTGATGCAACAGTAGTTATCGTATATTTTATAAATTGAACAGTATATGTTGAGAAAAAAAATCTTAATATTTGTTACTGCTCATGGATGAAAGCATTTTTAATTTAATATAATCGTGTATTTGTCTGCAAGTTTTAAATAATTTAATACTTAACATAATTTAATTATCATTCGTGCCATCCCTTTAATATGATAAATTGTCATTCATCAAATTATTCCCATGCATTAATTATATGGTAGTTGGCATACATCAAATATTATAAATTTGATTTCCATGTTTTGTGTTTTTCTATTATCTTACTTTGATTACTGAATGCAAATTGTTTAATGAATATGCCTTTGGAAAGAATTTCAGAAACTAGAACTTGATATTTGGTTAGTGTTTGTAAATTCTATTTAAGGGATTCAACTACACTAAATTTTGTTAAAAATATTTTCTTTTGAATAACTTATAGATAAGTCATAGAGATGTTTAAAGGTTTTAAAATAGATATACAAATATGGTTCCCTTATTAGTTTATCTGATAAAGCAAATTATGGGTTTAAATTATAAATCGTATAACATACGGTAGTAATGGATAAGTAAGGCATCTCATATCATAAAGCTTTATTTTAACTTGAGTTATATGGTGGCATTTTATAAAACCATATATTATATAATTTAATTTTACGGTATGCCTTGTATCTCTATGCTACCATTTATTTATATAGACAATAATGAATTGAACAGCTAATCAAAGTCATGTTTTATTATCACAAAATATTCTTAAATAGGACACTCAAAGTGTCATACTCGCGTATCTCATTATCAAGTTATAAAAGGTCGTAAGATGTTTGTTAGACCGGCAATATGATATGATTTGGACATGTCATGAAATTCATTGACAAGATATAACTCGTGTATAGCGAGGAGATAATGTCACGGGTAAAACATATATTTATATACCTTTAAGGTACAAAAACATATAGATTCATATTTTACTAACCCATCAACAAGTTTGGTTAGTTCTGTAAATGCAGAGAATGTAACAAAACATATTCATGGATCTTATGGTATCTACTTACAAGTGGAGGCAAATAAAGTTTCACATGAAAATCATACATCAATGCTCATAGAAGGATTTCACATTAATGGATCAAGCAACATACCAAGCTGCACATCAATGGATTACGAAGTTTTGAACAACTTTCAAAGAAGCCGAAAACGAGTAACTTATATGATACATGTAAAAATGAGGGGGGCATTATACAAGTTGCACTCTTTTTCCCTTAACTAAGTTTTATCCCAATGGGTTTTCTTAGTAAGGTTTTTAATGAGGCAACATACCTGATCCAGAAGTATCAGGGGGAGAAAATACGCGTTGTACTCTTTTTCCCTTAGCTGAGGTTTTGTCCCACTGGGTTTTCCTAGCAAGGGTTTTAACGAGGCAGCACCAACAAGCGTATTATACATTGTTTTCTTTTATCACGTGGATAGTCAAGGGGGAGTGTTATAAATAAACTACATTATGGTGACTATCCACATTCTAACTCCCGTCTCTTCGTATCATTTGTACTAATGTAAGAACACTATATATAGTTCTTTGTATTGCATGTTTACATCTCAATGAATACGAATTCCTATTCACTTATTCTCTATAGTCTTGTTCTCTCATGTTTAGTATAGTTGTATATTGGTTACTAATAGACCGTTGTTTTACAACAGTAGCTAAAAAGTTCACAAATTATATATATATATATATAATAATTACTTTTGAGACCCTATGTTTTAGTGGTTTTAACCACTTGAGTCCAAAATCAAAAAGTTTAACTCTCTGAGTCCCTAACCGCTCATTTTATAACGTTTTGAGTCTCTGTGTTTTATTCGTTTTAACTGTTTGAGTCCAAAATCAAAATACAAGTGTTAAAAAATTGGACTTAAAACGTTATAAAATGAACAGTTAGGGTCTCGGGGCGTTAAACCTTTTAATTTTGAACTCAAGTGAAACCATTAAAACATAGGGACTTAAAAAGCGATGGGATATTGTTATATGTGGTGGAAGGTAAGATGTAAATTACATTTTTCGTCCTTTATGTTTATGCCAATTTTAAGTGGATATCTTTTGTCTTTAAAAGTGTCAAGAATCGTACTTTATGTTTAAAGTAAATTATAAGTTTTGTCCTCTATGTTTACATCAAATTGCAGGCGCTGTCCTTTGCCTTTAAAATTGACGGGTTTTGTCCTTAATGTTCAAAAATCTTGCACGTTATGTCCTTTAGGCCAAACCCAGTTAGATATTTTGGTTAAATATGGTCATGTGCAAGGCACATGAGGGCATTGTTGCCATTTCATCTCATCATGAACTATTTTGTAAAAGAACTTATGTTTTGAGACTATTGTGTAAGTATAAAAAAGATATTTATAATAAAAAATATATAAAATAAAACAAAACTCTGCATTGTCTCTCTCTAAATTCCCACTCTCTCTTCTCTCCCTTTCTCTCTCTCACCTGCCGCCACCTCCCACCACTACCAAGTTCACCATCACCATCCATCCAACCACCAATGTCCACCTTCACCGTCCACCCAACCTCCACCGTTCACCACCACCCTCCACCACATCCACCATTCAAAACCCACTACCATATCCACACTCAAAACCCATAGCCGTCCAACCTCACCTGTAACCTCCCACACATCCACCATCACCATCCACCACTAAACGCACTACAACCTGCCATAGACTCTCATATCTGGTAAAACACCAACCCGCCACCATCCACCATCTCAGATCTAGAAAAGGTTTATTACTTTGTAAATTGTCAAAATCATTCCTTAATTAGACAAATTTCCATAAAACAATTCCTTATGTTGATGCATATGTCTGTTGCCTACGCCATCGTATAACGTCGAGTCTGTGTTTAGGAGCGAAACGTTAAGTTAATGTATGTTATGAGACAAGTTCGCCCGAACTTGTAATGTACATGAACAAGTTTGCCCGAACTTGTCCATGGCACATTTGGAGCGAACTTGTTCTCCTATAAATAGGAGTCTTGATTTTTCATTTGTAAGATTGAGAGATTTTGTGTATTGGACGGTGAAGCTCTGTCCAAGTGTTTCTAGGATTTGTAACGTTGACTATTAATAAAACGGTGATTAAACAGTAAAGAACTTATATCCAATGTCGCCTATGCAAACGGTTTCCGCACGTTTACCTTAGGTTTGCCAAATTAGGACCAGAACGATCTGTACAACGGACCTACAATTGGTATCAGAGCAGGGTTGGCCTAATTTGAAGACATTGGACATAGAACTTCACATCTTCTACTCATTTCTGACAAAGACGAAGATAGTGATCACTCGAAAAGGCGACAAAGAAAGCTGCTGCAGAAAAAGAGCTAGAAAAGCTTAAAGCAGGTGATGCTGATTATGAACCGGGATCTGATAAGGGTTCTGATGAGGAGAGACCGAAGAAAAAGGCGAAACGTGTTAAGTCTTCTGTAAAAGATACACCTTTGAAGACTACAGGGTCTCCGAGTACTAAAGGAAAGAAAAGTCAAAAGCCGAAAAGCAGACGCTATGTTGGCAAAAAAAAAAAAGGCACAGAAGTCCCACAAGAACCTTCTGGTGTAAAAGAATCAGGAGTTACACAAGAACCTCCTGCAGCTGAAACGATTCAAACTTTTACGATCCAAGAGACTGCTGAACGACTAGGAGTCACACAAGAACCTCCTGAGTCTGAATTGCTTGAAATACCAATACTAGAGTCTCAAGATCCACCTACAAGTTCTCCACCAGAAAGCGCTATTCCAAAAGATGTTCCTGTTCAAACACCGAAGAGTACTCCAATGTCAACACCTAAAACTACTCCGAGGTCAAAGCTTTTTGGAAATATTTCTGATGAGCCAGTTAGTCTTCAAGATCTGAATGATTTCTTCCCAGAATCTGATGTTGATGAACTGGAGAAAAGAGTTAAAGCTTTGGAATATAAAGTATCAAAGAATGAAGCTGAGAAAGCTGCTTTGGATCAAATAGTGAAACAAAGCGAGGTTGAAAAGGAAATCTTGAACGACAAAGTGAAATTTTTAGAAGGTGATCGAGGTTATCTGAAGGCATTGATAGAAAGTTTGCAGGATGCGAATGAACGACTGCAGAAAGAATAGCCGAATTACGATCAGAGAGGGATTTGAATGATCGAAGGTTTTCTAGACTACAGAAAGTATTATCTAATAGTTGGGAATTGACTTCACTGATGAGTATGCTCGATTAGATCTGCAAGAGGCTAAAGAGAAAGCAGAGATAGAGTTATCAGAACAGGGGAAGGGGAAACATGTTATTGAAAGTATGCCCGAGATAACAGAGCCTGTGATCGAATCTGCGAAAGCTTCTGAGTCAGAAACTGTTGCTGAAAAAGAAACTGAACAGAAAGATGATGAAGAAGCTGAAGATAATGATGATGAACCTGTTGATGATTCAAAGAAAGACGACTCCGATAACAATGATGGTAATGACGATGATCAGGGTGGAGTTGGTTTGAAAGTTGTAGATGCTAAAGTTACTGATGAACTTGATTTTTCCTCACTGCTAAGCGATGATACAAATATGATGGAAGATCAAAATCAAGGGGAGCAGACAGAGCAAATATGACAAAAAGATGTTGATATGACAGATGCGATTACTGCAATGCCTGTTGCTGCTATGCCGACAAACCCTATGATTCTTATGTTAGAGCATAACGTGGAGGAAGGTGAATTTGTTCACAATTATTCGAAGGAAGATTTGGCTAAGCTGCTGAATGTTGATGCTGAAACATTTGATTTCGACTTTGAAGAGCAAGTGGTGAACATTGATACATTCAAACTGAACAAGTATTGTTATAAAAGAAGGTCTGATGCTGACGATTACAACAATGTGATTATTGAAGATTGGTCGTCAGATGATGAAAAGGATGAAGCTGAAAAGTATGTTGGTCCGAATACTGATAGTTTTCCAACTTTTGAAGAGATGTACGAGCAACTTAATGAAGATTTGTTGAAAGAGAAAATAGCAGAGTCTGCACGAGAAGGAAAGATCCCAAAGCCAATGACAAAGGAAGAGATTGCTAAAGCGAAAAAAGTCCTGGTTTAAAGAGATGCCGAGAGAAAGAAAGTTCAGACATCATTAGCATTCTTTACCAGAGATGCAGATATATCATTGGGAGACATACTGAGTTGGGGTTGGTTAAAAGAACTAAACGTTTACGCCATCAAAAGAGAGGTTGGAGTTCAATTTCCGACACATGGCAGATTTCAAAACACTTCCATCTTGGGATGTAGAAGAGTTGGTGCAGACAAGGAACGTTAGTTATCACATGAAGTTTATTGATCAATTATTGTGGAAAACGATTAAGTTCGAAGCGACACAAGGGTTTAAGTACTGAAAACCGTTCATTCCAAAGCGCCGAATCAAAACGAATAAGAAGACTGGTGAAAAGGATATAACATTGATTATGAAGCGTCCGTGAGCAATGAGAAACATGCCCCTAATGCCTATTGAACATGATTTCTATCCTCTATTTAAGTGGTGGCCAGTTGATCCGACTACATGTGAAGCAATGATAGTATTGAGATTTGAAGATCATCTGGATATCACTAAAGAAAGAGTTGAAATGTTTCAGACAGAAGGATTAAGAGGGTTATGGAGGACGATACGCATACTAGACCCGATGTGGCTAGTGAACTGCTCGAAGGAAGATATTAAATGTTTATTCTTCAGTAAAATATGTTATGAGGAGCGTGAGATGGAACAAGCGATGCAGTATCAGAGAATCGTGAATGTTTGTTACGCACATGGAGTTAATTCTGGAAGAATGTGGGAATCCAGTTGGAGAGAACTAGAGCGTAAAGAGTTTTTGAAGGAAGAAAGGCGAATAGAACGTATTCGTGAAAGGGGTAGAGAGGCAAGATTGAGACGTTTCAATTTATGACTAAAGTGTCACCTACTGACCAAACGCTGATTCCAGAGCAAGAACGTAAAAGAAGCCGTACAAAAACTTCTTTGGACGCGTTAGATAAAGACAAAGCTTTGAAGACTGATCAAGATGAAGACGATGGGAGTCTGTTAGTACATAATGTCTATGTTTTAGTCTTGGATCGAGTCTGTTTAGATTGGGCTAGAATACATTAGAAATGTCGTATTTATGTAATTGGTAGGACAAGTTCGCCCAGAACCTTAATGTTGGAACAAGTTCGGCCGAACTTGTTCAAGACAAGTTCGCCCGAACTTGTGGTCCTTCCCAGCGAACTTGTACTACTATATATATGTGCCTTGGATTTTCATTTGTAACTTTTGCAACTTTGTCACGACAGAGGCGAAGCTCTGCCCGATCCGGATCTTACATGTAATTGGACTTAGTGATCAATAAACAACAGTTAAATGAGTAATCTTTGCATATTTGATTAACACGTCACATAGTTTCCGCCTATATGAACTTTAGATACCAAATTAGGTTCCTGTGCTAATCAAGGAGCGATCTAACACCTTAATTAGACAATTTTCTAGAAAATGTTTCATTGAATTTTAGTCAGTGTTACCAATCAAACGTTAGAAAATAAGAGAGAGACACTGGAGTTTGTTTGTCGTCGGGAAATGGTGGCTGGTGGGGGCGGGGGTGGCTGTGGGGGCAAGGGTGGAGGGGGTGGTGACTGGTGAGGGGGGTGGTGGCTCTGAGGGCGGTCAGAACTGTACGGGGAGGTGGTGGCTATGAGGGGAATTGTAATGGTTGGCTGAAATGTAGAGATAGAGAAAGATAGAGAGAGGTGAAAGAGGGGTAAAGAGAGAAAGAGATGTGTGAAAGATGATGTGTGAGAATGCGTGTGTGTGTGTATATATAATAATAATAGTTTTTAAAATTTGTTTTTGTTTTTTATTAAAAAATTGTAAATATATGGGTAAAAAGACCAAATTGTCCTCAGGTAACAAGATTTAACCAAAAAATCTAACTGGGTTTTGCCTAAAGGATATAACGTGTAAGATTTAAAAACAATAAGGACAAAACCCGTCAATTTTAAAGGCAAAGGACAACGCCTGCAATTTGGTGTAAACATAAAGGACAAAACTTGTAATTTACTCTTATGTTTAAAAACATTGCACATCACGTCCTTTACACTTACGAACGTTAGTTTTTTCTTTTAGGTCCAGTCATCTGCAGTGGCGGAACTAGAAGATATATCCAGGGGTATCCCAATTTTTTTGACTGTACATTTCGAAATTTTTTTTTCCTACATTACGGGGCAGTGCCGATCCTGAAAATTCAAGTGCCCTGGGCGAGTAAAAAAAAACCCTTAGATAAGGACTTATAAACTTATATACGTCATATGTGAGAAGTTATAAATACTAACTTCTCAAAAACAACTTCTCAATACAAAAATCCATCTTACAAAAGCAAACCCAAACATTATAAAAACAACTTATTAACTTTATAAATCAATAAGTTATAAGTTGCTCCAAAATAAGCTAACCCAAACACCCGTTTAATTTAAATAGTTATGACTAATAATTGATATATAATAATGAGATATTAATTTTAGGTTGTTTTAAATTCAACTAAAAAACCTAAAGGTTTAATATGTAATTGAATTCAATTAAGGGTGTTACAATAAAACTTTAAATATTAAGCTCTCACTAGCCAACAAACATACATGAGATCATTTTCTCTTTCTTTCTTTTTTTAAACTTCATCTTCTTTAAAGAGTTTTATTCCACCATTAGAGCTTCATTAAGCTTCCAAAACTTAAGTATTCACACCATTTTGTTTTCTTCTCTCAAGATTTATAGATCTCACAGGTGCCTCATAGATATTTTCGGAGGTGCCATGTTTGAAAAACTGTAAATTTTCGTCTACTAATTTGAATCTCGGGGGGTGGCTCGCCAGTTGTTTAGGGTATTCTTTGTATAAAACCGGCAAAAAAGAAAAAGAAAGGTTACACTACGGATACGATGTTGAGCCATAGCCCGTGCTAAGTTCCGCCCCTGATCATCTCATCTGCCTTGCACATGAGTGTAAATTCGTCTTTTTACCCATTTATTTAAAAAAATTCAACAAATAAAACACAACTCATTCTAAGTTTTTAAAATTACTTGTGGTGTATTTGTTAATTTTTTTAAATAAATGGGTAAAAACACGAATTTACCCTCGTGTGATTGAACTTAATAGAAAAAAGTAAACGTTCGTTATTGCAAAGGACGTGACTTGCAAGGTTTTTAAACATAAAGTAAGATTCTTGACACTTTTAAAGATAAGGTTTTTAAACCCTTAGATAAGGACTTATAAACTTATATACGTCATATGTGAGAAGTTATAAATACTAACTTCTCAAAAACAACTTCTCAATACAAAAATCCATCTTACAAAAGCAAACCCAAACATTATAAAAACAACTTATTAACTTTTATAAATCAATAAGTTATAAGTTGCTCCAAAATAAGCTAACCCAAACACCCGTTTAATTTAAATAGTTATGACTAATAATTGATGTATAATAATGAGATATTAATTTTAGGTTGTTTAAATTCAACTAAAAATCCTAAAGGTTTAATTTGTAATTGACTTCAATTAAGGGTGTTACAATAAAACTTTAAATATTAAGCTCTCACTAGCCAACAAACATACATGAGATCATTTTCTCTTTCTTTCTTTTTTTAAACTTCATCTTCTTTAAAGAGTTTTATTCCACCATTAGGGCTTCATTAAGCTTCCAAAACTTAAGTATTCACACCATTTTGTTTTCTTCTCTCAAGATTTATAGATCTCACAGGTGCCTCATAGATATTTTCGGAGGTGCCATGTTTGAAAAACTGTAAATTTTCGTCTACTAATTGGAATCTCGGGGGGTGGCTCGCCAGTTGTTTAGGGTATTCTTTGTATAAAACCGGTAAAAAAGAAAAAGAAAGGTTACACTATGGATACGATGTTGAGCCATAGCCCGTGCGACGGCTCGTTGAATGCTAGTTCCGCCCCTGATCATCTCATCTGCCTTGCACATGAGTGTAAATTCGTCTTTTTAACCCATTTATTTAAGAAAATTCAACAAATAAAACACAACTCATTCCAAGTTTTTAAAATTACTTCTGGTGTATTTGTTAATTTTTTTAAATAAATGGGTAAAAACACGAATTTACCCTCGTGTGATTGAACTTAATAGAAAAAACTAAACATTCGTTAGTACAAAGGACGTGACGTGCAAGGTTTTTAAACATAAAGTAAGATTCTTGACACTTTTAAAGATAAAGAATCAGGGCCGGTCCTGAGAATTCAGGTGCCCTGTTCGAGCACGAAAAAATGTGTCCCTCAAGCTTTAACGAAATAGATAATGTAAACAATTTTTTTCCTTCTTATTGTTATTGTTATTATTTTTTTCTTTTGAAACTAAAATAGGTATTAGCATAATACTTAAGATATAACTTTATTTTATATGGGTTTTTCTAATTTAATAATAATAATAATTACCACAAAATAAAGTAATATGTCCGATACAAAATCCGAAACTTATAATATATATTGACTATTTTAAGTGACATACAAGCAAATGAGAAAACAAACTTCTATGTAAAATTATTAAACTCATTATCATCATCATCAATAATTTCAAAAAGAAAACTAATAGTTTAATAACATACCTTGAGAATTGAGATAAGAGTAAATCAGATGAACAAACATAGGCAGGTCGACAACCATAGGTTTAAAAGGAAAAAATTAATAAAAATAATAGTTTTTTTTACTTTTTAGAGTGGGCTTTTTGAATAAATTGAGATGGGTTTTTAAAACAAAAGCTAGTAAATCATTGAATGGTCAAATTAAAACATTTAACATATCAGTTTTCAACTCTCTTTCTTCTCCATTTTATTTCTGCATACAATTTCACCGGAGCCTACTACTCGCCGGAAAGTCATCAAGTATATTAACTCTTATCAGCTTTCGGTTCTCTTCTCTTTTTTTAACTTAAACTACACCGTAAATCCGCTGATGTATAATAGATATATATCATATTTTTTTATATGTGCCCTTCGAAAACACAGGCCCTGGTCAGTGGTCCTCTCCGCCCACCCTAGAGCCAGCCCTGTAAAGAACATTCACTGAAAATTGATATAAATATAAATAACAAAAAATGTAATTTACCCATTAAATAATGACCACTGCTTATAAAAATCAACGAATTGTTTGACTGGGAGTATATCCATTTAATCACAAAGATGCATGTTCTGTTGCAGCTAATTTATTTCTTTAATTTTTCTTCAGGGTTTATCTCTTTCTGATGTTATGTTTGTAACTAAGAGTAATATGGCAAATGCTGTATCGACGGTTTCAAAACAATTAGAAAACGTTTCTGACGCATTAGCTGTGAGTAACACCTCATTCATAGATTGTAGTTCGTTTTCTTTATTTATCCTTCGCTTGTTATATTTGGTGACATATTGTTTCTAATTGAAAGCTGCAGTCTACAAAAGCGACATCTATCGAAATGACTTGAAAACTTTGACTGGAAAATAGAAGAGCAGAAGGATTATTCTTTTACTAATAACCTTACTTGATTGATGCTCTTGTGAGTAAATGGATTAAGATTGTTGTCCGCATACTAACGCGTTTTTTTTCCAGGTAAATGATGTGAAGTCCAATCTTAATCAGATAGGTTATGACATCGATATGATTCATCAAATGGTGGCCAGATTGGTAAGTATTCTCATCGTTGTTCTACTAATATTTACAAAGAGTAAAGTGCCATTTTCGTCCCTGATATTTGGCTATTTTTGTGACTTCAGTCCAAAGGTTTGTTTTTCGTATCTGGATCTAGAAGGTTTGAAATTTTGTCATTTTTTCCAGCTTGTTAACTCCATACATTTTTCCCTGTTAAGTCAAGGGTATTTCCGTCATTTTGTCATTCATTTAGAAACTTAATTTTTCCTTTTTATTCTATAATTCTAGATTTCGAGACATAGCTACGTGTGGATAAAAGTGAAATTATTGTGTCATTCATTTATCAAACTTTCAAATTTCCTTTCAAAAAGCAATACCACTGTGGGAAAATATTTGATATAGCCATGTCAAACATTTTCTAAATTTACATTTTTACTCAAAAAGAATCATAATTATGTTCATAAAAAAGACAGTTTTCAATGTTTTAGAATCCTGATACTATCTTTTTTTTTTGTTTTTCATATGGCAAGACTAGATGAATAAAAAAAAGCATTGCGGTGTCGTATAATTAGTCAAATTTCCACCCCAAAACCAAAATTTCTTAAGGGAAGTTACCAAAATAGCCATTAACTAACACCAATTACGAAAATAGCCACCTGAAGCGTCCATATACAGGCTCCTCAAGCACTTGATGCGTTTTTTGCAGAGTCTCACTGATACCCAATAAAAAATGGACACGTGGCATTTCAATTGTTGCAGGTAGGCTAGACCCTTTGAAATTGGAATATGTTTGCAGTTTTTTCTTGCATCTGCATCTTTTTCTCCTTTCTAACATTGTGCAATCAAGTTTTATTTTTTCTCTTTCTCCGCAACTTGTTAAACATCATATCAAAAGCATCAGGTTTGAAACTCGCCGAACGCATGCAACTTAGGATGATGTAATACTTGAGGGGGGCTCATGAAACTTAAGGAGGTGCTTGAAACTTGAGGAGGACGTATGAAACTTGCCGGAAGTCCGACGGAAATTTGAAACTTGCTCACCTCCCACCGGATACAACTGAAATCTCGCCGGAAGTCTGCAAGTTGTTCACCTCCCACTGAGGGACGCATGAAACGTGGTTCAACTGCTTGTTTTCTGGGACCGGAGACATCTGCAAATTCCGGCACCGGAGAGTTCTGCAATTTCCGATCAACCTGCTTGTTTTTCGGCACCCATACGCTTTAGATACAACGTCGACACCTCCACTACGTTTTACGACACATCCCATCTTCCAGACGCATCCCATCTTCATCTCAGACGCATCCCATCTTCATCTCAGACGCTTATGTCACACCCCAACCGATGGCTCAATCATCTGAGTGAGACGAAATAGATTGCTCATCACACATAACGCTATTTGCGACAATAATTAATTCAAAACCGATTTCATTGCATGTCATGAATTGTCAAGTACATTACAAGTAAATTCAAATTACAACAATTAAAAGACAAGTACAATAAGTTCAACAAAGCAAAATATCCAAATCTAGTATTTCTTGTGCGATTCTATGTCGTCCCTACTAGATTCATCATAAACATCATCATCAACCTGTAACATGTTAAAAATATGGTTCAACGCAAAAGCATTGGCCAGTAGCGTAAGTATAAAAAGAATTTAGTCAAATCCACATGGCAATTGTATACAAGGTAAACTAGCATGCACTACTAAATGTCAAACCCAAGTGTCCACAACAATTATAAGTGTCCCTTGCCACAAAAGTAACTAGACTATTTATGAATAAGAATAAGCTTAACAATACCCCGACGGGCGGCGTGCTACTCATATAGCGCTATATATGTTAAGTTGGGCTAGATAAGTTAAATACAAGAAGCATGTATGTATCTAGCATGAACCTAAGCATAACAATAAGCATGTATAACGGATTGAGTGCATAAAGTATGTTGTGTGTATTTGTGTAGTTTGTAAGGTAACATGTTACAACCCAAATTGTGTAAAAATGAAAATGGGTCAAGTGTGCTCATGGTTTTGCAAGCTTCCACTTGGTAATTCCGTGAAGTGTTGTTGGTTTGGAGATGAGACACCGAGTTCTCCTACACGAGGAAACATAGGTGTGTGAGTACTCGGATGATAATGGAGGATTTAGATTTGGAATTTAAGGATCACAAAAGTAGGAATAAGAGAAGGTAATCATCTAGGCTTAAATACTTGTTTTTGACACTATAAATCCCGTATGGATTGATGTGATTTCATGGGTTAAGATACCCATTCGAACCGTAACGAGAGATTTAAGTCTTAGATGATATAACTTACTATCATGACAAATAATCATTGGATTATTATCAAGGGTCCGGTCATGTTTATACATATTTAGTATATATTATATAGCTAAGTAATAAGTCCATCATGTTTATCATGGAAGTTCATAGAAGTCATGCATGGAGGTAGGAGGATAACCTTCCTTTAACCTCTTTCGTAAGATTCACCAAAGCACAAGTTGTCACAAGGACAAACCGGATGGTCATGAATGAAATGGAAAAGAATGTACATACTATTCAAGGGACAAATCATCAAGTGAGGTGGTGGATTGAAAATAGGATAGCCAAAGCTTCCAAGTAATCACACACAACCAACACAAGTCTTGTTACAAGAACAAGCTTGGGAGAATAGAAAACTTGTGGGTTAAAACCCTTACAAAAAAAAGTTTGGAGTGAATAAACACCTCCGAATTTGTGTGAAACAACCTTGGTTAGGTTCACTAATCATGGACTTGATTAGGAGCACAAGGACACAAGTTTGTTTAGTAAAAGTAAGTTTAAATATAAGTTCATCATCCAAAATAGAATGTTTAGCCTCAAAATAGTATTGTTCCACATTGGTTTTCTATGGAAAACCCATGGTAACATCCCTAGAGGCTTTACAACTATTGTTGAGGAAGAAGAAGTGAAGAAAACATGAAAATAATGAAGTTATAAAAAGATAAAAACAAGCAGAAAGTTTATGCAATTTGACCTCGAAAATGGTGAGGTTTCACACTAGATTACCCAAGTAATCTTGTGAAAACCTTCCTAGAGGTTATCCAAGTGCTAAGAAGGAAGAAACAAAGAAGAAATAGAAGAAGAAGTGAGTTAAAACTCACTTTTAATTGCTGGAACTTTCAGATGCGTTGCTGAAAACTCAGCTGAGTTTGAGAGTGTTTTTGGTGAGGTTTTGAGGGTTGTAAAAGTGGGAAAGTGGCTGGAAAATAAGTGGTATTTATAGGTAAGGGATTAGGGTTTCAATGGGTTGGGCTTTAAATATGATTAGTGGGTAATTAACTTTGAAACAAGACAACTAAACCCAGCCCAAAGGTTGTGATCGAAATCTGCCCAACCCATATTTATTTATTTATTTATTTTGAACATTATAAGGTGTATACTTGTTGTATATTCAGGTGTTACATGTTATTTAATATGTGACCAACATGTAACAAGGCCTAATATGCAAAGGGGACATGAAAACATGTGTTAAACAAGTATCTAAACATAGGTTTTGTGTTATAATAATAAAAGAAGTATTGTAAGGATTAAACAAGCATGTGTAATGTATAATGAAGTGTCAAATATCTATAATTTCGCAATCGAATCACCAAGTGTTTCCCATGAATGGAGCATTTAAGAATTATGAATACACGATAAAGATTTACGAGTTAACTTTATGTTTATAAATCATGTAACAAACGTGTGTATGAATCAATGTATAAATGTGTATAAATGATGCGAATTTCATATAAAGATCAATGCTATTACAATCAAAGTCTTGGATTTACAATAATTCAAAGTGAGATACAATTACAAGGCGGTGAATTTCCGAAAAATAGAATTATGACACAATCTTTCTAAAAACGGATAGCTGCGAAAAGCGAAGCGTTACAGCTTCAAGTTCTTAGACGCATCCCGTGCATTTGAATCCGTGATGCGCCACTCCAAGGGCGCATGGGCTCAATTGCAGACGCATGGGACTATCCGGAGACGCCTCCGATGAGTCCTTCTTCCCTGAATTCCAATGATTGAGCCACGTGTCAATCTGAAAATTAAAGACGCAACAAGGGGTTGTGCGGACGCATAAACTACCCGGGATCTGTGATGCGCTGTTCCACGAGCGCATGAGGTGGCCATTTTCGCAAGTAGGTTTTGTCTTTGGCCATTCTCGTAATTTTCCCATTTCTTAATGGGTTGACAAAATTGGTCAAACTTTGACCCTCAAGCCTAATCACAATAATACACAATCAATCATTTCAGTTTATTTCTACATCCTACCTTATTAAGAGGGCACATGCTTAATCATATATCTCACGACACACACGTGAAAAGAATGTGGGCCCGATATTTACACTTTAATTAGCACCTGATTCGTCTATGTTAATCTAGAAAACAAACCTTCACAGTTGTAGCTAATCACGGACGAATAAAATAAACCCGAAAAAAGAGGAAAAGTTAAGTTTTCAAAGTCCGTCAGAGCAATCAGCTTACCCGACTAACAAGAGAAGTTAATATTTTGTAGGCCTTCATCGACACTTGTTGACCTATATTTACAAATGCGATTTCAGATAAGATTTTATTCCAACCTTTTCAGTGTTTCTCGGGTAAAGGAAAAGTTTTGAAAGTACTGTAGCAATATTTAAAGATAAGATTTTGAATAATAATTCCTTTAAGTCTTTTCAGTGTTTGTATAAAAATACTTATTTCCGACAGATAGTCCTTAGGTGAAGCCATTGGAATGTTTATTATATATGTATGACACATCTCTAATTTTAACATTCTTCGTTCTCGATTCCTCTTTGGTGGGTAATGTTTCAGTGGTCTAGGTACTAAAATTAGCCACACGTGGTCATTGACTCTTCATTTTTATTTGTTGTGATTTCCATCTATGTGTGCATGGTGTATGATATGAATTTTATGTGTGTACGTTGTTGGAACTTGGTCTTGAAATATTGGGGACTGTTGTTACAATAGATATGAGACCGAGGGTAGTGGACCGTCTGGTTAGGCTAAAAGGCTTCAAGGTTTTCGATTAGCCTAACGCAGGTCATGGGGTCCTCCCACGTTTGTAGTACGTGGGGTGGATCACTTGATTATTGATCGCTTTTGATTCCAGTTCAAAGGTAATTCGAACCAGAGTGAAGTTGTTAGCGAAACAATGTTTGTTTGAGGTGAAGAAGAGAAGCAAGTAAGAAACTTGTTCTCGAGAGGGGAGAAGATCAGAGAGTATGTGTTAACCCTCCTGATCTGAGATGTCCGTGCAAGTGATTTAGAGCTGGTTCTTATAGGTGGGATACACTCCCTAAGAGGAAGCTCGTAACCTGTGATTCGAGAATACAGTGGGGAATTACCCGTTTAAGAGTTGAAGGCTTGTGACATGCGGGTAAAAGCATGTTCTCTGTGCACATGTCTCCTTTTCTACTGTGAGGGAGTTGGTCAAGCAATCAGGTGAGTTGGCTAGTTACTGTTCACATGCTTTTTGCTGTTCACCTACGTTCGCGGGTATGAACCCTTTAGCCCTTTAACCTTTCAAGCGTTAATGTGTAAAATCCATTTTATTGAGGCTTGAGCTACCCCCGTCATCAGCCCCCCAAGTCAGAGGTTTTTGGGTAGTAAGCTCAAACACTTCTGACTTTTGCACATTATTTCTATTGCTTAAAGGCTTCAAGGCTTTAAGGCTTGAAGGCTTGAAGGGTTAATGCAGTTGAGATTTTTGAAATTTGAAAATTTTGACAAGACAGTTGACATGACAGGAGCAGTTGTGCAGGGGGCGGTTTTAATAACTGTCAGGTAATTATAACGCGTATTATTCTTTTAATCTTCTTTTTTATCTAGAGATAAACATCAAACTCCTTCATTTCCTTTCAAGATTCTCTCCATATCTTTCCTTCCTCCTACCAGGTTAGTTATCTTTTCTGCTTTCTTCTTTCGATTATTTCCGATGGGTGCTCGTAAGGATATGACCGTGAGTTTTTCGTGTTTGACCCAAGAGGAAGTTGAGTCGTTTTGTCTTGAATGGGTTATAGGGTTAAAGTTTAAACCGACTGCTCCTGCGATGGATGTTTCAATCGATCGGTGTCCGTCTGGTTCGATTGCTTTATATTGTCGTCATTTTGAGTTTTCCAACCTTCACTATCCTTTTTCGTCATTTGTTTTGAATATTTTAGAGTATTGGCGTGTTTCTTTTGGCCAAATACACCTGCAAGGTTTGGCTAGGGTTTTACATTTCAAGGTTTTGTGTCGAGCATGTGGTTATGATCCAACTTTGTTGTCGTTTCGCCGCTTCTTTCTCTTGGCAAAAAATGGTGATTGGTTTACGTTTGAAGAGTCTAAAGCCGATACTTACTTGGTTTCTTCTATGGTCACCACTCTTTGTTCATGGAAAGATCGTTTTTTCTGTGTTTCGGATGAGATTGTTCCCTTCAAAATGGTTTAGGAGGCAACCTCAAGCCATTCTCAACGAGCCGGAACCCCTTGAGTCTGATTTGAATAGTTGTTTCCTTGAAGCAATTAGGGTCTGTCCTTCGAGGATTTGTCCGTTCCCTGAACACTTGTTAGTTTTGTTGGGTGTTAGCAAATTGTGGGATAAAAAGGATCGAGATCATGTTTTAATGAGGGATGGACAGGGTATGCGCTTTTATTTTTGTGTATTTGGATTTTGTTTTATCGTCACTTGTTTACTTATACTTTTCATTTGGTTTTGTAGTTATGTCTGCACTAGACTTTGTGAAGAGTGATGACACTTCAGATGTTGTGTTTGGGGATGCCGCAGCCACACCTGGTGAAGATGCTGTTGCTAGGGGATCAGAGCATCGGTTCGAGGGTTCCGGCTATGTGAATGTGCCAAACGTTAAGGGTTTTACCTAAACTGCTGCTCCCAAGGTGTCCACTCGTCGTTCAAATCGGCGTTTGTTGAAACCTTCTGGGCCATCATATTCCCCAGAGCATGTGGACCTTAGTGATGATCTTGAGACTGCTGTGGATCAAAGTCTTAGTGGAAATGTGGAGCAGAGCAAGAGTTGGCGGTTGCTAAGAGGAAAAAGTCTGCTGGTAAGAAGGTTGTGGTGCCCTCGATTCAGGGGTCGTCAAGGAGGGTTACTGAAGATTCAAGTGGCGATGAGGTTTATGTCCCCAATTGGAGTGTCAGGGTTGGAGACAGTTTCAAGGATCCTGATGTTTGTGCTGATGCCTTAGCCAATTTTGCCCCTCTTGGAGTTCGTGGCTCCATTTCTGAGATGGAGGGTGATGCCATGCTTTCCAGGTTGATCCTTAGTTCCTGCAATCTTTCTGCCCTTTTGGCTGAGGGTGTTACTCGTTTTAGGAAGGGGATGCAGGAGTATGCTGAATTTTCAGAGAGGAAGGAGCAAATGAAATCTTCTATGGCTGCTATGAGGAAAGATATTGATGGGTTTGCAAAGAAAGAGGAGGCTTGGGTGAAAAAGGATGGTGAGATCACTCGTAGACATGAAGTTGAGATTGGGGATCTGAAGAAGAGGATGGAGGCAGATAAGCTTCAGTTGAAAGCTGATAGGGAAGCCTTGGATGTTCAGAAGAAAGCCTTTGCTCAGGAGAAAGAAAGGTTGAAGGCTTCAGTGGGTCAGGCTACTAGTGACAATCAATGGCTCATTGAACATGGTTTCCAACAGGTTGTCACTTATCTTCTTCATTCAACTGAGTTTAATTCAGCCCTTGGTGGTGTTTATACAAAGTTGTTGAATTATGGGAAGCACTTGGGCTTAGTTGCTGGCTTTAAACTTCATGAATCGGGTCAAACCTTGGAACAATCTCCTCTATTTCATCCTGAAGCTTTAAAATTATTTGAGGAGTCTGTTCATGCTATGGAGCGGTTGACCTACCCTTATGTAGGTGAAGTTTCTTCCTGTTTTGGTAAACCTATTTCCATTCTACAGGGATTGAAACCAGCTGGGCTCAATGAGAAGGTTTGTTCTGAAGTGCTCGAGTCTTTGTCTAAGAAGCGTTCCTGTTCAGGAGATAGCGAGGAGACCTTGTCTGGTGATGCTGGTGGGTCAAAAGTGGTAAGCCTTGAAGGTTTAGCCGTTGCTGGTGGTGATGACCCAAAAGCAAAGAAGGTGAAGAAGGCGAAGAAAGGTAAGGGTGATGGATCTGGGGTTTCCAAACCTTCTTCTGATGCTTATACAATTTATTCGTAGCTATCTTAGCACTTTGAACAATGTTATGTTATGTATTTTGAACAATTCAGGTTGTGTGAAAACCCTTAAGGTTTTCATTATGTGGCTGCTAGCCTTAGTGGCTATTTGAACAATGTGTACTAAAACCCTTAAGGTTTTTGGTGGTTGTTTGCCTTGATGGCTGTGTGGATAATGCTTATGGCCCTTGAGGCCTTTATGTTTATGTATCCTTATGCTTTTATGTTTTACGTTTTTGTTGGACATGTCTTGACAATTGCTTGTCTTGTTTATTTTATGTGTCTGTTTATCTAATTTTCCTTAAAAAAGTTTTAGTGCTGCAGTCACTATGGCTTCAAGGCTTCATTAGGTAGATGGCACATGTTGTCTATCCTTTATATCGTTACTTAGTGTGTTTTCATTTCGTAAACTTTCTTAAAGTTTAAGGAACAATTGATGTAGGCTGCTCAAACCCGTCTATGAGACAAGTTTGTTGAAGATTTCTAAGTCTCATGGAGTTGTATTGATTTAGGAACTCACCCCTTATATAGGTTCATTTAACACTTGAACCTATTGAGCGATGTGGCCTGGGAGCTCATCCCGTTACATGGCCCTTGCCATGGAGTTTTTTGCAAGGTTCTTAACATGTTTATAGGATAGTTAAGACAAGTTATGATAAAAGCTTCATCATTCATTCAAGAGGTTTTTCCTTTACAAAAGGGGAGATTACACAACTCTTGAAATACATTCTAAATTTCTTGTCTAGACATGGAACCTTTTAAGGGTTTGGCTGTTCTGGTGCCTGGGAAGCTTCTTGCCTTCTGCATCTGCCAATTTGTAGGATCCTCCTTTGTGGGCCTCAAGGATTGTGTATGGCCCTTCCTATTTCGGGCCAAGTTTTCCTTGGTTTTCTTTTTGCTAGCCTCGTTGTTTCGAAGCACGAGATCCCCTGGTTTGAAACGTTCGTGTTTTACCCTTGCATTGTAATACGCTTCCATTTTTTGTTTGTATTTGGCTTCCTGAATTGCGGCCTGATCACGAATTTCTTCGAGGAGTTGTAAGTTCAACATGGTCTCTTTGTTGTTTGTTTCGAGGTCCATGTTGAGTGTTCTTTGAGTCACAACTCCAATATCCGCTGGAATTACAGCTTCTGAGCCAAATACCAAGCTGTATGGTGTTCTTTTATGGCTTGTTTACTCCGTTGTTCTTATCGCCCACAAAATGTTTGGGAGTTCTTCGAGCCAATTGTTTTCATATTTTCCTAACCGGGTCTTGATACCTTCCACTATACTGCGATTTGTTCTTGTTGGTACAATTTTGTGTCTGTAGCTTGTTCTTAGCTTTTGGTAGTTTGTACGGTCTTTATTTTACGTGTATGTATTTTGGTCGAGTCAGCCAAGTCGAGATATCCTCCTATCTCGACTTAGCACGACGTTTATGTTGTCTATGATGTAAAAGAGTTAGCAAGTGTGCTACTGTTATTGTGTTAGTTGTTGTAACTTAGTGAACTGTTGACTGTTATGTGTTGTCTGTGTATGGGCTCCCTACGAAGAACCCATGTTCTTTGTAGGATTCATCATCGACAAACAACAGAATGTTCGTTGTTTTGGAAGACCAGGAAGATTCAATCTTCGTGGTATATGATGTTCGTTGAGAAGGCCTACGAAGAATCATTCTTCGTAGGATTGCTGATTGTTCATGGCCCTGCACATTCTTCGTAGCGTGCAGGGTGTTTGGGCCTATATATATGCAACACACTTCACAGTTTCATCTAAGAGAGTCCTCAGAGTATTTGCACTGTGTGCATGTGTAAACTGATTCTCTTCCTATTAATATAAAGATAGTGAATCTTCTGGTTACATTGTGTTTGCTATATACTTTGTTTTGCTTTGGTTTGCATATACACTTGGATTCCGCACTCGTGTGTGTGTTAACAAACAAGGAAGTAGGTAACTTGATCCTCCAAGTGGACCTACAAGTGGTATCAGAGCATTGGCTCTCTTCCTTGTTTAAAACCAAGCAAAATCTTGTGTTTGAGCAAGTTGTGAAACATCTTGATAGTGTTCTTGAACTTGAAAACAAGAAAAGTTAAGTTTTTCCAGAAAAATCACTAAAAAGCTTGACTTAGACTTGTTATTTGAAGATAATCTATACTAAAACTTAACTAAAACACGTGTAGACATGTTAAGGTTTAGTTTTTCTTAAGAATTTCGTTCAAATATTGTGTTCGACAAACTTTCCGGCAAGTGTGTTCACCAGAAAAGTCACCGGAATTAGGTTGGTAAGGATAAGATTCAAAAAGATTTGACTGAAAAGGAAATCTGTCAAAAGTTTGTTTTGAACTAAGTTGGGATATCCAGCTACCACCTTTCCAATTTTCAGAAAAAGCAAGTTTCCATTTAAAGGAGAAACTCACCAACCCAGTTCTCTACGAAGAACCTGCCTGCGAACAACTCATCTACGAACCTTTGGTTCTTCGTAGGATCTTCATCGACGAACAACTGCATTGCTCGTTGACTAAGTCTTCCAACGAAGAACCTATTCTTCGTAGACCCTCATTGTTCGTTGACACTGATTGTTCGCTGAACAGGTTGTTCGTGGACTCCCATTGTTCGTTGAAAAGCGTGTATGAATTTTCACAGAAGCTTTTTATTTTCTCAATGTTGACAAATTTGAATTTCTAAGTTAATATTCTGTTTTAACCAGTCAAAATGAGCTCTAATCCATGGGATTGAGGCACTGGGTCAAATGTAAGTCAAGATGCTTCACAATGGGTTAAATCACTAATGCCTCAACAAGCCTCAATGATTACCGCAAATCAATGGACTTGTGTGGCGAATCAAAAATCAAAGCATTCAAAACCTTCTGATTAGTGAGAGTGAAACCAGTAGTAATAATCGTCCACCTAAACTAAATCACATGAACAACTATCCCGCATGGAAATGTCGTTTTCATACGTATATTCTCGGTCAAAATACCGAATTGTGGACATGTTTCACTACGCCATACAATGAAACTCTCGAAGAAGCTTGGTCGAATCCAACCACTTTAGCAAACATGACCGAAATTGATAAGAAAGCTTATGATCTTGAGAAGAAAGCTTTCTCTATCCTTACACAAGCTCTTCATAAAGATATCTATCATCAGTTTGTGTATTGTACGTCGACAAAACAATTGTGGGATACACTGGAAGCTAGAGGGGAAGGAAACGCCGCTTCAAGGAAGATCCATCATGATCTTTTAAAGAAGGAATTTGAAGGATTCATGTTTATGGAAAATGAGACCTTGAATGATATGATAACACGATTTTATCATCTCCTGAGTGAAATGTTTTCATACAGGGTTACTGCATCTCAACAGGAGATTGTTACACGTTTTGCAGATGCTCTACCGCCCAAGTGGAGTCAATTTATTGATTTATGAAAACACACGAGGGTAATAGATACGCTCAACAATTATGAATTCGTTTAGAGGCTCGAGAGTAAGGATGAGGAAGAAATTCGTAAGGCTAAACGTGTTCCAGTTCCACAAAACCCGGAAATGTACTTTGGAGGTATTAACCCCGGTGTTGGTACCTCTCAGCAACCAAAACTTCAGACAACCTTTGTCTCAAATGCAAACCCCTTCATGCCACCTCCCAAACCAGATCAATCTACCAAAACCTATAGTCAAGGATTTGATCCTAAAGCTTTTCTGCCTCGACCTCAAGATATTTCCTCTCAATCACAACAGCAAACACCTCAACAAGCTTGTTATGGCAATAACTTTCATCCTTCAAACCCTAATACGATGAGATTCGATACTTCACATCTTTCCAAGGTCAGTGTAGAAGTTGCCAAAGAACATATAGAACTTCTAAACACGATGGTTAGCGCATATTGTGGGTTAGTCACAGGTCAAGTTGGAAATATCAATTTGACAAATGAAGACTATCAATAAATCGACAAAGATGAGATGGATCTTATGGACATTAAATGGGCTTTTGCAAGCGCGGTGAGAAGAGCTAAGGATTATATGGCTAGAACGGGTAAAACAGGTTTGGAAAGTAAACGGGATACTAAGTATGATTTCGACAAAGATGCTGTTACATGCTTCAACTGTGGAGAAAGAGGTCACTTCAAGCGTGAGTGTACTCGACCTCCCAAGCAAGGAAACCAGAATCCCTTTCGAAACCAATCCAACCAATCAAACACAACCCAAGTTAACAATGAAAGTAGTATAGTAGCTATTAACAATACTAACCAGCCTGGATCTTCAAACACAACTAGGGCCTTAGTTGTTCAAGCAGATGAAGGATGTGACTGGTCGGTTCAATTGGGTGATGGAAATCAAGGAGGAACTGCATGTTATGCCAAGATTATCAATCATATCAAACATGTCCGACGAGAGGAGCTATCTGAAGATGATGATAGTTCTGGAGATAGCAGTAGTTCTGATGAGGAAAATACAAGTGTGGGTGGTTATGGGTCGGATTCAGAGGTAAAGGAAGATATTGTTGCTGAAGTTGATAGCTTGCTGAAAGAAGCTGAGAAGATGCGAACCCAAAGATCTGTGTTGGTCAAGAAAGCTGAATCTGCATCAAAGGAATTGGAGAAGTTATTCGTTGAATATGGATCCTTTTCTTGCAATACTGCTTTCATGGCAAATGTTGCTCCTTCATCCAGTCAGGTACAATCTGACACTCCTAGGGTATGCAATGATTGTGTAGAATTAAAATGAAAGTTCGAAACAATTAATCTTCACAATCAAAATTTGGTAGTTGCTTTCAAAGTGCAAAGAAGCAAATATGGCACTAACTCGAAATGAAAAAGAATTTAAAACTATCCTTGATACACTTAAGAAAAGAGTTTCTGAGCTAACCCAAACAGTTTTGAATAAGCAAACCGGTGTTAATAATTACATTAATATCATTGAGGAAACGAAAAAGGAGTTAGCTGTTGCCAAATGCGAGCATGATGCAATCAAGCTCAAATTGGAGAGTTATTCAAACTCCCGATATGTTCTAGATCACATCATTGATGTTCAAAAACTAAAAGGAGATGTCAAATGCATTGGGTATAAATCATGTCCGCCTCCGATTAGACACAATTATACCAAAATGCCCGATGAAGAAGAAATGCCAAGATTTGAACCATCTGTACCTCTCAATCCTGATGAATTTGCAGCAGGATTAGGGTTTAAGTTGGATAACTCATCAGATGAAGTCAAACAAACTGATAACACTTCTTCAGTTTTAGATCAAAGTCCTCCAGTCGTTGAGGATGACGATTCATCTGATGATGATTCAAATGTAACTGATCAAGATCAATCTCTTGACCAAAGGAAAGGAGTGGAAATTCCAATTGAGAATCATATTCTATGTTCCTACTCCTGTTGCGAAACAAGAGATTGATCCTGTCAAGTCTGATGAAGCACTTGTTGATACCTTTGAAAGCGATAATGTGTTGTACACACTTGTTGGTAATGAGAGAATTTATTCTAACAAGGACTTTCCGATGCGAAATGTCAATCCAGCCTCGATTGAACAAGTTTTCAAAAATTCAACAAACAAATTTTTAGGAAAGAAAAGTCCTAATTTTATAGTAACTCAATGTGAAAAACTGCCTCTCAAATCACAACAACCAATCGCTTCAAAAGATAAACTACAAGAAAAGCGAGCTGAAAAACCCACGGCTCGCAACAAGAAAAAGGAAAAGAAGGATGTTAAGTTTGTAGCCTCAAATGGTACGGATAAAATCGAGACTTTTGAAAATACATCTAATACTGATTTTGTGAAACAAGTCAAGATTTTAAAACAAAATGATCAAAACAATTATTCTCAACACACAAATGGGTGTGATGACGAACCAAGTACTTCGAGGCCTACAAGTTCAACATCAAGTCGTCAAAATGAATCTCCAAAATTTGTTGAAAGGAGATCATGTTTTAAATGTGGGGAGTTTGGACATATCATCAAAAACTGTACAAATCCCCCAAAACCAAAGTTCGTTGAGAATGCCCCCTCTGAAAGAAATGAGCAGCGTTGTTCTGTGTCACCTAAACAAGACAAACGTATTGTTAAGGAACAAGAAGAAAAACAAAGACGTAAAAATGTGAAAGTCGTTGAAAAGGCCTTAAATCTGGAAGTTGTTCAAAAGGAACCAAGTTCTTCAAACTCGTCAAAACCAGAAATTTCTAAACCTGTAAATAATAGTAATAATCAATCTGGTAAACGACAACAATCTTGGAAACCTAAAACCGGTACAATTTCAGCGGTAGGTACGCAATTTCCAAATCATCAAGAAATAGAAATCACATTTCTTGATGATAAGGGTCGACCCAAGACCACTAAGGCTTGGGTCCCCATCTCAAACTGATCGTGTAATTGCATGTGCAGGGTGCTTCAAGAGGAACTGTAAATAGTCACTGGATTGTTGAAAGTGGCTCCATCTAGGCACATGACGGGCGACTTAAGGCTCCTTTTTGATGTGAAAAGCATTAGAGGAGGTTATGTTGCTTTTGCTGGAGATAAGGGCGGTTACATCACTGGAGAAGGAATGATTTCCAATGGTGTTATGAGTTGACAAAATCAATTACGTGCAACAAATTGAGCACAATCTTCTTAGTGTTTCTCAAATCTTTGACAAGAAGTTCACCATGCATTTTGATGATGCCGGTTGTTATGTGCTGAAACCCGGTTTCAAGATTCCCAAAGAATGGATTCTTCTGTCGGCTCCAGAATTAATGATTTGTATATTCTTGATATGAGCCAAGCTATTACCTCGACTGCACAAGTTACCTGTTTTGTCTCTAAAGCGACTGAAAATGAATCTATCTCTTGGCATAGACGTATGGGACACATTCACTTGAGGAAAATGAACCATTTGGTGAAAAACAATCTTTTGAATGGTGTGCCAGTTAAGAATTTTCATCTTCAAGACGTCTGTGTTTCGTGCATGAAAGGGAAGCAAGCAAAGAAATCACATCCTATCAAGAAAGTCAACACTGTGAACATGCCACTTGAACGTCTTCATATGGACCTCTTTGGACCAATAAAACACAAGACTACATTTGGCGATTCTTATTGTTTAGTCGTGACTGATGACTACTCACGTTTTTCTTGGATAGCAGTGATGGCACACAAGAGTGAGACTCCAGATATCCTCAAGAATCTCTTTACTTTAATTGAAAATCTGTATAAGTTGAAGATAAGGAGAATAAAAAATGACAGCGACACTGAATTCAAAAATCGGGTTATGGATGAGTTCTGTACTTCTAAGGGAATTTTGCATGAATACAGTTCTCGCTATACTCCTCAACAGAATAGTGTCGCTGAGAGGAAAAATCGGACGCTTATTGAAACTGCAAGAACTATGTTGGTAGAGTCGCAACTTCCAATTCAGTTTTGGGGGGAGGCTGTGGCTACTGCTTGCTACACGTTGAACAGAGTTCTTACAGTTAAGAGACATGGAAAAACTTGTTTTGAACTACTGCGTCGACGAAAACATGATGTTTCATACTTAGAACCTTTTAGAGCTCCATGCACTATGATTGAACAAACTGATAAGTTTGGGGCAAAGGCGATCGAAGGATTCTTTCTTGGGTATGCTACTCCAAATTTTAGAGTTTGGAATCTTTCTACTCGAAAGATTGAAGAATGGGGTGAAGTTAAGGTTCAAAGATACACTGAGTTTGTTAGAGCTCCTGGTGATCCGTGGATGTTTGACTATGATGGTCTTTTTGGCTCCTTTAATCTGCCAACTTTTGATGAAGATTCTGCAGCAGCACAAATGTTACTGGAAAGTGATACTGCAATTGAATCGTCATTAGTGAGACCGATTATTGTTAATCCTCAATCTACAACTTCGGTTAACAATAATGGTCCAAATGAGGAGTTTGATGATGCTCTAGATTACAACGTTTCGTCTGAAGATGAAGAATATCACGATGCAAATTAAGCTACATCAGTCCCTGTTCAAGGTGTCTCTGAAGGTGTTTCTATGGAAAACAATGTAGGCACTGGGGAAGGTAATGCTTCGATATCCTCAGCGATGCAAGATATTGATCTGGTTGTAGATCTGAACTTCAACAATTTGGGTATAAATGCTCGTGTTCCTGATGTTCCTGAAACACGAATTCATAATACTCATCCTCAGCAGAATATTATTGGAGATGTTCAAAGCGGTGTGCAGACACGTAATCAGCTTCGAAGCAATCAGAATGCTGGTTTGTATGCAGCAATCAGGGAATCTGGGGAACAAAATGATTGGTCTTTCACCTGCTATGTTTGCCAAGTTGAACCAAAATCTTGGAAGGAGGCAATGAAATAAGATTCATGGGTTGAAGCAATGCAAGAAGAACTTCAGCAGTTTCAGAAATTGGGCGTGTGGAAATTGGTTGACAGGCCGAGAACTACAAGAAGATTGGCACGCCCTGGGTTTTCAAATGCAAGAGGCATGACCGAGGTGTTGTTGTGCGTAACAAAGCAAGATTGATTGTTCAGGGCTTTGCACAGGTAGAAGGCATAAATTACAATGAAGTATATGCACCAGTGGCTCGTCTTGAGGCGATAAGGATTTTCTTGGCTTATGCGTCCTTTAAGAAGTTCACTGTGTACCAAATGGATGTTAAAAGTGCATTTCTTCATGGTGTGGTTGAAGAAGAAGTATATGTAGAGCAACCGCCTGGTTTTGAATATCCAATGCATCCTGACAAGGTGTGGCTTCTTAACAAGGCATTGTATGGTCTTCATCAAGCTCCGAGGGCTTGGTATGAGACTTTGTTGTCGTATCTTCTCAAGAATGGTTTTCGAAGAGGTTTGATCGACTGCATTCTCTTCATCAAAGAAAAGGGTGAGGATTTATTGTTGGTGCAAGTGTATGTGGATGACATTATTTTCGGGCCAACAAACGATGATATGTGCAAAGAATTTGAGCGGGTGATGCAAGAGAAGTTCGAGATGAGCGCGTTGGGAGAAATGAATTTCTTTTTAGGTTTGCAGGTACATCAATCTAAGGAAGGGATCTTCATTCATCAGACCAAGTACGTCGGGGATATTATCAAGAGATTTCAGATGGAGGATTCGAAGCCTGCTGGAACTCCATTGGCTCAGAATCACAGGATTACTCCTGAGGGGTCGGGTGATAGTATGGATCCGTCTCTTTATCGTGCTATGATTGGATCTCTCATGTATCATACTGCTTCAAGACCCGATATCATTTATCCGACATGTCTTCTTGCTCGCTATCAGTCAAATCCAAAGTCTTCTCACTTTATTGTTATTAAGAGGATTTTTCGTTATCTAAAGGACTGTCCAAACACCGGTCTTTGGTACTATAAGGATGATAACTTCGGGTTGATCACTTTCAGTGATTCTGATCATGGCGGCTGCAAAATTGATGCAAAGTTAACATCAGCAGGATGTCAGTTTTTGGGAAATCGTTTAGTCACATGGCAGTGCAAGAAGCAGACCTGTGTTGCTACATCAACTTGTGAGGCTGAGTATATTGCAGCTTCTAGTTGTTGTTCCCAGGTTTTATGGATCCAACAGCAAATGCGCGACTACGGTTTTGAATTTCTAACTACTCCGATTCATGTTGATGACGAGACAGCTTTACAGATTACTCGTAATCCTGTACAGCATTCGAAAACGAAACACATCGAGATTAAGTATCATTTCATACGAGATTGTTATGAAAAGAAACTTGTCGACGTTGTTAAAATCCACATTGATCACCAACGTGTTGACTTGTTTACAAAGTTTTTGTTAAATCACGGTTTGATTACTTGCTTTTGATAAATGGCATCAAGGTGAAACCCGAGTAAATCATCATCGGCTAATCATTTTTGTAAATATTTTTTTAAAAATCGCTAAAAATACAAAAAGATTTTCACTTTATTTATCTTTTTGCATTTTAGGGGGAGAAAATTTCAAGAAAATACAAAAACATGAGAAAAACTCAAAAATACAAAAATATGTCTTTCGTTTATTTATATATGCAAAAATACAAAATATATCTTTCGTTTATTTATTTTTTGCATTTAAGGGGGAGAAATCCAGAAAAATAAAAAAAACAATAGAAAATCAAAAAACCAAAATGAGTTTCTTGGAAAGATAAGAGAAGATGATGATACACCGGTGGTCTGTCAAATACGGTCAAAAATGTAAAATGAAAAATGATAAGTAGCTTTACTAGTGATGTACCGCTAGACTCACAATCAGATTAAAACGTGCAGGTTAATATAAACATAACGAACTGAAAGTCAGGTGGGAACCATTCATTGGCATATGGTCTTGGTATCGAAATTTCGTTTGATAGTATGCCGAGGTTCTGGAATGTGTGATGCTTATGCTGTTTATCATCTGGGTATCATGGTTGAATCTTTTACTGAAAAATAACAGGGACGCAAGTCAAGAACTTCCATGATATCATAAATACGTGTAAATATTGCATATGACCATCAATTAGTGAAACATATCACATCCACCAAAAACGAATAAGTGATAATATATCACAGTCATCTGCGGGAGTTAAGTTTGTCTCTTTGTCCATATGTTAGTACTAACCTGTTCACGGACTTGCTCTTGTGCGCTGCATGCATCCGAAAATCAAGTTCCTCATTAATAAGTGATTTTATCACAAAGGGCTTGCTTTCAATCAAAAATAAGTGAGTACCTCACATCATATACGTCAAAAGAGATGATAAGCGGTATACTCACCGGTAAGATTTACTCTCGTGCATATCTTGATACGGGAATGTGTCGTGACGTGGATGAACACCGGCTAGTAAGTATAAATCACAATTTAAATCATATCTCTTGAACGTGATTACATCTGATAAATTGAGTTTATGTGGACAACAATATCGGTAATTGTGCTAGAATACTTACCCAATCTAAAAAGAATATTGTAAATCGTATTTGATAGGACCATAAGCCGGTATGATTCTCTTACCTTGAAACTCGCAAAAGATGTTTAAGTAGTGTACAGTGTAGTTTGTAGTTATTTAACATAGGTTGTTTATTTTAGATATCTTAGTTTTACCGCTATTTTCGTTTAGTCAATGTTGAAGCTCGAATGGTTTCTACCGGTGAAGTCCTAAAATCAACCTTGCTTAAATTTCAAAACTTCATAATGGTCACTCACTGTGCATTTTGGTAAACCCAAAAAATGTTCAAAATCTGTCCAGTGTAAATCTTCATAGTTTGGTACTGGTGATCGACGAAGAATCCAGTTCTGTGAAGAATCTGGTTCAACGAAGAACCAGTCAACAAAGAACCAGATCGACGAAGAATAGTTCTTCGTTGAAATGAGTTGGGCCCAATGGTTAAGCCCAATTACTAGATTGTTCGTCGGCCCTATTGTGATTCTTAGTAGAAGCACTCGACGAAGAATGATTCTTCGTCGAGCAAGTCGATTGTTCGTCGAATAGTAAATTATTCGTTGAAAGGCGGTGGGACAGGGGTGGTTAAAAGGGATGGCCCCTCACCAAACCCATCACTTTTTCAAAATCACCTTTTTACCTTATCCTTTTCTATCTCAAGTTAAACATTGTTCATCATCTTCATTATTAAGAAACACAATTAAAACCTCAGATTCTTCTCGTTAAACATTTGTAGTGATTTTGTTTTCGGGTAAATGAAACTTTAACTAACAAGGTGTTTTAAATCTTAGAAGGATCAAAGTTCAAACTAGAAAATTCCACTGTTCATGTGAAATCTTCAAGAACCATGAGTCTTTAATGAGTCGTGTTTGTGTTTGAATGAAATATTTAATCGTGAACTGATTCGATGATTGTTCTAACAATTGTAGTTTAAAAGAATAACTCAATGTATTTGAAAATTTTGTGAATATCGAGTTTATTAGGTTTTTACATGAATGTTGGAATGTTAGTTAATTAACTGGGTTTGATCCTCTTTTTCAGATATTTCTTAACACCTGTCTATTTGTCTCTGACAAGATTTAACTGTAGCGAAGAATGAAGCCAACGAAAAACCAGATCTGGCGAAAATCAAAAGCGACGAAGAACCAGAGTCAACGAAGAACTAATCTAGCCAACAAAGAATTGTAGTCAACAAAGAACCAATCTTCGTTGACCAGGATTGTTCGTAGGGTTTTACTTGTTTATCAAAGGTTCTTCGTGGGTTTTGTTCTTCGTGGACATCTTCATAGTGAACACATGGTTGTTCGTAAGAACACTTGATGCTCACAGTGGACTCATAACTTTTCAAAATTAACATGTCTGAATCTGTTGTCTGTTTTTATCTGTCTTTCTTCACATGTTGGTTGTGTTTTTGTAGAGAATGGCTCCAAAAACTCAGAAGCGAAAGCCTGCTACGAAGAAAGAAGATAAAACAGAGGTTGAAATCATGTCGGAACCTCGTCACAACATGATAGCATATTTGGATCCGCAAGACAAGCTCGCTGATTACAACGGAATCATGAAATGGCTAAGGGAATCAAGGATCAATCACGCCATCACTCATCAAACTGTCGTATACAAGTCCATGATCAAAGCCTTTTAGGATTCAGCGAAAGTTGAAGAGATTGACGGAAAGGAAGTATAAGAGGACGTGTGAGCAATCATGACGTTATTGTTTCGGTTGAGATTCTCAACACGGTATTACAGCTTCGCGATGACCCTGAAGCGCCATATTCAGTTCCGATAACGTGTCAAAGAGGGTATTTGTTGCGTATGAAGTGTACTGGAGATATATTTGGAAATCAGTTTAACAAGTCGGGTTTACCTCTTCGTTACAAGTTCCTGTTACATGTGTTGATACAATGTTTGAGCAATCGACGAAGCGGTTATGATATGGCAAATCCAGACTTAGTTTGGTTGATGGTGGCCTTAGTGCTGAACAAGCCGTTTAGCATATCTAAGTATATATTATCCAACATGAAAGAAAATCTATCAAGAACGGGAGCCGTCACAGCAGGAAGCAAGTCCTGGATGTATCCTAGATTTCTGCAGATGGTTTTGGATGTCCAACATCCCGATCTTCCTAGAGAGGAAAATGAAGTTCTAAAAAGCGATACAATGACAGAACGTTCATTGAAGATTTTTAAAGGATATGCTGCAAAAAGTTACAAGGAAAGCGATCCTCCTCGGAAGTTATTTGGGTTTCTAGAAAAAGATTTATACGTAGCACCGGAAAATGACAAGTGGCGACACGACAACAGTGACTCCGACAATGAAGAGCCTACTTTAAGAAAAATGCTTGAAGATAGGTTTGGGAAAAAGAGTGATGATGATGATAGTGATGATGATGGAGGAGATGGTGATGACGGTGGAGATGGTGGTGATGGCGGTGATAGTGGTGCTGCACCAACCGGTGTTGATTTAGGAAAACAACCGGAAGGTGCCACAGATGTTGAAGAGGAAGATAACCCTCCTGAACCTGGTTATGAATACTTTTTTGATAATCGTGGTGTTCGACAGGTTAGAAGGATTGGTACTGAAAGAACTGAAGCTGACCCTGATTATGTTCCTTATGATACTGAGTCTGAGAAGGCTCGAAAGAAGCAAGTTGCTCTCCGCCGAAAGAAAAAGAGTCGACAAACAATTGGTTCTTCATCAGTGAAACCTGAATCTACTCCACAATCTAATCCTTCCGCAGGACCAATACCAGAAGAAGTCTTCACTGTCGGGGAGACTGAAGCCTTGGTAGCTTCTCCTGGTAGGTCATCGGGAACTGCAACTGCTACTGTTAGCCCACGTCAACCTCCTCCTTAGTTTACAGCCACTGCCGCTACTCAAGTGCTCGTGAGAGAACTCGCAAACAAAGTTCAGAATCACTTGATGAAAGATTTGAGCACATGAACCATAGCGAGAAAATACGCTTTTTTTTCACACAGCTCAGGCTTCGACAGCCCAAGTAAACCGTCATATAGATTTCATGTCTACAGCAAGAAACACCACTTTTAAACAACAGATGGAGATCAACACTTTGAGCGCAACTCTTCAGAAACAGCAGGGAGAAATCATACAGTTGACGGCTGAGAATGCTCGTCTGCAAGCTGCAAATGAAGAACGTGCAAGACAATTGCAGCAGATGCGAGTGGCTGACAACGCTCGAGGTATAGAGATGAACAGATTGAAAGAACGGAGTACTGAAGTGCTGAGAACTGGTGAAAAACTAACTAAGACGTATGATGATTCACCGAGTTCTACAACTCCCGTAACAAAATCATTGCTGAAAACGTTAAACAGATGACGAGTAGTTATGAAGTTACGAGGAAGAGTGTCAACACTCTGTGGGGAGAGCGATGCAAAGCACAAGAGGTTCTTAGAAAGCGAGATCATGATAGTGAGGATCCCAAAAATCCTGATGCACCTGCATCATCTGTACAACCGGAAGGTTCTGCTTCTTCCGCAGTCGATACTTCTAGTTATGTTCAGGTTGTTGCTGGCTCCAGTGATGTTCAAGAAGCGTTGGATAACATAGATTTGCAGATGGTTCTCGTGGAAGATCAAGATGATGTGGTTGTTGATGAAGGTTCAAGATCTGGTCAGGTTATTTCTACTTCTGTAGGCTTTGATGTGCCACTGCTGCAGTATCTACATCCTGTTACCGGTGAGGAGTTAGAGGAAGGGGAGTTTATTTCTGAACTCTCTCAAGAACATATTTTGAAGCTTAAGGAATTGAAAGAGGTAGCGAAGCTACCATTGACGAGATTCCTAGTGAACCGGAGGTAGAAAAATATTGAAGGTTTAGAAGAAATCGTGTTTGAAGGAGATGTTGGAAAGTCAAAGTATGTACGTGATGAGGGGTCTGTGTTTGAGCCATTTGACAGTGACTAGCTTTGAGAGAATGTAGATGATATTGATGAGAAGTTGAAAGGTCGAGATACATCTGACATTCTAGCTGATTCTTTTGAAGAATGGATGAAGCAGTTTCTGGCAAAGGCGAAAAAGCCATCCCCTCCACCCGCTCAAGTTGATTATTTCAAGTACCAGAAGGATCAACCACAGGGAAGGATCCTTAGTTGGAGTTTGTGAAAGACATACACTGCTTGGCGGTGAAAAGAGAACACATAATCCAGTACTTTAATTCTTTGCTGGGCATTTTAACTTTGCCCTTTTATGATGTTGCAGCGCTATCAAAGTTAAATCTGATAAACAGATCCAACTACGAAGGAGCATCGTTATTTGCAAAGAAGATAAGATTGAGCGAAGACGAGGTTGGAAGGATGAGATGTACAAGCCTCAGTTCCCAATGCATGAGCAGATAAAATATACTTTGGATCCGGATACCAACACAGCTCGTTACAAGCTTGTGTACCAGCCGGTGAAAGTATTGGAGAAGATTCCACTCATGCCCATGCCTCAAGATTTTCTAGGGAATATGAAGCTTTGGTGTTACGACTCAAACACTCAAGAAGCGGTTATCGTGTTCAAGAACAATGAAGACAACTTCCGTATGCTTGATCCGATGTGGATTGTGAACATGTCATCCCGCGACATCAAGACTCTTCTGCAACACGATATTTTCTATGAAGACAAGGATGCGTACCAAGCATTTATATTTCAATGCGTCGCTTGTTTCTGTTTCTACCGAGGTATTCATGCCAGAAGTTCATGGACCAAAGCGCACAAGGAGTGAAGACCGAAGACCAAGCTATAGACAAGGGGGAGTTTGTTGGTACAGTTTTGTGTCTGTAGCTTGTTCTTAGCTTTTGGTAGGTTGTACGGTCTTTATTTTACGTGTATGTATTTTGGTCGAGTCAGCCAAGTCGAGATATCCTCCTATCTCGACTTAGCACGACGTTTATGTTGTCTATGATGTAAAACAGTTAGCAAGTGTGCTACTGTTATTGTGTTAGTTGTTGTAACTTAGTGAACTGTTGACTGTTATGTGTTGTCTGTGTATGGGCTCCCTACGAAGAACCCATGTTCTTCATAGGATTGATCATCGATGAACAACAGAATGTTCGTTTTTTTGGAAGACCACGAAGATTCAATCTTCGTGGTATATGATGTTCGTTGAGAAGGCCTACGAAGAATCATTCTTCGTAGGATTGCTGATTGTTCGTGGCCCTGCACATTCTTCGTAGTGTGCAGGGTGTCTGGGCCTATATATATGCAACACACTTCACAGTTTCATCTAAGAGAGTCCTTAGAGAGTATTTGCACTATGTGTATGTGTAAACTGATTCTCTTCCTATTAATCTAAAGATAGTGAATCTTTTGGTTACATTGTGTTTGCTATATACTTTGTTTTGCTTCGGTTTACATATACACTTGGATTCCGCACTCGTGTGTGTGTTAACAAACAAGGAAGTAGGTAACTTGATCCTCCAAGTGGACCTACAGTTCTTTCGACTTGACCATTGGATTGTGGGTATGCGACTGAGCTGAAAACTTGGGTTATTCTGAATTCCTTGCACCATGTGCTGATAGGCTTTTCAGCGAATTGTTTCGTTATCCGTAACCAGAACTCCCGGCAACCCAAAGCGACATATGATGCTTTCCCAAACAAGGTCAATGACTTGTTTTCCTGTTATCTTTGCAAGTGGCTTAACTTCGGGCGGTAAAGTAGTCCACGGCTACTAATAAAAACTTCACTCCACCCTTGGCCTGTGGTAATGGTCCAACGATATCCATTCCCCATTTGTGGAATGGCCAGGCTGAAGTGATAGGAACGAGATCGTGTTTTGGGGCTCTTGGGAATCGGTGCATGTATTTGACAAGCTTCACACTTTCTTAGTTGCTCGGTGGCATCTCGATGCATAGAAGGCCAAAAATACCCTAGATTCATCAATTTAGAAACCACTAATCTTGGTCCAAAATGAGCTCCACATATTCCCTCGTGAACCTCTTTGACTAGATATTGGCTTTGTTCAGGACCAACACATCTCAGCAATGGTGCAAGGTATCCTTTCTTGAAAAGGGTTTCCCCTTGCAACACGTACTGTCTAGATTTTACTCGAACCCTTTCGGCCTCTATCGGATCAATGGGTAATTCACCATTTTTGAGAAAATTTTCAATGGGAGTCATCCAATTAGGGCCTTCTTCAGTGATTACCTCTTGAACCTCCAATTCTTGGATGGAGGGGGTTTTCGACACTTCAACCAACACTTTCTTGGTAAGGTGAACAAACGTAAGAGATATGAGTTTGCTCAAAGCGTCGGCTCTCTTGTTTTGGGATCTGGGGACTTGCTTGATGGTACATGCTTGAAACGCATTCATCAATTCTTTTGACTTTTCCCGATACTTCTTCATGTTGAGTTCTTTTGCTACATAGCTATCATTGACTTGACTTGAAACGAGCAACGAGTCTATGAAGATTTGAAGCCTTTGAGCCTTCATTTCTTTGGCTATCTTTAGACCAGCGATCAGTGCCTCGTATTCAGCTTCGCTGTTAGTGGTCTGAAATTCAAGTCGAAGAGCGTATGTGAACTCTAACCCTTCAGGGTTGATTAAAATGAGCCCAGCTCCTGACCCTTCGATGCTGGAAGCTCCAACGGTAAAAAGCTTCCAGGCTTTAGGGTCAGAAGGTTCAATGGTTGTTACATTAACTTCAGTGGTGTCATGCTTTGGTATTTCAATGATAAAATCTGCCAGGACTTGGGCTTTGATAGCTTTTCTAGGGACATGGTGATGCTATGTTCACCTAGTTCCACAACCCATTTGGCTAACCATCCTGAATTTTCTGGTTTTTCAACCACACTTTTGATGGGTTGGTCAGTGACCACTTGCATTGAGTGTGCTTGAAAGTACATTCTAAGCCTTCTAGCCGTTTGGACTAGGGCTAAAGCAAGTTTTTCCAAAGGAGGATATTTGATCTCAGCCAATTTTAACGTTTTACTGAAGAAATAAACAAGTACCTGAACTTTGTCTCGTTCGATAGTTAAGGCTGCGCTTATGGCTTCTTCAGCAGCTGAGAGGTAAACAGAGATCGTTTCTCCCGTTTCTGGGGCTGCTATGGCCGGAGTGAAGCTAGGTGTTGCTTCATCTGGTTAAAAAGCTTCTTCTGCCCCTTCTGTCCATCTGAAATCTTTTTGTTTGTACATCCTTGAGTGTTTTGAAAAAAGGGAGAGACTTCTCAGCGAGCTTGGAGGTAAAACGCTTCAAGGCTGCAAGCCTTCCGTTTAGACTCTCGACTTCTTTTTTGCTTTTGGGGATTTGGTTTCCAGAACATATCTGACCTTGTTTGGATTTGCTTTTATACTTGCTTCCCCACAATATGCCCCAGAAATTTGCCTTCTTCTAATCCAAATGAACATTTTACCGGGTTGAGTTTCATGTTGATTTTTCTCAGTTTTGGAAGGTCTCTTGAACGTCGTCGAGCATTTGATACTGTTTTTGCTTTTTATTACTAAATAATCAACGTAAGCTTCCAGGTTTTTTCCAATTTGACTAGCAAATGCTTTGTCAATTAGGCGTTGGTAAGTTGCACGAGCGTTTCTTAGACCAAAAGGCATTTTTTGATAGCAAAAATTACCCTTGTTTTGTGTGAAATGCGGTGTTTTCTTCATCTTCTTCTTTCATGAGGATTTGGTGATAACCTTTGTAAGCATCAAGGAAACACTTAAAAGGATAACTGGTAAGAGAGTCGACTTTGAGGTCAATTTTTGGCAAGGGATAACAATCCTTTGGGCATGCTTTATTCAAGTCTTTGAAGTCGATGCACATCCTCCAAGACTTGTCGGGTTTTCGAAACCATAACAGGGTTGGAAATCCATGATTGGTACTTTACTTCTCGAAGGATTCCAGCGAGAACAAGCTTTTCGACTTCTTGGCATGCTGCCAGGCTTCGTTCAGGAGCCAGACTCTGTTTCTTTTGGACCACAGGCTTGACATCTGGTGGTATTCTTAACTCATGTTCAGCAATGCTTCGAGGTATACCCGTCATGTCTTCCGGGCACTAAGCGAAGACATCGCTATAGTGTATGAGAGCTTCTCAAGGTATGATAAAGTTTCTTGGGATAAGTTCATGTTAACCCTTATCCTTTGTTCAGGATACTTGGGGTTAATGATCAATCCTTCATTGTCTTCATTTTTTTAATTTGCCCCTTCGACCATGTAAGCTTCTTGAGTTGGTTGAAGGGTTGTAATCCCTCTTTCAGTGGGAAACTTGACAGTGCCTTGGCCAACTGAGACAGCCATACTGAATGCACATTGACCTGGCCTTCCTATGATACATCATAGTTGGAAGGGATGTCGATAACTTCAAAGGTAAGTGGCCTGGTTCTTTCCATCTTGCCTTCACTAAAACAGACATCAAGGGTTAGCTGGCCTAAAGGCTTGAGGGGTATATCAGCGATACCTTTTATAGATGACCCGAGGGTTGAAGCCTTGAAATGTTCCTATCAGCGAGACATTTGAAGAACTTTTCAAACATGATCTCGGTGGCCACCCCTGTGTCAATGTAGGCTTTGCTTGTCTTACTTGTTCCCACCATAGCTTTGACCACCAGGGGATTTGAATGTAGGTTTCCCTGAGGTGGTGGGAAGCAGACACATTGAAGCTTCCAAGCCTCCAAGCGCTGTTTTTTTGCGAGAAACTTCTTGATCGATATTTACCATGCTTACTTCTTTGCTTTTTCCTTCAGCCATTTTGTCCCTGACTCCTTTCACTAAATGAGCCAATTTCCCCGGACTTAACGCTTCTTCAATTCTTTTCTTGAGTTGAAAAAATCGTTTGTGTGGTGACCTTTTTCCTCGTGGAACTCGCATATATGAGTGGAGTTTTTATTCTTCTTACTTTTGGGTAAAGGTTGGGGGTCGGAAGTTGTGCTTGATTTCCTCAGTTGCTAGGATTTATTAGGAATTTTGGTTAGGGTTGTGAAATTGATGGCTCTTTCTCTGCTTGGAGGGTTCCGAGGTTCAGGTTTCCGGGAGTCTGAACCTTGAACCGTTTATCGTAATGGCCGAAATTTCCTCTTTTCCTGCTTGGGATGCTGCTTTTCAAGCTAGGTGCCCGTTTCCTTTGTTCTTTGATATACACGGCTTCCTCTCCTCGTATATGTGCTTCGGCCCTTTCAAGGGCTTCTTCAAAAGACTTGGGTAGGCTCTTGTTGAAGTCTCTTATGAGATATTTGGAGGTGATAGCGTTAATGAAACCAGCTACCCTCATTTTTTCGTCTGCACCCACATAGGTGAGACCTTCTTTTTTGTATCTCTCAATGAATTCTCGAAGACTTTCATCGACCCTTTGCTTGATTTGGAAAATCACGGTGGCATCCTTGACGTATCTCCTTTGTTGTGAAAAATTGGCCAAGAACCCTTTGCTCAGATCGTCGAAGCTTCGAACGCTTTTGGCGGGTAGGTCGTTGAACCATATCCTGGCGGATCCAACGAGAGTTTGCATGAACATGAGGCAGCACTCAGCGTTGGACCATTTTTCGATTCTAGCTGCACCGGTAAAGATCTGGAGGTGATCTTCTGGGTCCTCGGTTCCATCATATGTTTTTATGTGAGATGGCATTTTGATCTTTGTTTGGAAGTCGTAGTCGGCAATCTGCTGGGAAAAGCACGACAGGTTGCTGGGCTTGTAAGGCTTTGCAAGGTCTTCTTCTACCCTTGTAGCAGGATTTACTGGACTTGGTTTTATGACTTCATCATTTGAGCCATCATCTGGGGCATGAGGTTAAAGCCTTGAAGGCTTTCTGGCTGTGCAGCACAAGGCATTCCCATGGAGGCATTCATAACAGCGCCTCATGCCAGAGGCAAAGTAGCCAGTGCTTGCTCCCATGTGGAGGCAATTGGAGGGGGAACACTTGTTACTGGAGACTGCCATAGCTGCTCAAAGGTGGTCTCATGCCCGACTGGTGCACTAGTTATGACCAGTTGAGAGGTGAATATGTGGAAGGCCGTTGAGTTAGGCCTTCCATAAGAATAAGGGGTAGGGTTGAAAGGTTGGTATACCGTGCTGGGACCAGCTTCATGGCCAGAGGCGGGTCCGGCGATAAAGACGGTTCTGGCTCATCGTAATCCAACCTTATTCTGACTCCTTTTTCTCGTTCTTGACTCAGTGTTGGTTGAGGAGAGTCCTCAACCGCAAGAAATTTCTAGCAACTCCTTCAGGGGTTAAGTCGAAGCGTTCTGGTGCGCTTGAAATGCCGATCTGGGGGGAGGGAGCCCCTGAACGGGAAGGGTTGGTGTTTGGAAAAACTCGGGAAACGAGATTCCAGCAGAAGTGTCTCCAGGGGTAGAGAGTGGGGTTGTCACAACCGGCGAGGCTGGACTAACGGTGGACTTAAAGTACGTGGTACTTGATTAACTTCCCCCAGAATCCATTTTCTGACAAGCTGATTTTGAAGAAAAATGGAGCTACACTACTGGTCTTTAGAAGAATAAGCAGCTTAGCCCCACGGTGGGCGCCAACTTGTTTTTACAACAGATATGAGACCAAGGGTAGTGAACCGTCTGGTTAGGCTAAAAGGCTTCAAGGGTTTCGATTAGCCTAACGCAGGTCATGGGTTCCTCCGACTGTTTGTAGTACGTGGGGTGGATCACTTGATTATTGATCGCTTTTGATTCCAGTTCGAAGGTAATTCGAACCAGGAGTGAAGTTGTTAGCGAAGCAATGTTTGTTTGAGGTGAAGAAGAGAAGCAAGTAAGAAACTGGTTCTCGAGAGAGGGAAGAAGATCAGAGAGTATGTGTTAACCCTCCTGATCTGAGATGTCCATCAAGTGATTTAGAGCTGGTTCTTATAGGTGGGATACACTCCATAAGAGGAAGCTCGTAACCTGTGATCTGAGACTACTTGAAATTACCCGTTTAAGGGTTGAAGGCTTGTGACCTGCGGGCATGTTCTCTGTGCACATGTCTCCTTTTCGGCTGTGAGGGAGTTGGTCAAGCAATCAGGTAAGTTGACTAGTTATTGTTCACATGCTTTTTGCTGTTCACCTGTGTTCGCGGGTTATGAACCATTTAGCCCTTTAACCTTTCAACGTTAATGTGTAAAATCCTTTGTATTGAGGCTTGAGCTACCCCCGTCATCAGGGACCATGAGTGCCTTGAAATGGTTCTCATGTATGTCTTCAAGAAGAGGTGGTCGACTAATATTGTTGAAATGTGTGGTCTCAGAATATTTGGGTCTGTAAGTGTCCCAAAATGATTTCCACTATTCATAAAGTACGTATTAGAAACCAATGGTGTAAGTTCGTGCCATAATTATTTTTCCGTATGAACGGGAAATGTTTGTTTCTTGACATGTTTTTGGCAATGACAATGGATAATATGTAATATGCACAAAAATATTTGTATTTTTTTATAACAGTTGCAAAGTAATGTATCAAAACAAATCTTTATTTTTTAGATTACATTATATATGAGTTATGTATATTTATAGTATTACACTTGATGTCAAACAATCTATATTGTCATAAAACATGACTCAACACATAACAGTACTTAATGTATGTAACGCTTCGCTTTTGCAACTTTCTATTTTTAGAAAGGACGAATCGGAATCCTATTTTCGGAAATTTGTCGTCTTATAATTGTATCTCATTTTCGAATCGTTGTAAATCCGAGACTTGATTGTAATGAAATTTATATTTTATGCGAGATAGACATTATATATTCACTGATTCGTGCATACATTCATTACATGATTTCTAAACATGAATTAAATCATAAATCCTTATTGTTTATTCGTAATTCGTACATGCTTCATTCACACGAGACACTTGATTATTCGATCGCAAAAAGTATAATTATGAAATCTACACTTGTTACCATCTTAGGAATTTTAAAACTTTAAAACCCGCTCTTTTTGCTAATAAAACTCTAACTTATGAGGTTCATACTCCCGAAATAACTTGTCACACGATAATACATGTTATGTACATAATACATAACATCTATTAACCTAATATATAACATTAAATAAAAAAATAAGAAAAAAATAAAAAATGGCAGCCCCTATTATTCAGCTTTGGGCTGGGTTTAGTGGACTAGTTTCAAGTCTAAACTCTCCAAATCTTGTCCAAAGCCCAACTCACTTAAACCCTAATCCCTTCCCTATATAATAAACACTTCCCCACTCCTTATTCCACTTTTGCAAGCCTCCAAACACTTCAAAAACTCTCCCCAAACCCAGCTGAGTTTCAGCCACATTTTTTTAGAGTTCCACCATAAAAGTGAGTTTTAACTCACTTCCACTTCAATTTCTTCTTTTTCTTCTTCTATAACACTTGTATAACCTCTAGCAAGGTTCTCACAAGTTTGCTTGGGCAAATTAAGGTGAAACCTCACCATTTTTTTAGTCCAAAGTGCACCTAAAATTCTGCTCATTTTCATCTTTTTGATACTTCATGTTTGAAGAAAATCATTTTCTTCATACATTCCTATGTCCTAATGCTCATAATCACTTGTATGGTTAGTTGGGCTTAAAAACAAGGGTGAAAATTCAAATTTAGAGGATTTATCCTCATAAACTTTCTGTTTTCATGGAGCTTTAAGCTCACAAGTGATGCATGTCTTGAACTTGTTCATGTGTGTCTACCTTGGTTAGCTTGGCTATCCTAACTCTAGGACCACACATCACTTGATGATTTTCATCATTATCCCAAGTTAGTTTGCTAGCTTGAAAGTGTCACAACCCTGTCTAGCCTTTGACGTGTGTCAAAGTGTGCTCACCGGGTTGTATTTCACTTGGCTACTTGTATCATGGTGACACATTTTACATTCTTGTCATTTACATTATTGTTCATATTATTGTTCTAAGACCCTCCTTGTTACCTATGGTAACTTGTGTAGTGGTGAACATCATACGAGGTTTCAAAGTGGGTGGTTAATCCTCCCACATCCTACTTGACTTACATGACACCAGGAGGTACCAAAGTGGAAGATTAATCCTCCCATATCCTACATGATTATATAACTATATATGTATCTATGGACTATAATATAATCCTTAAAACCGAACCCTTGATAGTGACTAAGTAATCACCTATCAAGTTAATAAGTTTATCACTAATGTGTATAGTTCCTTGTCACGATTCTAATAGGGCTTGAACCTATGAAAACACATTCAATCCTTATGGATTACCATAGTGTCAAAGACAAGTGCTAATACCTTAGTGATTATTTTCGTATTATATACTTTGTCATATTTTGAATCTTAAATCCGAATGTTCCATCATCATCCCAAAATACTCATAGCCTTTGTTTTCCTCTTGTAGGATAACTCGGCGTTCATCCCATCAAAACAACTACCTTCACGGACTTGTCAAGTTATAATACTTAGCAAAACCGTGAGTACACTCGACCCACTTTTCGTTTATATCACTTTTGGGTGTAACACGTTTACCTTATACAAAATCACCAAACTTAAACTTTATGAAATGCATGAAACAATCCAATATTCATGAATGCTTATTACGTTTACTCGTTGCTTATATCTTGAACCATTCTTATGTAATACCATAGTCATTAGCTTATCTTAAGCCTTCATTTGACATGTATATCGCTATGGGAAGTAACGCATCCCCCTCCTCATGAAATCTAGAGGCCATGTTTAAATATCGTGTTTGCGTTAAGGGTTTGACTAGTAGTATTGCATGCCTTTTATATGCACTTGAAAAGTCATAGTTGCCATGAGGATTTGTTTAAACTTTATTCATATACGTATACTATGCTTAAACTTGTGTACTTGCCTTTGCTTTTGCATTGAATTGTTATTTTAAAACATGTTGCAGGTTGATGGAGATGATGCTATGAAATCAAAATAGCAAGGACGATATATACACACTTAGACGTTTAGGTTTAAAATTGTTGTATCAAATTTTGTCACATTAATGTTGTTATTTGAATTTCCCTTGTATTGTAATGACTTTTACTATGAGATGAAATTTGGATTTAATTAATTATTGTCACGTTTAGTTTTATGAGCAATTGGCAATCTATTTCGTCCCGCCTTGATGTTTCCGCCATCGGTTGGGGTGTGAAAGATTGGTATCAGAGCCATAACTATAGGGAATTAGGTAGAATTGCCATGTTCCATCTAGTCTATAGTTTAAGTGTCCATTTTTTACCATTCTTATATCATGCTTAAAACTTTATTCTTCCTCATTGCTTCTTCCTTATCTTTTGGTCTTAAAATTTACATAATGTCTTTCCCAAGACATTTTACATAATACACTTGAAGACTTGAAGACACTCATGATGCAAACGAGACGATTTGAACCAAAATAGGTCCAATGACTTACAACTTTTGGTGAAATCGCTCAATCCGCGTATTCGATTTTTCACGAAGTTGTACCATCAAGCTAGGAGTGATATCCACATCTTGATGGAAACTTCCATTTCATACTCTAGTGTATCTTACAAACGAGTCGGAATATGCTCCTCGTTTAGTAAGAAACAACCACGCTTAGGGTACGAAATCGTCAAGTTAGGGGTGAAACCCGCACCTTGTCGATTAAGTCCCATTCCTCGATTTTCAATCTCGTCAAAGTCTCGAATTTTCGATCGACTAGGGACATGTAGTAACTGGTAGGGTAAAATGTCGTTAATCGCTTCTCGACGAGAGCGTTTTACCTATTAGGCCAAAGCATGTTCCCTAACTCGAAAGATCTTACGAATCACTTTGGAATAGTCGACGTTTCTCTACCCGAAACAATCCCATGTTTTATTGAGCCAATCTTTTATGTTATCTCAATTTTTATGTGATTTTATACTTGTTACCTTATTCGTTTCGAACCGTTACACAACTCGCACGTTTATCGCAATCAAAAAACAATATTAATTCTCGTGAACACACTAAATTTATACTCCTTATTCGCATTCATATGTGATTATACATGTCATACTTGATAAATTCATGCAAACTTGTGAACCATACTTGAACTCTATACATGCAGAACTTATTTTTTTATTATGATCAAGTCTCATCCCCTTTTCTTCTATGTTGAACCTCTAGATGAACTCCCCATTCTCTAATAAGAAGTCCAAGAGGTCCAACAAGGGGTCCAACAACAAACAACAGCAACAATGAGGACTCTATCCCCAAACAAGACCTTGTTGGTCTTGTCGCCGAAAAAATGGCAGACTAAATGGCCCGTGTTATCCCTGATATCGTTAGCCAACTCCAAACCATCCATACCGAAGGCACACCCAAATCCTCTACCGACTCTAAAACCGACAACCCCAAAACGTCTTACCAGTTCAAGCACTTCATGGCTTGTAAACCCGTCGAGTTCACTGGCATGGACGGGGCCACGGCCATGATAAACTGGTTCGACGCGATGGAGCTTACCTTTCTTCAGGGTGGGTGCCCTGATGAACTTCGAACCCTCAATGCTACCGGGGTCTTTCGCTAGAGAGCCCTCGAGTGGTGGACTACTGAAGGCAACAAGCGTGGCAACGAAGCAGCCCACGCTCTACCTTGGGACGAGCTTAAGCAGCTCATTAGGGATCAGTTCTATCCTCCCCACGAGACCCAGAAGCTCGAAAACGAATTCTGGAATCTCACGCAACAGGGGAGCGACGCCGAAGGATTGATCGCCGCTTCAAACAACTTAGTATCATCTGTCCTGGACAGGTTGATACCGTTCCCAAGGCGATCTCCAAGCTCATCCATTGCCTCTCGCCTGTGATTATGAACCATGTAGCTGCCGCATGCCCCAAAACCCTCGAAGAATCCTATAACACTGTCGTAGAGCTTAACCACAATTGCATCCTTCAAGGGGCCTACGACAAGGTTCTTACGAAGCATGCGCACCAAGCCATCACCGATACCACCACCACTACCGAATCTCCTCCCTCCTAAACCAAGAAGAACAACAACAACCGGAACAAGAAGCGGAAGGCTTCTATTCAAAATAAGGCGGTCGTCACTCCGCAAAACCCTCAACCTATCCAAACCATTGCAGCCATCACCCCCGCTACCACCGAACAGCCCAAGCGTAGCTACACTGGACCTCATCCCTAGTGTACAAACTGCTCCTACCACCACCCCGTTGGCACGCCGTGTCGCAAGTGTGCCCAATGTCAAAGGTTAGGACATTTTTCTAACCGTTGCCGAAACTTTCCTCCACCCCAAAACCAGCAATCCCAAGCCAGCATGCTAAATCCTAACCCTAACCCGAACCAAGCTCAACCGCAATGTCAAAATGCTCATGTGCGAGCGTGTTTCAAATGTGGTGATTTAAACCATCTCGCCAATGTTTGCCCCCTTCTCGACCAACCACGCCAACAATAGCTGCAGCAGCAGCCTGAGCCTGCTAAAGCATGAGCTTTCATGCTTACCTCCACTCAAGCCCAAAGTTCTAACGACGTCAATATTGGTATGTTCCTTGTGAACCATATTTATGCTACATGTCTATTTGATACTGGTGCCGATAGAAGCTTTGTGTCCTTAGAATTTGAACCCTTGCTTAAGTGCGAACGAACTAAAATGCCTAATCAATTCGCTGTCGAAGTCGCTAATGGCAAGACCATCTCCGTTGATTCCATTCTTTCTGGTTGCTCTTTGATCCTTAACGATCATAATTTCTCCATCAATCTCATCCCCATGCAAAAAAAGGTAGTTTTGATATCATAGTAGGCATGGATTGGCTTAGGCTAGCTCATGCCGAAGTTGTCTGTTCCGAAAAATTCATCCGTCTTCCTCTTCCTCAAGGTGATTTTCTGCATGTCTATGGTGAGAAACCTTCTAAAGGTCTCAAACTAATGTCGTGCATCAAAGCAAACAAGTACTTGCGTAAGGAGTACTTTGCCTTTCTAGCCCACGTTGTGGAAAAGAAAGAAAAAGGTCCGAGCATAAGTGATGTTCCTGTCGTTTGTGAGTTTCCTTCTCTTTTCCCTGAGGTTCCTAGTCCTCCGCCTCCTCGAGCTGTTGATTTTCGAACTGATCTCATTCCCAGCGCAACTCCTGTTGCGAAGGCTCCCTATCGATTAGCACCCTCGAAAATGCAAGAGCTATCGAGCCAGCCTCAAGAACTTCTTGATAAAGGCTTTATACGCCCTAGTACTTCTCCTTGGGGCGCTCCCGTTCTATTCGTCAAAAAGAAAGATGGATCATTCCGCATGTGTATTGACTATCGTGAACTCAACAAGCTCACAGTCAAAAACCGCTATCCACTTCCTCGTATTGACGATCTCTGCGATCAATTGCAAGGTGCGACGTGCTTCTCAAAGATCGATCTTCATTCTGGTTATCATCAACTTCGAGTTCACGAAGAAGATGTGCCTAAAACCGCTTTCCGCACTCGATATGGACATTACGAGTTCGTGGTCATGCCTTTTGGTTTGACCAACACGCCCGCCGTGTTCATGGATCTCATGAATCGGGTGTGTAAACCTTTTCTTGATCATTTCATCATTGTATTCATCGACGATATCCTAATCTACTCCAAGAGGAAAGAAGAGCATGAACGACATCTGCGTCTCATTCTTCAGTGCCAAATTCTCCAAGTGTGAATTTTGGCTAAAAGAGGTTCAATTCTTAGGTCACACCGTCAATGAACTCGGTATTCATGTTGACCCTGCAAAGATAGAAGCTGTGAAGAATTGGATTGCACCTAAGTCGCCCTCTGAAATTCGTTCGTTTCTTGGCCTAGCTGGGTGCCAAATTCTCCAAGTGTGAATTTTGGCTAAAAGAGGTTCAATTCTTAGGTCACACCGTCATGGATCTCATGAATCGGGTGTGTAAACCTTTTCTTGATCATTTCATCATTGTATTCATCGACGATATCCTAATCTACTCCAAGAGGAAAGAAGAGCATGAACGACATCTGCGTCTCATTCTTCAGTGCCAAATTCTCCAAGTGTGAATTTTGGCTAAAAGAGGTTCAATTCTTAGGTCACACCGTCAATGAACTCGGTATTCATGTTGACCCTGCAAAGATAGAAGCTGTGAAGAATTGGATTGCACCTAAGTCGCCCTCTGAAATTCGTTCGTTTCTTGGCCTAGCTGGTATTATCGCCGCTTCATCTCGAACTTCTCAAAAATTGCCGTTCCTTTGACTTCGTTGACTCAAAAAGATAAACCTTTTGTTTGGGGTCCCGAACAATAGGAATCCTTCCAAACACTCAAGGACATGCTCTGTAATGCTCCTATCCTTACTCTCCCCGATGGGAACAAAGACTTTGTCGTGTACTGCGACGCCTCTAACCTGGGTCTTGGTTGCGTCCTCATGCAACGAGAAAAAGTTATCGCTTACGCTTCAAGGCAACTCAAAATTCATGAGAAAAATTATACTACTCACGACCTTGAACTTGGTGCAGTTGTTTTTGCATTAAAGATTTGGCGACACTACCTTTATGGTACAAAGTGTACGGTCTTTACCGACCAGAAGAGCCTCCAACATATCTTTGATCAAAAGGAACTCAACATGCGTCAACGTCGTTGGGTAGAATTGTTAAACGACTACAACTGTGATATCCGCTACCACCCTGGTAAGGCGAATGTCGTGGCCGATGCACTTAGTCGTAAGACTCATGTTAAGAGTGCTCGTTGCTACCAAATTGTGCGAAAACTGAACGAGTTGATTTGACAAGCACAATTTGCCGTCATTAACGAGGGTAACCACGATAACGAATTGAATTGTGGAGTCAAAAACCCACTCGAAGCTAAGCCCGAAGGTATTCTGGTGTGCGTTAAGCGTACTATATTTTTGTTGTCATTTTAGGTTCATTTTACTCATTAGTCAAGTTTTAAATTATAAAACACGATATTCTACTAACACTAAACACACACTTGGGCAAGTGCACCCATCGTGAGCGTAGTATAGAGTTGGTAAGATACTGAGATCGTCCAAGGACACAAGAGCTTTTAATACCGGTTCATCGACATCTAATCAATCTAAATTTTTGATAAAGATTTTTAAAAACATAAAGATAAATAAAATAAAATACAAATAGACAAGATAAAATCACTTGGATCCAACTTCTCTTTTATGTATCCTTTGATAGTTTTTGCACTTTCGGACTTTTTAAGAGATTATCTTAGTTATAGTAGTAGGCCCCTGTTTTAAAGGTGACGTTACCCTCAACCCAGTGGTTTGAGTCAGCAGGGATACAATCCCAAAAGGTCGGAATATTGGAAGACAATTAAGTAAGTTATTAATGCGAAAAGTGGTAGGCCCCTCTTTTGAAGGTGACGTTACCCTCGGCTAAGTGGTTTGAGTCAGCAGGGATACAATCCCAAGTAGTCGGTTTAAAGTATTAATAGTAGTTTACATATGAGGGGTTCAAGCCATTCGCGCTCTCGCCATCCAATACCCATAGAGTATTGAAGGAAGACCTAGTAAGCTTGAACCAAGTCCTCGCAGGATCTATACACTGAACGATACAAGAACTTTACCAAACCACCCTTCTAACCCCCTTCCAAGTAGTTAACGCGCTTTATATAGACCGTAAAGACACGAATGAGCAAATCAATAACATCATGAAGAAATTGTTAGGAAACATCACTTTCAACATAAGAAACTAGTTATTGAAGTCATTAATACATAACCAAATAAAAAGTGCTGAAAGATTAAAAACTAAAAGTAATACATAAAAGATTATCTTCACCAAGTGATGTAAAGAATTTAGCCAAGCATGGTCTTTGTTTGAGAAGAACCCTTACAATCTATCTTGGATCCCAAGACTACTATACACTCTAAAGATGATTGATGGATGATGCTGGTGGGTGTTGGTGTTGGTGTTGTAGTGGTGGTGGAGTGGTGGCAAAGTGAGAAAGAAGTGGTTTGCCAAGGGATGCCTTTGAAGGTAACCAAGCACCCCTATTTATTGTTACATCCGTCGAAAAACGGGTTTTCAAAACCCGCTTCGTTAATTTATCAAATATCCAGTTATAAAAATTCGTTGCGTATTTATGGTTGATATTATTTTTAAACGATACATAATTAATAAATATATTAGAATTTTAAAACCATAATTTATAAATAATAATAAATAGTGAGAAAAAAATAAAATGGGGACGCCGGGTTTTGAACCCGGGTCACCCACAAACCCAAACACACAACACACCACTCCGCCACACACTGCTGTTGTGATAATCAAGGAAACAAATAACATATATAATAAAACTAGAAAGTCAAATCCAGTAATCAGCGCGCCCAGACTAGTCGTCACCGGAAAATCCGGCAATCCGTGATTTTGGCCAAATCCGTTTTGACTAAACCGCACAAATTGATGTCGACGTCGGTTATAACCGTTGCCGACACTCAATTTCCGTCATAACCGACGGAAATCTTCAATCGCGAATCAAGACTCAAAATCGGACACAATTCATCCAGTTCTTCACTATAAATACCCACTCAATCTTCTGGAAATCCTTTCGCTCAGAACCGTGAACTTTTTCGAAGCTTTAGCTCGTCGCCGGAGAATTTCAATTTCGCCGGAACTTCGCCGGAATCGATCGTCAGAAAACCGTATTCATTCCTCGACCGGTATATCTGTCTAAACTTCTCTGCTATCTCTTAATTCATACTTTAATTGTTCAAACCAAGGTTCTAAACTGTTAAACAACATACTCAGCCTAGAGTCACAAATCGGAGCCGACGAATTTTGCTGGAAAATCTGAAGAAGACACTATGTGATTGGTACATCTTATTCCTTAATTCCTTTTTTTTTACTTCAATTCAATCAATCATAAGCGTAGTTGGTCAATTAAACAGAACAGTCGGAATTCACTGTTCTGAAATGTTAAGCGAAGAAGACAAAGTTGAACAATGTGTATAAGTTTAATTAAAACTGGATATTTAACCGGGTTAGACACACAGTCGAGCGGTGGACTGTGTGCAACATAACACGCACGTCCCGAGTTCGAATCGCATATGTTACCGACTTTCAGAAATAAAACCAATCCTTTTTAAAACCTATTCAGATCATCCTTCAACATGTATACAAATATAATATAATTCTGTAGTTAAACAAGGTTAGACACACAGCCCAACTGCTTGGGCTGTGCGCACTCGAACCGAACGTCCCGAGTTCGACTCCGGGTCACTGAAGACGGTTCGGCCATATTAAATCCTTTTTGAAATAAACTAAATAAGATAACAGTTAATTAGTATATATATATAATTAAAACAGAGAGTATTTCGGGTTAGACACGTAGCTCAGTTGGTAGAGCTGCGTGCACGTATACGAGAGGTCCCGAGTTCGAACCTCACTCAGCGCATAATTAAACACAGTCCGACCGGTCAACGGTCAACAGTCAAAGTCAACATTTTTTTATTTTTCTTTTTATTTATTTAATTGAAAAATCATTTAAAAATACTTAAAAAATAGATTTTTAAAGTTAGAAAATTACCTTAAACTCACAAAGATAAATCTAAAAAAAATTCCATTAAGAGTAATAATAAAAAATATTGATCCCAAATAAAATCCATTTATTTACCGAATCATTTCGTTATTATTTTAGGTTAGTTTTTCTCTCGTCGATCAAATCCTAAATTCGTGCGCATCCAACGTCATCACAGAGCGCACCCAATGTGAGTGAATCTCTATCAATTCCCCGTTTTAATCAAGTTTTGGGGTGTATCATGTGTCGTTTAATTCTTTATTATATTTAAACACTTGTGCATACATCATATCCGTGATCAAATGTGTATCAAATGTGTATCAATTGTTGTGTGGATTATATGTAGTTTGGATTTATCATTTTCAGTGCACGCATTTTATTAGGCCCATCAGTTCCCCGTGGGAGACGGGTTGAGCATCAGGTGCCTCATAAGATCGGCTCCGTTTGATTGAGTCTTGATCTCACATTTCATCATCATTCATATCATATACTCATTCAAAGTGGTTTGTGTTTGTTTACTTATATATGTTTGCTCACATGTGATTATTGCACAAATTTTCCATATTAAATAAAACAAGAAATTTAACAATGTTTTATCAAGGTTCACTCGCCAACTTTTGTTGACCCAAAATATCCCCCGTTTTACACATGATACAGGTGATCCAGTTGAGGCAAGAAACACATAGGAAGGCCTACAAGAATAAATCAGTTTAAGCTTTGGATTATTTACATAGTTTCATTTCCTTGTAATTGTATAGATTTTGATTTGGATATTTAAGTTGTAATTTGAATTTAATAAATATGAAACATTTTAGTAAACATCATGAGCTTTGGTGATAACCCAATTATGCCCCGACTCTTATTCCGCTGCGGGTCGGGGTGTGACATTTATAGTCAAAACAGAGGCCCGGCCACGGCCCCGTGTCCAGTGGGCACAGCCCGTGGCCATCATTCTTCTCTTTCTTCATTAACTTCATCTGTCAGCAGAGGGCCCCACACGACCCCGTGTCCTCTGGGCACGGCCCGTGGTCAATCTGTTAACTGTACTATCCGGATTCTGCAAATCTTACAGTTGACCACGCCCCATGTGGGCCTGGGCACGGCCCCGTGATGGGCGTAGAAGCTTCTGCAGGTTTTGTCTTGAAGTGTGAGGTCTGACCACACCCCGTGTTGGATGGAAACGGCCTGTGGTCGTCTTCTGTAACTTTTTTTGTCTTTTTGGGGTGTTGCTGAGGGGTCGGTCATGGTTCGTTATTCCTTCTTTTCGTATTTATGTTGGTTTTGACTGTTTATTTGCTTCTTTCGTTCTTTTATACTCTTTTAATCCTGAAAATACAAAAGGAACAAAGAAACGTGCTTTTTCCTACTTTAGTACTAAAAAAGGGTTAGTTTTATGCCTCAGTTGATGTAATTTATATGTTGCATTTTGCACACATCAAATCTCCCCACACTTGAATCTTTGCTTGTCCTCAAGCAAAACTCTTTAAATGTGGCTTACACACCCAAATGGAATAGGTAGAGAAGAAGTTTTGTGGTTTGTCTTTGAGTGTCGGGAATCCAAGATCTTTATTTAAATTTTGTTTTTACTTTATTTACAATCCTATTCGTCATGATTTATTTAGAACATTTTTATGAAAAAATATTTATTTAGGCATAACATGCCTCTTTTAAAATTCTATTTATTTATATACAAGTTCACGCACCTCACAAAAGATCACTCAACACTCGGCCGAAGATGTATTTTTGTGATATCGCTCGAGTCCGGTTTGGAACTTACTTCTACCATATGCTTGCCAAGCGATCAAACCTCATCTTTTTTTAACTATAAACCTTTGTAAATATCAAAAGGACTTTGAAAAGGGTTAGGCCTGGGCTAGGGGTAGGAAAATTTTGGGTTAGTGGTTAGTAAAATGGCGAAAAGCATAAAAAGCGTCGATTATCGTAAAACTTTTTGTTTTTGTGACATTTGTTTGAACCAAGCATTTTCAAACAAGATTTATGAAGGAACTTATTTGGTTATTGAAAGAGCTATGGTTATAATTTTTTTAGGTCACAAGATAACCGAGCTTTTTACTAAAATAAATGGGTTTGAAAGGAAAATGGTTAGTAAGTGGTTGTCTTGCGGGTTTTTGAAACGAAAAAGGGTTTAGGCTCAAAGGGGTTAACTAGGGGGATTTTGGTAATGGGTGAAAAGAAACGAAAATAATGGTTTGAATGAAAAATAGGTTAGTCCTAATGCCTCTATCATTTACTTACTTGGGTTTAAGTTGGTAAGGACCAAGAATGCATCGTCTTGGCAAGTTCTAGAGTCGTAAGAACCAAGTGGTTATTCACACAAGAAACGAAAATGAGCGTTTAGTTTAAAGCTGTATGCATGTATGCTCAATAAAGGCTCAAAACTCACTTAATGTGGGAAGGGTTTATAGTGTGAACAAGTATATATAATCAAATTTTAAAAAGATTTGTTATGCCCCCTTTTTTTATAGTTTTCTTATTCGGTTTTTTTACCACGACGCTATTGGTTGTAAATTCATAAAAACATAACTTTTTAGAACTTGTTATTCCCAAATTAAACCAAGACAAGTAAAAAAATGAAAAATTTAGAAAAAATTTGGGGTGATTAACGGTTCCAACAGAGTTTTGTGTAAGGCTTGTTATTAGGACTTGCTAAATTCAAAGTGTTAGTTACCCCCCCCCCCCCACACTTAAATTACACATTGTCCTCAATGTGTCCAAAAATAAATTTTTCGATTGATTCGAATGCGTAAAAGCGTGTTTAAAAACAAATTTTTATGTTACTGGGCATCCGGGCACGGCCCCCTGTCCAGAGTGCCAGTATCAAAAACTTACAGAAGCTTGACCACGGGGAGTGGCCAGTCAACACGGCCCACAGTCAATAACCTGTTTCAGAAATTTTTCTTGCAGAACCTGGGCACGGGGCGTGTTGGACTGAGCACGGCCCCGTGCTGCCCATGCTGAAAAGATGCGGAAGCTGTCGGAAGGCACTGTTTTTATGCATGGGGTGTGGTTTCGACGTCCCTTAAGCATTTTTCATCTTTTTCTCGTGTGTTTTATTTTTGAAAAGGAAAACTAAACTAGAAACACAAAAGTTAAACTAAGTTAATACTAAGGATAGTTCCGCGGAATGCCTCCGTGGTGCGCCACGTTTATAAGGGTCCTTGGCTAGACCCAATACATGCCATATGTTACTCAAGCGGGATGCATTGCATCCCATGCTGCATCGTCAGAGTGCGTCATCTAAGCTTGAGTCTATGACATCCATGTCGTTGATCGAGTCGTCCTCCATTCTCTTTCCTACCCCGAACTTCAATTCCTTGTCTCCCACCCTTAATGTAGGTTTTCCGTCGCTCATATCCACCATGGCTCGTGCGGTGGCGAGGAATGGTCTTCCTAAAATGAGTGGAACTTCGGCGTCTTCCTCCATGTCGAGTATGACAAAGTCGGCAGGGAAAACGAATTCCCCAACTTTGACCAAGAGGTTTTCGGTGACGCCTTGAGGGTGTTTGATTGACCTATCAGCGAGTTGGATGCTCATTTTTGTGGGGCTTGGTTTCCCAAGTCCGAGTCAGTCAAACATTGATGCGGGCATGAGATTAATGCTAGCCCCAAGGTCGGCAAGTGCATTTCGGATAGGTGATCCCCGATGGAGCAAGGAATGGTGAAGCTTCCGGGGTCGATTTTCTTTTGGGGGAGCTTGTTGAGGAGCACGGCGGAGCAATCTTCACTTAAGTTAACAAATTGCAAGGTTTCAATCTTCCGTTTGTGGGTGAGTAAGTCTTTCATAAACTTTGAATATTTTGGCATTTGAGTAAGGACTTCTACAAACGGGAGGTAGATTTGTAATTGTTTTAGGAGGTTTATGAATTTCATGATTGCTCATCAGTCTTTTGACGAAGTAAACGACCGGGGTAGGGTACCGAGGGGTTTTTTGTTGGTTCGGGATGATGTGTGGTAGTGGTTTCTTGATATTTAGGAGGTGCGAGTGTGTTTTGTTCGGGTGGACTGTTGTTGGTGGATTGTGGCGGTGTTTCCTCGGGACCTACTTTTCAGTTTCTTAAGGTTATGAAGTGTACTTGTGCGTTTGGATTTGTTCGGTATTGCTAGGTAGTGCGCCTTGTGGTCGTTCGGAGAAATTTTGGGCGAGCTGGCTAAGTTGTTTTTCAATGTTTTGAATGCTCGCTCGTTGGTTTCTAATATCAGTTTCTGTTTGTGAAAACCGGTCCAAGTGCCTTTTTTTGGTTTCGGAAATAAGGCGTGTGATGAGGTCTTCAAGCCTCTCTCGGCCCCCTTGTTGATGAGTGAAATTTTGTGATTCATTTCTTGGTTGTTGTTGAAAGTTAGGTCTTTGATTTTGATTTTGTTGGTTACTACTATTCCCTGGCTCCCTCCAACCAAGGTTAGGATGGTTTCACCAACCTTGGTTGTAGGTACCTGTACGGGGCCCGATGGTCTAGGACGATTATCTACGTAGTTTACCATTTCCGTTTGATTTTACATATCTTTCATACAACTCCAATTTTCATGTGGCCCACCACACCCTTCACAAGCCATAACCGAAGCCGTTTTTGTCATTTCTAATTTTTTTAGTATCGAGGATATGGCTTCGATTTGGGCTTGCAAAGAGGTGTTTTCGTCAACCTTATGGGCGCCCGGGGCAATAGATATTGAACCTCAGGGGGGGGGTGTGTGCCATTGGAAATTGTTTTGAGAAATTTCCTCAATTTGATTATAAATTTCGTTCGGGCGTCTATTGCCTAGGAGTCCCCCGGAGTTTGAGTCGAGTGTTTGTCTTGTGTGTGGCAACAAACCATTATAGAAAGTGGATACTTGTTGCCATACTGCAAGACCATGGTGTGGGCATTTTCTCAAGAGCTCCTTGAACCTTTCCCAAGTTTCATACAAAGTTTCCCCGTCCTCTTGTGAATAAGTGTTTATTTCTGTCATTAGTTTAGCGGTTTTAGAGGGCGGGAAATATTTATATAGAAACTTTTGGGCAAGTTCATCCCAAGTGTTTACTGAACCACTCGGGAGGGTGTTTAACCAAGCCTTAGCCCGGTCCCTTAGTGAAAATGGGAACATGCGGAGGCGAATGGCGTCATTTGATGCTCCATTGATTCGGAAGGTGTCGCATATTTCCAAAAAGTTGGTAATATGTAAATGGGGATCTTCATCGGGAAGGCCGTGAAATGTGGCGGAATTTTGGAGCACTTGAATCAAATGCGGCCTTAGTTCGAAGTTGTTAGCATCAACGTTTGGTCATTGATCGCGGCCCCAAGATTACCGACTGTCGGTCGTAGGTAATCCATTAGGGTACGTTGATGCGCCATTAGGTTTTGATTCTCCGGAGCTCTCTCTTTATTCTTGTCTCTTAGTCTTTTTCTTAGAAAGCGTTCGGGTTCATCTAGAGGTTCTTTTATGTCTTTATCGAAACTAGAGTTCATGCACGGTGTAGAGATTTCAGGACCTGCAATCGAGTTCGAAGTCCCGTGATGAGAACAAAAGAAATCTGGGCCAGCTTTCCTCACCACGGCCCCGTGTTAAACGGCCACGGCCCCTGGTCGAGATGCAGTAAATTAATTTTCTGGATCCCAGTTACAGAGGAGCTGGGCACGGTCCCGTGGTGCACCGCCACGACCCCGTGTTCACTCTTCTGTAACAGAAAACTTTTTATTGCCAGTGATGGTGTTGGGCACGGCCCCGTGTTCGCCCAGCACGGCCCATGCTGCACTTCTGCAGAAAGTGCAGATTTTTCTAAAAATCAAAAAATTCCTTAAAAATTGTTAAAAATAATTAGGCCGTTAATTTTGAACTTTCTCAAAATCCTTGTGTCCCCGGAAACGGCGCCAAAAACTTGGTGTGCGTTAAGCGTACTATATTTTTGTTGTCATTTTAGGTTCATTTTACACATTAGTCAAGTTTTAAATTTATAAAACACGATATTCTACTAACACTAAACACACACTTGGGCAAGTGCACCCATCGTGAGCGTAGTATAGCGTTGGTAAGATACCCGGTCGTCTAAGGACACAAGAACTTTTAATACCGGTTCATCGTCAACGTCTAATCAATCTAAATTTTTATAAAGATTTTTAAAAACATAAAGATAAATAAAAAGATAACTAAAATACAATACAAATAGACAAGATAGAATCACTTGGATCCAACTTCTCTTTTATGTATTCTTTGATAGTTTTTGCACTTTCGGACTTTTTAAGAGATTATCTTCGTTATAGTAGTAGGCCCCTCTATTGAAGGTGACGTTACCCTCAACCCAGTGGCTTGAATCTGCAGGGATACAATCCCAAAAGGTCGGAATATTGGAAGACAATTAAGTAAGTTATTAATGCAAAAAGTGGCAGGCCCTTCTTTTGAAGGTGACGTTACCCTCGGCTAAGTGGTTTGAGTCAGCAGAGATACAATCCCAAGTAGCCGGTTTAAAGTATTAATAGTAGTTTACATATGAGGGGTTCAAGCCATTCGCGCCCCCGCCATCTAATACCCATAGAGTATTGAAGGAAGACCTAGTAAGCTCGAACCAAGTCCCCGCAGGATCTATACACTGAACGAGACAAGAACTTTACCAAACCACCCTTCTAAACCCCCTTCCAAGTAGTTAACGCGCTTTATATAGATCGTAAAGACACGAATGAGCAAATCAATGACATCATGAAGAAATGGTTAGGAAAATTCACTTTCAACATAAGAAACTAGTTATTAAAGTCATTAATACATACCCAAATAAAAAGTGCCGAAAGATTAAAAACTAAAAGTAATACATAAAAGATTAGTCTTCACCAAGTGATGTAAGGAATTTAGCCAAGCATGGCCTTTGTTTGACAAGAACCCTTACAATCTATCTTGGATCCCAAGACTACTACACACTCTAAAGATGATTGATGGATGATGGTGGTGGGTGTTGGTGTTGTAGTGGTGGTGGAGTGGTGGCAAAGTGAGAGAAAAGTGGTTTGCCAAGGGATGCATTTGAAGGAAACCAAGCACCCCTATTTATAGTCAAAATAGAGGCCCGGCCACGACCCTGTGTCTAGTGGGCACGGCCCGTGGCCATCATTCTTCTCTTTCTTCATTAACTGCATCTGTCAGCAAAGGGCCCCACACGACCCCGTGTCCTTTGGGCACGGCCCGTGGTCAATCTGTTCACTGTACTATCAGGATTCTCCAAATCTTACAGTTAACCACGCCCCATGTTGGCCTGGGCACGGCCCCGTGATGGGCATAGAAGCTTCTGCAGATTTTGTCTTGAAGTGTGAGGTCTGACCACGCCCCGTGTTGGATGGACACGACCCGTGGTCGTCTTCTGTAACTTTGTTTTTGTCTTTTTGGGGTGTTGCTGAGGGGTCGGGCATGGTTCTTTATTCCTTCTTTTCGTATTTATGTTGGTTTTGACTGTTTATTTGCTTCTTTTGTTCTTTTATGCTCTTTTAATTTTCTTTTTGAAAATACGAAAGGAACAAAGAAACGTGCTTTTTCCAACATTAGTACTAAAAAAAGGTTAGTTTTATGCCTCAACTGATGTAATTTATATGTTGCATTTTGCATTCATCATATTCTTTACTACCATAGTCGCATTTGGATCCCCGATCTTCTCAATCTTCGAAACACCTTGATGGACGAAGCTCACAAATCCTGATACTCCATTCATCCTGGAGCCGATAAGATGTACCATGATTTGCATGCATCCTATTGGTGGCCTGGAATGAAACGTGATATCGCTCTTTATGTCACACCCCGACCCGCAGCGGAATAAGAGTCGGGGCATAATTGGGTTATCACCAAAGCTCATGATGTTTACTAAAATGTTTCATATTTATTAAATTCAAAATTACAACTTCAATATTCCAAACAAGTTCATACAATTACAAGGAAAAAGTAACTAAGCAAACAATCCAAAGCCTAAACTGATTTATTCTTCTAGGCCGTCCTATATGTTTCTTGCTGCAACTGGATCACCTGTATCATGTGTAAAAATGGGGAATTTTGGGTCAACAAAAGTTGGCGAGTGAACCTTGTTAAAAACCTTTGTTATTGATTTCTTGTTGTATTTATATGGAAAAATTGTGCAATAATCATATGTGAGCAAACGTAAATAAACAAACAATCACAAACCACCTTGCATGAGTATATGACATGAATGATAATGTATATGTTGGCAACGTCACGTTCCGCTCATAGGTAATGGGGAAACATACGAGCCTATGATGATGTATGTGAGATCAAGGCTCAATCAAACGGAGCCGATCGTATGTTGGCAACGTCACGTTCCGCTCATAGGTAATGGGGAACAGTTCCGCTCATAGGTAATGGGGAACAGACGAGCCTATGATGATGTATGTACTGAAAATGATAAATTTAATCTAAACATTAACCACACAAACAATTGATACATATTGGATACATGTTTGGTAATGGATATGATGGATGCACAAGTGTTTAAATGTAATAAATAATAAGCGACACATGATACACCCCAAAAATGTGATTAAGGCGGGGAATTGGTAGAGATTCACTCACATTGGGTGCGTTCGTTTGATGATGTTGAATGCGCACGAGTTTGGAGATTTGATCGACGAGGAAAAACTATCCTAAAATAATAACGAAATGGTACGGTAAATAAGTGGATTTTATTAACAATTTTAGAAGGATTTTTAGATTTATATTTTTGTGAGTTTAAGGTCATTTTCTAACTTTAAAAATATTATTTTTAAGTATTTTAATTGATTTTCAAATTAAATAAATAAATAAAAATATAAAAAAAGTTGACTTTTTGTTGACCGTTGACCGGTCCGTTGACCGGTCGGACAGTGGTGATTGGTGCGCTGAGTGAGGTTCGAACCCGGGACCTCTCGTACGCGTGCACGCAGCTCTACCAACTGAGCTACGTGTCTAACCCGAAATATTCTATGTTTTAATTATATATATATACTAATTAAATGTTTAATTTATTTGGTCTTATTTAAAAGAATTTAAATGGTTGAACCGGTTGCAGGGAAACCGGATCGAACTCGGGTCCTTTGGTTTGTAAGCGCACAGCCCAACCAGTTGGGCTGTGTGTCTTATCTGTTAAATTACAGTTTATATTAATCTTAAAAACATCCTGGGACCTACTTTGATTCAGTTAAAAAAATTGGTTTTAATTCGGAAAGCCGGTGCGTTTGTAAGATTCGAACTCGTGACGTGCGCTATGTGTTTGCACACAGTCCACCGCTGGACTGTGTGTCTAACCCGGTTTAATATCTTGTTTTAATTAAACTTATACAATAGTTTCGACTTCATCTTCTTCGTTCAAAGACACAGACAACCGATATTGGACAGTTCTTGTTTAAATCATTCGTCGGACATATAAATGATTGAAATGTAATGGATAAAGAAGGTTTTGGAAATGAATGTACCGGAAAAGATGTTTTTCTCAGAACTCCGGCAAAGGTCGTCGGCTCTGTTTTATGAATTCCGTCTGAGCGGATCAATTAACAGTTTTGATCAACTAATTATGAAATTGAGTTACTAAACAAAGATTATCAGAGGGTTTAGATGTTTGTACCGATTCACAGCGTGTTTTCGGAAATGTCCAGAGATTTTCCGGCGAGCGTAGAATATCCGGTAACGTCGTCTGAGACCGATTCTGGTTGAAGGATTTAAGTTAGTGAAAGTCTAACAATGGATTGAAAATGAAAGAATCGAGAAATTTACCGATTTGATGTATGTCCCGGTTTTCCGGCGAAAGTCCGGCGATAGCAGATAACGATTCCGACGAACAGAAGTTAGAGTGAAAATGAAATTGAAGGTGCTGCGAGTGTATTCGTGATGTGAGGCGATGGTATTGTTAGTGTATATTGAAAATAAATTGCATTTCGGTTTTAACTCCCGAAAATCATATGAATCGAGGCAATTGAAGACTGAATTGATTAGAACGTGGGTTGTAATGGATTTATCGGTTATATTCAGTAACTCACGATCACTCAAAAGTCTCTGGATAGTTGAAAGCCGATTATCGGTTTCAGTTCTTGGCGCAAACAGATAGATTCACGGGTGAAACTTAAAGTCTATTTGATTCACTGATTACACAAAAGAATCAAGTGGCGGAGTGGTTAAGTGTTTGTGTGTTAAATGAGCCGGCTGACCCGGGTTCGAAACCCGGCAGCGACATTTATTTTTTTCTTCAACCGTTTTTATTGTTTATTAACTATAGTTTATAAATTCTAATATATTTATTAGTTATGTATTGTTTAAAATTAAAAAGAGCATTAAATAAGCAACGAAAATTTGAAACTGACTATTCGATTAATAAACGAAGCGGGTTTTGAAAACCCGTTTTTCGACGGATATTACACTTTACGTGTCCAAATGCCTTACATGTTCCAAAGTCAAGGCAGAATATCAACGTCCATCTGGAAATGGGAGAGCATAGCCATGGATTTCATCACAAAATTGCCTCGTACTCCTTCTGGTCATGACAGCATTTGGGTTATCATTGATCGTCTGACGAAATCCGCTCACTTCTCGCCATTCGTGAAGATTACAAGGTCGAGAAATTGGCTCGTATCTACACGAGTGAGATCATTAGTCATCATGGTACACCTCTTGATATTATCTCTGATCGCGACGCTCGTTTCACCTCTCGCCTTTGGAAAACTTTTCAATCTGCCCTTGGCACTCAGCTTAATCATAGCACCGCTTCTCATCCTCAGTTTGATGGTCAAACCGAGTACTATCCAAACCTTGGAGGATATGCTTCGGTCATGCGTAATCGATTTTGGCAGCAATTGGGATTCGCACTTACCCTTGGTTGAATTCTCGTACAACAATAGTTATCACGCTAGTATTCAAATGGCTCCATTTGAAGCATTGTATGGTCGCAAGTGTCGTTCGCCTATTTGTTGGCACGAGATCGGAGATGTACAACTCACCGGTCCCGAACTAATACAAGAGACGACGGACAAGATCTTGCAAATACGTGACAACTTACTTAAAGCACGAAGCCGACAAAAGAGTTATGTTGATAGAAGACGTAAGCCCTTGGAATTCAATGTTGGTGATCAAGTACTCCTAAAGGTATCACCTTGGAAAGGAGTTTTTCGTTTTGGTAAGAAAGGGAAGCTCGCACCTTGCTATGTAGGTCCTTTCAAGATTCTCGAAAGGATTGGCAAGGTAGCGTATCGACTGGATCTACCTCAAGCGCTCAACAATGTTCACCCAGTCTTCCATGTTTCAAACTTGAAAAAGTGTTTAGCTGAAGAAGGACTTCAAGTCCCACTCGAAGATCTTCAAATCAACGAAACATTGCATTTTGTGGAAAAACCAGTCGAGATCATGGACCGAGGGACCAAGCAATTAAGGCGCAGTCGAATTCCTATCATTAGGTTCGATGAGAAGGAAAACGTGGCGCTGAGTTTACTTGAGAACTCGAAAGAGATATGAAGACTAAGCATCCACATCTGTTCATTACACCTTCCTAAATTTCGGGACGAAATTTTCTAAAGGAGGGGAGACTGTAACGCTTCACTTTTCGCAACTTTCTATTTTTAGAAAGGACGAATCGGAATCCTATTTTCGGAAATTTGTCGTCTTATAATTGTATCTCATTTTCGAATCGTTGTAAATCCGAGACTTATGAAATTTATATTTTATGCGAGATAGACATTATATATACACTGATTCGTGCATACATTCATTACATGATTTCTAAACATGAATTAAATCATAAATCCTTATTGTGTATTCGTAATTCGTACATGCTTCATTCACACGAGACACTTGATTATTCGATCGCAAAAAGTATAATTATGAAATCTACACTTGTTACCATCTTAGGAATTTTAAAACTTTAAAACCCGCTCTTTTTGCTAATAAAACTCTAACTTATGAGGTTCATACTCCCGAAATAACTTGTCACACGATAATACATGTTATGTACATAATACATAACATCTATTAACCTAATATATAACATTAAATAACAAAAAATAAGAAAAAAATAAAAAATGGCAGCCCCTATTATTCAGCTTTGGGCTGGGTTTAGTGGACTAGTTTCAAGTCTAAACTCTCCCAAATCTTGTCCAAAGCCCAACCCACTTAAACCCTAATCCCTTCCTTATATAATAAACACTTCCCCACTCCTTATTCCACTTTTGCAAGCCTCCAAACACTTCAAAAACTCTCCCAAACTCAGCTGAGTTTCAGCCACATTTTTTTAGAGTTCCAGCCATAAAAGTGAGTTTTAACTCACTTCACTTCAATTTCTTCTTTTTTCTTCTTCTATAACACTTGTATAACCTCTAGGAAGGTTCTCACAAGTTTGCTTGGGCAAATTAAGGTGAAACCTCACCATTTTTTGAGGTCCAAAGTGCACCTAAAATTCTGCTCATTTTCATCTTTTTGATTCTTCATGTTTTGGAAGAAAACTCATGTTTTCTTCATACATTCCTATGTCCTAATGCTCATAATCACTTGTATGGTTAGTTGGGCTTAAAAACAAGGGTGTAACATTCAAATTTAGAGGATTTATCCTCATAAACTTTCTGTTTTCATGGAGCTTTAAGCTCACAAGTGATGCATGTCTTGAACTTGTTCATGTGTGTCTACCTTGGTTAGCTTGGGCTATCCTAACTCTAGGACCACACATCACTTGATGATTTTCATCATTATCCCAAGTTAGTTTGCTAGCTTGAAAGTGTCACAACCATGTCTATGTCACACCCAGACCCGCAGCGGAATAAGAGTCGGGGCATAATTGGGTTATCACCAAAGCTCATGATGTTTACTAAAATGTTTCATATTTATTAAATTCAAATTACAACTTTAATGTTCAAGCCAAATTCATACAGTACAAGGAAAGGAAAATTAAATAAACAATCCAAAATCTAAACTGATTTATTCTTCTAGGCCGTACTATATGTTTCTTGCTTCAACTGGATCACCTGTATCATGTGTAAAAATGGGGAATTTTGGGTCAACAAAAGTTGGCGAGTGAACCTTGTTAAAAACCTTTGTTATTGATTTCTTGTTGTATTTATATGGAAAATTTGTGCAATAATCATATGTGAGCAAACGTAAATAAACAAACAATCACAAACCACCTTGCATGAGTATATGACATGAATGATAATGTATATGTTGGCAACGTCACATTCCGCTCATAGGTAATGGGGAAACATACGAGCCTATGATGATGTATGTGAGATCAAGGCTCAATCAAACGGAGCCGATCGTATGTTGGCAACGTCACGTTCCGCTCATAGGTAATGGGGAACAGTTCCGCTCATAGGTAATGGGGAACAGACGAGCCTATGATGATGTATGTACTGAAAATGATAAATTTAATCTAAACATTAACCACACAAACAATTGATACATATTGGATACACATTTGATCATGGATATGATGGATGCACAAGTGTTTAAATGTAATAAATAATAAGCGACACATGATACACCCCAAAATGTGATTAAAACGGGGAATTGGTAGAGATTCACTCACATTGGGTGCGTTCTTTTGATGATGTTGGATGCGCACGAGTTTTGGGATTTGATCAACGAGGGAAAACTAACCTAAAATATTAACGAAATGGTTCGGTAAATAAGTGGATTTTATTAACAATTTTAATAGGATTTTTAGATTTATTTTTGTGAGTTTAAGGTCATTTTCTAACTTTAAAAATATTATTTTTAAGTATTTTTAACTGATTTTTAAATTAAATAAATAAATAAAAATATAAAAAAAGTTGACTTTTTGTTGACCGTTGACCGGTCGGACAGTGGTAATTGGTGCGCTGAGTGAGGTTCGAACCCGGGACCTCTCGTACGCGTGCACGCAGCTCTACCAACTGAGCTACGTGTCTAACCCGAAATAATCTGTGTTTTAATTATATATATATACAAATTAAATGTTAATTTATTTGGTTTATATTAATAGGTTTTAAAATGGTCGAACCGGTTTGCAGGGAGCCGGATCGAACTCGGGTCCTTCGGTTTGTAAGCGCACAGCCCAACCAGTTGGGCTGTGTGTCTTATCTGTTTAACTTACGGTTTATATTAATCTTATAAACAAACTGGAATCTGTTCTGATTCAGTTTTAAAAAGAATGGTTTTAATTCGGAAAGTCGGTGCGTTTGTATGGTTCGAACTCGTGACGTGCGCTATGTGTTTGCACACAGTCCACCGCTGGACTGTGTGTCTAACCCGGTTTAATATTCAATTTATATTATACTTATACACAACGTCGACTTCGTCTTCTTCATTCAAAGACAGAACAACGATATTCGACTGTTCTTGTTAAAATCGTTCGTCGAACATTTTATTGATTGAATTGTAATGGATAAAAAGCGTTAAGGAATCGAATGTACCGAACAGACTGATTTTCTCAGAACTCCGGCAATGGTCGTCGGCTCTGATTTGTGAATTCCGTCTGGATGAATCAGTTAACAGTTTTGATCGATGAGTTATGAAATTGAGTTACTAAACAAGGATTATCAGAGGGTTTAGATGATTGTACCGATTCAAAGCGTGATTTCGGAAATTTCCAGAAATTTTCCGGCGAGTGCAGAATATCCGGCAACGTCTTCTGGGATTGATTCTGGTTGATGAATTGAAGTTAGTATAAGTCTAACAATGGATTGAAAACGAAAGAGTCGAGAAATTTACCGATTTGATGTATGTCTCGGTTTTCCGGTGAATGTCCCGCAATTGCAGAATATCTCCGGCGAGTGTAATTGCTTCGAGAAATTGTGCGATTTTGAGCGAAAAGATTACCAGAGACTTGGGTGTGTATTTATAGGGAAGAATCAAGATGAATTGGGTCTGAATTTGGTCTTGATTCGTGGTCAAGACTTTCTCCGGCGGTTATGACTGAGATCGCGGGATTAAACATCGGTTATAACCGACGTCGATGTTAATACATGCGTTTAGTCAAAGGAAACCGGCGATAATTGGCGAAATCGTCGGTATTTCCGGCGAGTGCGAATTGGGCGCGCGGATTCACTGGGTTTGATTTAGAGTTTCAATATAAGTATTAATTGTTTCATTATATCAACAAACAAGTCAAGTGGCGGAGTGGTGAGATGTGTGTTGGTTGTTTCTTCCGGCTGGCCCGGGTTCGAAACCCGGCAGCCTATTTTCTTTTTTATTTACTTTATTTTTACTTTTTAATAATTATAGTTTTTAAATTCTAAATTGTTTATTAATTATGTATTGTTTAAAATTAAAATTAATAATAAATATGCAACGAAATTTTTATAACTTGATATTCGATTAATAAACGAAGCGGGTTTGGAAACCCGTTTTTCGACGGATGTTACAGTCTAGCCTTTGACGTGTGTCAAAGTGTGCTCACCGGGTTGTATTTCACTTGGCTACTTGGTATCATGGTGACACATTTTACATTCTTGTCATTTACATTATTGTTCATATTATTGTTCTAAGACCCTCCTTGTTGCCTATGGTAACTTGTGTAGTGGTGAACATCATACGAGGTTTCAAAGTGGGTGGTTAATCCTCCCACATCCTACTTGACTTACATGACACCATGAGGTACCAAAGTGGATGGTTAATCCTTCCACCTCCTACATGATTATATAACTATATATGTATCTACGGACTATAATATAATCTTTAAAACCGAACCCTTGATAGTGACTATGTAATCACCTATCAAGTTAATAAGTTTATCACTAATGTGTATAGTTCCTTGTCACGATTCTAATAGGTCTTGAACCTATGAAAACACATTCAATCCTTATGGATTACTATAGTGTCAAAGACAAGTGCTAATACCTTAGTGATTATTTTCGTATTATATACTTTGTCATATTTTGAATCTTAAATCCGAATGTTCCATCATCATCCCAAAATACTCATACGCCTTTGTTTTCCTCTTGTAGGATAACTCGGCGTTCATCCCATCAACACAACTACCTTCACGGACTTGTCAAGTTAGAAGACTTAGCAAAACCGTGAGTACACTCGACCCACTTTTCGTTTATATCACTTTTGGGTGTAACACGTTTACCTTATACAAAATCACCAAAATTAAACTTTATGAAATGTACGAAACAGTCCAATATTCATGAATGCTTATTACGTTTACTCGTTGCTTATATCTTGGACCATTCTTATGTAACACCATAGTCATTAGCTTATCTCAAGCCTTCATTTGACATGTATAGCGCTATAGGAAGTAACGCATCCCCCTCCTCATGAAATCTAGAGGCCATGTTAAAATATCGTGTTTGCGTTAAGGGTTTGACTAGTAGTATTGCATGCCTTGTATATGCACTTGTAAAGTCATAGTTGCCATGAGGATTTATTTAAACTTTATTCATATACGTATGTTATGCTTAAACTTGTGTACTTGTCTTTGCTTTTGCATTGAATTGTTATTTTAAAACATGTTACAGGTTGATGGAGATGATGCTATGAAATCAAAATAGCAAGGATGATATATACACACTTAAACGTTTAGGTTTAATATTGTTGTATCAAATTGTGTCACATTAATGTTGTTATTTGAATTTCCCTTGTATTGTAATGACTTTTGCTATGAGATGAAATTTGGATTTAATTAATTATTGTCACGTTTAGTTTTATGAGCAATGGGCAATCTATTTCGTCCCGCCTCGATGTTTGCCATCGGTTGGGGTGTGTCAATGTAACCTAAAATGACTTAGTATAATCTAATACAACCCATTAACATAAAATAAGGCCTATAAGGTGATTTGGTAAACTTATAACTAAAAATAACTCATTAACACTTAAGATGACTTGGTGTAATTATATCTATCATGATTCATGACTATGACTTAATGTAACCTAACGCAACTTATTAATTTATAATCGGCCCATTGAGTCTCATACACGTGAATTAGCAATGTGTAGTATAACATAATTTATTAGCACATAACTTAGTGTAGCATAAATTAACTTATTAGCACACACTAAGGCCTTTAATGCCTCAACGAAGAATTTGTAAGATGCTATTTAAATCCAAAAAACACAAAACATCCGTGAACATGAGCATGGGTTCATATGGAATGCATGATTTCAAATATTACCAATGCGCCTTGGGTGCATTGGCTATGGATGAAGGAGAGCACCACCAGCGGATACACACAGATTAGTGATGGTTCCCATCTTTACCAACAAGTATAACACATGTTCTTTAGTGAAAGTCCTCTTATTTATATTATATACTGGGTATGTTTGGTGTGGAGCTTCTAGTTTTAGGGTATGTTTGGCATGAAGGTTTTAGTAGGTTCTAGCTTTAATCTTTTAAGAAAAAGCTCCTATTCAATAAAAAGTCTTGTTTGGTTGAAGGAGCTTGAAGCTTTTAGGTTAGGAGCTTGAAGCTTTTGGTTGAACGCTCCTACTAGTAGCGTTTAGAAGGAGCTACAAGCTTTTAAGAGAAAAAATATTATTTTAACCTCTAAAGATAATGAACTTTTTAATGCACCAACCTTTTAATGTCCATATTGGTCATTTTATAAATTTTATTAAAAGTTCTAGCTACTTTGCCAAACATCTAAATATATCTAAAAAGCTACAGCTACTAGCTTCCAGCCTCCAACCACCAGCTACTTTTGCCAAACATAACCTTAAGCTTTTAAGAAAAAGCTCCTACTCAATAAAAAGCCTTGTTTGGTTGAAGGAGCTTGAAGTTTTTAGGTTAGGAGCTAGAAGCTTTTGGTTAAACGCTCCTACTAGTAGTAGCGTTTAGAAGAAGCTACAAACTTTTAGGGAAAAATGATTATTTTAACATTTAAAGATAATGAACTTTTTAATGCACCAACTTTTTAATGTCCATTTTGGTCATTTTATACATTTTATTAAAAGCTTCAGCTACTCTGCCAAAACACCTAAATATATCTAAAAGCTACAGCTACCAGCTACAGCTTCCAGCCACCTGCTACCAGCTTCTAGCCACCAACTATTTTTACTAAACAAACCCATTATCTATATCTATTAATTCACATATGACGGTGCAATAGTTCCAACTTTACAACTTTGGTCCCTCAATAGAAAGCACGGGTATTTCTATCATGTTTTTGTTTCTTCATTTTTTTCTTTTTATTTTTAAGTATTTCATGAGATCCATGATAGGAATAGACCCAACAGTATTATATTAATTAACTATATATAATTTACTAACTTTTTTGTTACTCACAAAAAATACTATTCATTTTTTTTCACTTTTTAATCTTATAGTTTTCAACTTTTACCAATGTGCCACAAAGAATTGTTCATGTTCACCCCTTATACTTTTCAAGTTTTAGAAATTTTTCCGAATATTAACTATGTATAATTACTAACTTTTTTCTTACTCACAAAAATACTATTCATTTTTTTCACTTTTTAATCTTATAGTTTTCAACTTTTACCAATTGCCACAAAGAATTTGTTCATGTCCACCCCTTTTACTTTTCAAGTTTTAGAAAAATATTTTTATTATTTTTAATCGTAACACGTTTCCGCTTTCAACTTTGGTCACAATATATTTTAAGGTTTTAACGGGCTCTTCGCAACGCGCTGGTCATAAGTCGACTTAGTTATTTTTTCCTATGTGTTTTACATTTCAGTATGTTCATTTTTTACAAGTTAACACGCCACAACACACATGTGTTGTTTAACGTCTATCTTTTTTGTTTGTTATAACAGTCTCACCGCAAAACTCATGTATACATTTTTAAAATGGACCGACTACTTTTCAACTTAATCACAGGACAAGAAAATACTTCATCTAAACACAAATTAATTTTCAATAATATTTACAAGATATAAAATTTTATTTTGTAACAAATAATTGAGAACCTAGGGGCGCCCCCGTGATGGCTTCCATAACTCGTTATATTACGTTATACACCACTGCCACCTTCATCCATAACGCGTGAACATTAAAACGAGTTGTAGCCATAACAGTTGTAGCCATACCGTGAAGAGTGGAGCATGATGGGTGTGGTGAGTGATGAGAGTGATGGGCACCCCCACTAAATTCCATCACTAGTGTTTGAATTTGGCTCGATGACGTGGCAGAACTTGATTGGAAGTTGTGAGTGATGAGTGGGTGGTGAGTATGGACGCTCCTACCCCTTAGAGCACTCACCTCTCATCCCCTATCATTCTATCAACTCAACCCCTATAATCCTCAAGAAAAATTTTAAGGTTTTCACTAATATGACTCCATCCCATTCTTCAAAATGGGGATTAAAACCAAAAGACTAATTTTCTCATTTCCTAATGTTCAGGAATACAACCCCAAGTTTTCACACGTACACAGTTTCTGCTTTCATGTTACAATGGTTTGTTTTCACAATAATGAAATGTTGCAGGCACTCATAAATGGCTGTGCAAATTCATCACCTATACATACACATCCATATTTCCTGTACACAAGCTGTGAATCATCATGATTCACGATCTTACAAACACACGTGGCCTATATACCGGATGTTCATATTGGATGCATGTGTGACATGTGTGGCAACATCGATGACTCCGTCGAAAGTCAAAACCCTAATTCCTGTACTTTCACTGTTTCTGAACCTTCCATTAATGGCTTCTTCAATGCCCTTTTGGCTTTTCTTTCACGCCAAATGGATATATAACCATGGCTCCAATCAACAAGAATTAAGAAAGATCCAATCTTGATAAAAATGGCGTTATTTAAAGGTCTTTTTGTCTTCTTGGCTATTCTGTTTGCAGGTGTTCTTGTTTCTTGTCAAGTTCAGAATAAAGAAACCCTAATCCGGTTAAAAGTATGCTTTTGGTTTTCTTTTCTGTTACATGTAAATTTAGTTTTTTTTTATTGGGTTTATAAAGGGTCTATAATATATATATATGCGTCACTTACAATCTAATCTAGCACCGTTTTTAAATAACCGTTTGAGGTTGTTAGAGGTTGCACCGAACGACTATCTGAAAGTTAGGGCTTGTATCATAACCCTTACTTTTAAATGGTTGTTTGATAAATCGTCGTTTAAACACTTACTTTTAAATAATCGTTTGAGGTTGCATCGAACGATTCTCTGAAAGCTAAGGCTTGCGTCACAACCCTTACTTTTAAATGGTTGTTTGACAAATCGTTGTTTAAAACTTACTTTTAAATAATCGTTTGAGATTGTGCCGAACAAATAGGACTTGTGTCATAACCCTTACTTTTAAACTGCCGTTTGACAAATCGTCAAACAGTCGTTTAAAGGCTAGGCCTTGCGTCATAGACGCTTGTTTTAAACGACTATTTGAGAATTCGTTGAACGACTGTTTGAAAGTTAACGCTTGTGTGATAGCCCCTACCTTCTTTAAACGGCCGTTTTAGTTTTTTTTTTCGAATAGCTTTTTTTTTTCGAACGACCGTTTGAGATTGAGTTTGGGGGTGGCATAGGATTATTAGGGCTCTTGAAAATGTGTTCTTAACTTCTTGTTTTGTTTTGTAAATGTTTGCAGAGAGTGGTGGTGGTTCAGAACCAAAGCAACTAGGAGTTGCTGGTTTTGGTGCAGGGTGGGGGATAGGTAGGGGAGGTGGGCTAGGGAATGTGGGAAGGGGTGCAGGTGGTGGATATGGTGGGGGGCCAGGAGGTGGTGGTGGTGAAGGTGGTGGATTTGGTGGAATGGGTCCAGGTGGAGGTGCACAAGGTGGTGGTGGTGGTGTTAGTGGTGGTGGATGGGGTGGTGGTGGTAGTCCGGGATGGCTTGGTGGGATGGTGGATTGGGTGGCCTCATCCCTGGATGGGGTGGGTCGGGTGGCGGTGGCCCTGGTGGCGGTCCGGGAATTGGCGGCGGCCGTATTCCTGGATTTGGTGGCGGCGGCGGTGGCATCCCTGGATTTGGTGGTCCGGGGAAGAAGGAAACAGAGGGGGGGCATGAGTGAAGATTTAGGGTTAGGGTGGTGTGTGCATGCATGCATGTGAAATAAAAAGTAGTGAGCTATATATTGCTATTGGTAGTTTTAACTTTTTATTAATGTAGTATGTAATGTTATGATATGATAATGTGATGAATCTACGTTTGTAAGAGGAACTTACTATGTCTTATTATTAATTAAATATCTGAATTCACTATAACCGCATTACGTTGTTATCTACATTGGATTCATGTTGATTTGTGTTTATTTATTGAGGAAAAATCATCAAAAATAGGCCAAGGCAAGTTGATTATGCAAATTAGAATAGTCATTGATCGTTGGCTAAGGATTCATGGTTTAGCCGGCATTTAGAATGCTTGTTTGGTCAACTATCAATATTGATGATTTTCCCTTGATATTGTATAAAACAGAATCAATGACTATTTATGGTGATTTGCTTGACCAGTTTTCAGTTTTGATGATTTTCCCTTATTAGTTGTATAAAAAAAACTAAAAACAACCGTTAGGACTCTTGTGTTGCAACGGAACCTAACAAATATAGATGTAAAAACGTGAAGTCACACACCGCGTTATAACGTGTTAACTCGTAAAAATTAGATCCAAACATAAAACATTATCGCAGAAACAAATAACTAAGTCAAAACGTTATAAACATTATTCAAGCAGGTTCAAAAAAATAATAGTAGTAATAATAATAATATATTATTATTATTATTATCATTGTTATCATTATTATCATTATTATTATGCTTAAATAAATTTGTAAAGTATGCCGTTTAATAGAATTAAATGTAACATTGTTAAATTATATAGAAATTAAATTTCGAGAAATTATATATATGTCAAATATCATAAGTTTATTAATATTTATAATACAATACGTGAATATAAATATAAATAAAAAATACATGTTCAAATAATACAATATTTCAAAAATTGATTTTCATTTCGTTAAAAATGACATAAATTTTTTAATATGATAGATATAGAAATTATATTTTATTTATTTTTTAGCCAAACTCCGCGCGCCTTATCCTACTAGATCCGATTCTGAATGATTATGTAGAGTTAAAGAAAATCGTCTCGGCAACCTACTTTGTAACAATTACTCATGGATACTCGACCTCCAAGACCTTATTTTACAACATTGCACCTAAGTATCTACTGTGATGTTGAGTAGCATCCAACCATTAGTGTATCAAATTTAATAGTAAAAATGTGAGTAGAAACATTTTTGAGATTTTCTCAAGCTTAAATACTAATAATTAAGAAACGTTAAATCTTTTTTTTTTCAATAAAAAGGCGTTGACTTTTTCAATAGTCACAACTTAATTAGTGTGATGCACGATCTGTGTTGTGACTTGTAAGATATTCTTTTCTCTATTCGTACATCTAGTTAGGAAGCTTAAGGTATACATACGAAATATTTTTTTATCAAAATCATTAACTACTAATGATAAATAATAAATAAATGTAAAAAACTTTCCATATGTGTGTGTGAGTGAGTCAAGTCAAAAAGCTCAGTGGTTATAGATGGTAGATTAGAGGTAGGTGACATGGTGCTGACGTGGAGGATCATGGTGATCATAAGGGTCATGACAACACCCTATAGCCTTATAAAAACTAAGAAATTCTTTTGTTAGTTATTATGAAAATACTTGTCTAAGCAATAACTATTATATGATGCTTTAAGTTTATATTCTTGTTTTTACGTTCTTTCAAAATAAGAATCTCTTGTTTGAGATATAACATTTGTATCAGAGCCAAACTAAAAGTGATGGTCTAAAGGAAGTCAGTTGTGACCAACAAAAGCGTTAACCCTTACATTGATTTCTTTTGTTTGGATTCTAACATTTAACACTACTAGAAAACTGGGGATTTCCTACAAAAATTTCCGACAAAAAAAAATTTAGTCGGAAATTCTGACCACTTACCGACAAACTTCCGTCTAGAATAAAAGTAAAATATTACCAACTAATATTCAACTATTTACCGACAAATAAAAATGTCGTTGGAAACTTGAAAGAGAGTTCCGACAACAAAAACAAACAAAAAAGGAAAAAAAAATGGATGGAATTGTCAGAAATTTCCGACAGGTTTCCAACAAAAACCTTTATTTTTATTTAATTATATTGAGTTACATGTATACATGTGAATGTATTCGTTGTGTCTATATGTATGAGTATGTATACATAATTATAGAATAATAAAAACCTAGTTTAAGTGAATCCCGATAGCGTACACGCACTTATGATAGTGTAAAGTAAAAGTATTACATGTATAATTAAGGTGTACAAAATATGTAATGGTAAAAACCATATTTGAAGGTTGAATTATACGTTTCAGTAAAAGTATTCCATGTGTAACTAAGTTGTACAAAAACTGGAATGGAAAAACCATGTTTAAAGGTTGAAAAACCGAAAAACGGAAATGGGTGTCGGAAAAGGTCAGAAATTTTCGACCATTTACCGACGAAACACAACATTTCGTCGGAAATTCGTCGGAAATTTCCGACCCGACTAAAACATTGATTCATTTCTTATTTAATTATGCGAAGGTGTTCATCAATAAGTAAATGTATTTCTCGTGTCCATATGTATGTGTATGTGTGTATAAGTATGTAGTTGTCTTGACGTATACACGTACATATATATATACACACACACATACTTATACATTAGTAAAAGAGTAAATTGCACAAAACATCCTTTATGTTTCCTCAAACTTGCAGGTTCCAGCCTTAATGTTTAAAAGTTGCTAAAAACAGCCTTTAACTTTATTTTTGTTGCGGGTTCAATCCTTTACAGCTAACCACGTTATTTTCTTCAGTTAAGTTCCCTCACATGCATAACATGTGAGGGTATATTCGTCATTTTGGTTGATCATGTGAGGGAACTTAACTGAAGAAAATAACGTGGTTAGCTGTAAAGGATTGAACCCGCAACAAAAATAAACTTAAAGGTTGTTTTTAGCAACTTTTAAACATTAAGGCTGGAACCTGCAAGTTTAAGGAAACATAAAGGATGTTTTGTGCAATTTACTCTTAGTAAAAGTCTTGCTTAAGTAATGATAACGTACGCACACATATGAATAGGTGTATATATACACAAACGTACTAATACATTAGTAAAAGCCTTATTTAAATACAATAAGTGCTTGATTCAACTTAAGAATAGATATACACACACCACTAATACATTAGTAAAAGCCTTATTACCTATCTTTACAAAACCCATGGCCGGGATATGTGCCATCCCATGGCCGGTAATAGTGCCAGGATGGATGACACATATCCAATAGGCCGTTTAGGGTTTTTTCTAAATAACGAAAGAGAACACCATGCCCAACCCTGATCCGTTTGAGAGAGATCCGGAACCGGCGAGTCTCCGGCGGTTGGCTTGAGAAATCAAGCGACGGAGAGGATGTGTACATGGCTGGGCCGATTCTGAGGCTGAAGAAGACGACGTCAGGAAGCACTCCCGCGGCGCATTTAGGGGTTTTCCGGGAACCCTAACAGTGGTGGTGCCGTCGGTCACACAACTGTGAAACAGTGGCCTGGCGGTAGTGGGTGACGGTTCCGGCGATTGTCGTTTTTGGTAAGTTTCGGAATTTCAAAATTATAACAATTTAATACTGATTTGATTGAAATTCCGAAAATTTGGTGTGCAAATACAGAGATAAAACGAGAGGTGCCTAACTTTGTGGCTAACGTCCATCACTGGTTTGTTAGCTGTTGACCAACGCCGTGAGGATGAATGATGATTGAAGGCAGGTGACTTTAGACACTGCCAGTGATGAATTTTTTTGTTTGCTCTCTTTTTCCTGTATTAGGTTAGCACTTGCGGATTAGGGTTTTGAGGTTGTTAATTTAAGCTGGTATCTGCTTCTTTGGTATGCCGTCTGTCTTTGCCTTAGATATTATATGTGCTTCAAGTTTCTGTTTAACAATGAGATTTTTAGTATATTGATTCGATATAGTATTTGCTCTAATTTGTCATATTTCATTCCCGTGGTAGCGAAGTTACTGTGATCGAAGAGAACACAATAATTGAATCAGGAATTGTGTATAGGCGAAGAGTATGGTAGTTAAGTTATCGTTGTTCTTTAAAATGTCGTGTGTTAGTTTAAAGTCTTGATGATTATTTCCTCTAATTCAGGTTGTAAGTGAAGAAAATAAGAAATTCTAAATACTAATGGTAATGGACTAAAGGTGCTGTCAAAATTAAAAAGGGAATTTGTGAACTTTGTAGAAGGCTTCTAATTTAGACACCTAGCTTCTATACTTTAGGCAACATTCAAATTCTATTTCAAAGTTGAAGTTGGTGTATTGGTTTGTTATCATCTTCTTTACACTAGGCATCCGATTTCGATTCATGACAACTCTTCTTTTAGCCTTCTATGTTTTCGATCATTTTTATGTTAATTGACCACATGTCTCTGCTCAAATACGTATAAATTATGTTTTAATTGCTGTAAATTATATAGTTAATTTATATATTTGAATAGCATGGTATTTTTTTTTCCTTTTTTGGATTTTAATTTATTTAGTATTTTGTTTCTTAGGACTACAAGCTTCATATATTTGAATGCATTCTTCAACTAAATAATCTGTTGACATGATGTTTTTTTAGTTTTCATTTAGGTTGTGACTTTGGTTGTAAAATATAGTAAAGTAGACTATTAACTGTGATTAGAATAATAGAACTATTGCTGATGAATATGGATAAAAGGATAAATTTTGATGTTGCCACCATTTTATGAGTGACGGAGAGTTACTTGCATATAAATAAAACGATGAAAGAAAGTTAACTTTTGGTTTCATCAACCCAGTAACTCATCTATATTATGATAAGTTATTATTGAGAAAATATTTTTTCTTTTTGTATCATCCCAGGTTGATTGATATCGGTAACTTACATATTTTGGTTACCCGGTTTTGACCCATTACCCAATCCATCATGTTGACCCATTATACAACACGTTATTTCACACATCCGTTAATCATAATTGCCTTTGTACACTTTTTTATTTGTACCAATAAATAAAAGTCGCGGTTTACAGAGTATTTGATACCCATTCATCTAATTTAAAGTAAACAAATGACATTTAGCTTCCCCTCAATTCACAGGTTCATAACACAACTAATTCTGACCTAAAGATGGTAATTATATTCCAATTTAAAGAATTGATATGTAATGGAAGTAACGTAGACCAAAATACACAGTGGCTGGGAGCTTACGGAACTGGGCTCTAGCACATGAATAATCCTGTCAAATATCACAAACTTTGTATAAACTATTTATATTTTTTTCCCTGAAACAGGAGTTGGAGACATGTAAACAAGATAATACTTATGTTAGGTTGTGCTTTTACTTACTGAATTGAATAGTACTGATTACTGGACTAATTGCATCTGGACGTAAAAAGTTGCGGCTTGATCATGGTGCTGCACCTGCTGCCGTTGTTGTTAAGCCAAAAGAGGAGGAGAAAGTTGAAGAGAGAGAGAGAGAGAAGTCCGATGATGTAAGTTGTTCTATTACTTGTCAAAGTTCATTGTATTTTAGTATTTCTTTTTTTTTTTTGCCAATCCTAACATGTTTAATCTATTGTGTTTTGTTGATATATATGATTGTAGGTGGATTGCAGGATATGTGAGAAAGAAAAAGTCTGCTATCACTCATTTTGAAGCTTACAAAGCTTTTATCTTTAATGTTTTTAGCTTTGTTGTTGAACTAATGAATTTGTAAGACGATGGTCTTCAAAGTAAGGCTAGACGGTATGGGGAACGTCCCCCACACGTCCAGGACCGGCGACGGTCCAAACACCGTGCCCCCCCCCCCCCCCGGTCGTCGTCCTCTCCGTCGCATGCATGCCGTTTGAGACGGTCCACAAAATGACAAAATCTCCCCCCTTCCAATGCCTTTTGACCGTTGATTTAATAAAAAAAAATTACAAATTCGAAAAAAAAAAACATTCACCAATCTATCAAAATCCAAACCAATAACATATATATTCCACCTTTTTTACACCTTTTTTTCTCAATTTTCATCCACCACAACTAATCTCTTTCTCTCATTTTTATAAACATTCTACCTTTTTTATAAAATACCATTCTACCATGGATCCCTCCAACAACCCGAACAACCCGAACGTACCCAACAACCCGAATGTTTTTTCGGTTCCGGGATACTATCCGACGATGGAACCGAACCAATTCTCTCAATATTCCTCGAACACCTTTGCCGCATTCCAAAACTCACCGAACGCTTTTTCTCACCCGCAACAAAGTCAAGCGATACAACAATTGATGATGCGGAATGCTTTTAACATCCAACCCGTGCCACCCTTCCAACCCGAACCGAACCCGACGCAACCCACCCGATCCGAACCCGACGAAGATGTTGTTCCCGAGACCCAACCGCAAAAAGGCAAACGAAGAAAAGGCAAGCAAGTGGGATGCGAAGAATATAATAAAATGAGCACGGTTGTCAATAGGTTTTGCGAAGAATATAAATTAAAAGATATTCAAGTGGGATGCGTCGTAGCGGGATGAGCGACGAGGATGTGTTCAAAAAGGCGTTGGATCTTTACAAGTCGAACCATGGTACAACGTTCGCACACGTTCGGGCGTGGGAAGTTTTGCGAACGCACCAAAAATGGGCGCCGGTTCCGAACGAGGTGGAGATTGCGAAGCGGCAAAGGACATCGGAATCCGGTAGCTTATAGCGCCGGCGGATCAGACGCGAGAAGCCACATAAACTTAAACGATGAAGCCGAGTTCGACGAAGAAGAATACGCCGTAAAAGCAAGCGGAACGTCCCCCGGGCTGGGACAAGTCAAAGAAGGAGCGGGCGAAGGATAAAGAAAAGAAAGAGGTCGACCCGAAGATGGAGGAGTTTATGACCAATTTAAAACGTACACCGAGGTCACGGCCCAAAAGGCGAGGGTGAAGGAGCGGGCGATCGAAGAAAAGTCACGCTGGCGGGAGATAAGAAACGATTGTCCGATGATAAGGTTCGGCTCAAGGAGTGGGAAATATTAACGATGGATGTTGATAGTTTTCCCGAGCCGAAACGTTCGACTTTGATAAAACTCCAAAACGACATCATAAAGAAGCATCAAAGTGGTTGATTTTTTTTAAGTTTATGGTATTATTTTAATTTAGTGGGGTTTTTTTAAGTTTATTATTGTTTTTTTAATTTAGTATGATTTTATTTATTTAGTTATGTTTTTTTTAAGTTTATGTATTGTTTTTTAATGAAAGTATTTTCCTAATTTATTTGTTAAATGTTAAAAAAATAGAAGATTTAAAAAATAATAATAATAAAGTGGTGGGGTAGGATCATCCTTCTATTTCCACTAGTTTTGTAGGATGGACCATCCTCCCAAGGATGGTGATGTTGCGATGACGTGGCGGATCATCCTCCTTAAAGGATGGTCACCATACCATGTAGCCTAAGGGTATAGCTTTGTGTTTATGAAAGTTATTATTTAAAGATAGGAAACATAAAAAAACATAGGTAAAAAACCGGCGCAACAACTTGTGCCGGAAAAGTAACTAGTTTAAATACAATAAGTGTTTGATTCAACTTAAGAATAGACAAGATAAAAGTTCCATGAATACTTTAGCATCTCAAGATCTTAATTTGAATTATTATATATAAATGCATTTACACTTTATTATTAATTTATCTATTAAATTATATTTATTAAACTACTAGGTTATAGCCCGCGTTACACGCGGTTAACAAATGAAAATACTCTCAATTTCTTGAAATTTGAAATACTTTAAAAAAACCAAATACATTGGAAGGAAAAAAAACAAATAATTCAAATTTCACAAAAAAATTCTTTTAGATCACATTGGTTGTCTTATTTGCAGGATTTCCATCGTTATCTAATATAAATAATTTCACACAAGCTCTGCTTTTTACTCTTGATAATGCTTCTGTGAAGAAATATTTCAAATTTCAAATGAAAAAAATAATAAACTAATAATTACAAATCATCATAACATAGATATGAATTCAAAATCAAATCCAAACAAAAACATAGATTTCAAAAGTTGAACACAAACATCTATCCTTTAGCCTTTACCTAACCGATCAAACAAAATCAACAAATACATCGCAGTACAAAATCAAAGTAATAAGAAGCAAAATAACAAATGCTCAAATGATAAAACATACATTTGAGTTCAAAGATATTGAGTATTATCTTCCAAATCGACAATAGCCTAAAAATCAAAATATATAGAATCGAAAATTCTTATCGTCGGTCAAGAAGTTTGATGGCGATGATCTTGAATTGGGATGATTAGAGAGTCTTCAACAATAATACAGTGGAAAGATGTGAGAGAGAGAGTAATAGTTTAGGATATTATTACATTAATGCATTAATAATTTGTACATTATTACCGACTTGTATATTATAATGCATCAAAAGACTTGTACATGAATGCATGAATAACTTGTACATTATAATTTACATATCATTATAACTTACATATCGATACTGAAAAATTTACATCGACACATTGACAAAAAAAAGTTGGTTAATTGTTAGCTTAAATTTGTAAAAAAAATGTTTGTATTAATTTTAAAACATTGAGTTGTTTATAGCCAAAATTATAAAGGATAAATAAGAGATAATTATTGTTTTGAAAATTAGATAATCTACTTTTAAAGTAAATGAAATCTTTTACAATTTCTTTTATATAGGGAAACAATTAATGTAAATGAGGTATCCAATCAAAATAATAAAAATACTGGAAAGATAGTCAAAGTTTGAAACTCAAATATTTTCAACTTTGACATTTCAAAATTATTTGTAAAATTTATTAAGATTTTGTAGTTATAGTAAATATACTATGGAAAAGTCTTTTACTAATTATTTCTTATTTATCAAAATCTGGCTTCATCACAATAGGAAAGTCCTTTACTAATTATCAAAATTTGGCTTCATCACAATTTAAAAGAAAATTAGTAATTTCAATTACTATAGCCGAAATGTATTAACATGTTAATAACACTGAATATGATATGTTATAGATAATTAATTTTGTAAATAATTCTTATTTTAATTAAAAAATTAATTTTAACCTCATCAAAATTGAAAAGAATTTTAGAGTATGTATTTTTTTATTATTTAAATCATTAAAAAGATATTAAAAAATATGGAATATAAGAGATATATAATTAATTTTCATATAGTAATTGTTTTAAATATAAATTGAATGCTTGTGGAGGGTATTAATTATAAGAGATATTTAATTAATTTTCAAATTCATATCACATATCATTCTTTTTATTATAAGAGATATTTAATTAATTTTCAAATCCATATCACATCATTTTTGTTGATTGTGAAGGAGAAGGTCAAATTAATTTACGATTCTTAATTTGTAATGAAGTAACAGATTTAAATATAATTATTCTTAGATTAAAGTTTGAAAAGTTGCTATAATTGATATTATAACTCAACAGAAATAATTTATATGATAGATGTGTTTGATAAGGAAATATTAAAAAAATTAAATATAAATAAATTCAATTAAACATACTACATTGTTATAAAACATCAATAAACATCAATTTTCTATTTTTTTGAAGAAGTATTTTTACTTGAAAAGCAAAACTCCATCAAATACATAAAAATTAGAGAACCATATATACAAAATCAAGATACTAAAACCTTAACACTATTGTATCAAAACAAGCTAATGATTTTGTGAAGAACTATTTGAACTTTAAAAGTAAAAAAACAAAATAATAGTTAGAAATCATTAAAACATACTTATGGACCAAATAATCATACGACGTAAACAACGTAAACACATCTATTTTGAATCTCAATACATGAATCAACCATATAATCATACGACGTTCAAAAGAATTCAATAATAAACGATTCAAAGTAAAGTTATACATGATTATATAAAGTATATCCACATAAAGGGAAGATAAAAAAATCAGTACTAATACAACAATCTTCAAAGAATACTAATCGGGTAAAAAAGAAATCATTTAACAAAACGAAATCGGAAGAAGAAATCTTTCTACAATCTCAGACTAATACAACAATCTTCAAAGAATACAAAATCGGATAGAATAATCTACTTTCATACAACCTTAATACTATCACCGTCGATTATAAAACCCTAACTAACATTCAACCATTATTAAACAAATTAGACGAATCGCATGAAAAAAGAAATATGATTAAGTCAAATAATGATAAAATATATGCATCGAATCACAACTAAGAGATTACCTTTCGATTGGAAGGTATTGAAATCCGATGAATGAAGATTGAAGCCATTGATTTTGAGAAGAGATCTTGTGATAAGCTTTGTATTTTAGGTAAGTCAATTAATTAAAATCGGGTATGGTCCATTTGCAATTTGGGTTATCCGGATTTAGATAGGTTGCGTTATCCGGATTTAGCATAGGTATAGGATAGGGTGTAAGTTTTGGTGGGAAAAAACATTTGAGGTGAAACCATGGTTAAAAGTTGTTCCATATATAAGGTTATAACCCGTCACCATCATTCTTTCCCTCACATTCCGAATCGCCGATTAGGGTTTGTCTCTCTCTCCACTCCATTGAAACCCGTTTACAACTCAGTTCGATTAGGGTTTCTTCATTTTCTCTCTACCTACTGCTTCTACGCTCTTTCTATGATGATTAAATGAAGCCGTCATCTTCATCACAAAGGTTTGATTTCCTATTATCATTGTTGATTTACTTAGATTTTCTCACTAGTCTTTGTTTTTTTTTTGTATCTTGCATCGCTCATCAATCCAACTCTACCTTCTCTGTTCTTTTAAAAATTGGTATTTTAGATTCAAACCCTAAAAAACGGACAGGTACGATTTCATGTCTTTCTTGCTTATTTTAGATTCCATTAATGTAGGCAATGAGAACCACGATACAAAGAGGTTTTTCCATTTTATCTAACTAATTAATCTGCTGAATATGGTCACTAAAATTTTATTGTTTAGGATAATCAACTAACTTTTTGAATAAAGTTATTGCAGCTACAATTTTTTAATGCTACTAGGAAGGATGTTGAGCTAACTTTTAAAGCTACATGTAGGTGGGTTAGTTTTTTATTTCTATGATTTTCAGTTTATTAAGTGCTTTAAATAATTACACTTTTATTTCATGATTTTAATCATAAGCAAGCTTACATATAATCTCATAATTTTCATTTTAGGGTCAACTTTGTGAAATAGAATCTATTTTACACAAAATGATAAAAAGGAATATTTTTTTTGAGAAATGTAAAATGTTTCTCAAATTAGATTAAAAAAAGGATAATTAAGTATGATGCTCTCAGGTGGTTTCAGCCATCATTCATATAGATTTCGTATAAACTAAACGGCAAATTGCAAAATATGGCTGGAGAAACTTTGAACACATTATCTTGAGACTATTGAAGTTTATGTCGCATATTTGGTCAATAGTCAAACATTTCTTTTTAATTATATATCATGGCATCTGTTAATATTTTCATTGAAGTGAGGGAGTGTTATGTTTGTAAACATCAGCCTATGGGTTTGGATTTATCTTTTACGATTTTTAAAAACTGAATTCAAAGAAAGAGTCATTGTTTTACTGGCATCTATATGTAAAGATGGTCCTGTAGCTTAGTTTACAGCACACATCCTTTTGAAGCCAAGTAGTCTTGGTGTAGAGGGTTGATTTTCTATGTCAAAAGAAGAAAAATTGAGTCATTATGATGAAAAAAATGGAGAACCAATTCATATTTCTATGTCAAAAGATTGAATATTGTGCCATTTGACTTTAATGTTTACATGTTCCATAACTTATTTGTGCCTTCTCAATTCTGACCTTCTTTTTGCAAGTCTTTAGAGCAAAGATTTCTAAATAGAAATATTTTAAGTTGTAAGTTGATCAACATGAAATTTCTATTCATAATTATAAGTTTTTATTTGATTTCATCGAAGACGATTCGAGTTTCTAAGATTCATACTAGCCTGTGTCGGGTACTTACTTTTGGGTAAGTATAATATATTCTCATCATCTCTATCAAGTTAAAATATTACCTATATATATTTTTGCTATTTTTTAATAAAGAATGCTTCGACACGGCGCATCAGCTTTTGGGATCAAATCGCACTACATAGCCACGGGCTTTTAAAAACCAAGAATATATATTTCAATTTATACATTGTGTTTTGCATATTAAAGTTTCCAGAGTTTTGAAGTGTAATTTTGGTCAATTTGTTTAGAAGTTTTGAGAACGAGTGGATAGATTCAAGTTTCAATTTCAATGGTTCTACTCTGATTTTTTCATGATACCAAATGAGTTATGCATATTAGTAAACTGGCATTACAATCTTTTGATAATCTTTATAACAGTTTATATAATCATTTGCTTAGAATTCTTTTTACCCAATACCCAATGATCTGTTGGCCTTGCCATTTGTAGTGGGGAATCCATTAAACTGTTGCTATCCTTTTCTCTTTATCGCACTTCCAACATGTAACTAGATATTTTTTTCTCTGTAAACAGGTATCAATTTGTTTTTGTTTCGTTTTTAGGATTTTTTTTCTTGCTAGCATGTGAGGATCAGTCTCATTGCAAACTACATAATATGGGCATGAGACTATCTTTTTCCATTCATTATATGGGTATAAAGTGCAAGTGTTTAGTGTTCGACTTAATCAGTTTTGATAGAAATTCTTGATTAAATCGTAATCTATGGTTTTGGATGATGGCAAACCAAGCCGATTAGTTTGGGTGGTCTGCTAAATTGGCCAGTTTTATCGATTCTATGGTTTAATCGTTTTGGTTTTGACAGTAAGAACCGTTTATTTTCTTTCAAAATTATTAGTTTGTATTAAATTTTAAATGATATTTGTGGCATTTGGTCGGATAAAGGAAACGCAGTAACCTGTAGTTGTGGCATTTGGTCGAGTTTTCCTGGATTGTTAACGGCCAATGGTAGTTGCGTTGGTGGCCAACTTCGGGGTAACGATGAAACAAGTTCTGTTTAACAACTGATGACTACATATTACTCATCCCGGCAGAGATAACTGTTGTTAGGAGGTTCCGGATGTTTCAGGTTTAATCAAGAGGCGATGTCTTCTGGTGGTACGTTCCATCTTCAGTTTACTTTCAAGTTTTTCACGATTCTTATATTAATTTTCATGAACAATTTTTACGGGCATTGCGTATTTCATTTTTGTGGATGGGTTTAAGGTGTAGATGAAAAGCGATTTCTATTATTTGTTTTATGATCATCAAGTGTTCGATAGAAACCATCAATGAAACAAGGTTAAATATTGTTTCTTTCATATATATTTTCTTTATAGTATATTTGATCACATAAGGTTCTTTTCTTATCTACTTCATGTCTAAACAAGGTTATTGGTTGTAAGTTGTAACTGCACTGTTAAGGTTTCTTCATTCTTTGCATACCTGGTAGCGAGTTATGTTATAGGGACCACTTTTAAAATTACTTCATCACATAAGGTTCTTTTCTTATCTACTTCATGTCTAAACAAGGTTATGGGTTGTAAATTATAACTGCACTATTAAGGTTTCTTTATTCTTTGCGTACCTGGTGGTGAGTTTTGTTGTAGGGACCGCTTTGAAAATTAATTCATATAATTTTAATCCGTGTAGAAGTCCATGCTTTCCTGTGCTTATTTTAGAGTTGACCACAAGGCCACGGATCACCCTAGGTTGACTTCGAATCAAACCAGACCCAGGTCTAGATAATCAGCGACATCAGTTTTAGTTAGGCGTTACATAATGTACATTTTCATTATTCCCTTTTCATCTTATTAGAATTATTTCCTCATCGTATCAATGGATGAATCTCTTTGCCGTTTAGAACTTTAGATTATAATACAAAATAGAGTATTAGATAGTGCATATGGATGAATCTCTTTGCCGTTTAGAACTATAGATTATAGTACATATGAAGACGACTTACGCTTTTAGTTGATCAGAACTTAAAAGCCTATGTTCTTAGTTGAGCCGAACTTTCTAAATTCCAACTTAAATAACATGTCAGCCCCGGGTAGGTGAGAAGGGCATAGTCATATAGCTGTTGTGTACAAATATTTAAACAAGAAGACAAGCATGTTGAAAAAAATCCAAGCATACAGAGTGAGAGACTATTTTAACTCATATGTATTTATACACACACATATTTTAGGATTAAATTGGTTAAGCTTTGTGTTTCAGAAACTCCCAAATTTAGCAAACAAATCATATTTTCATGATGCTGACGGTGCTTTGATGAAGAGTGATGGAGATGAACATGCAAAGAGAAGTCCACCTTCAACTCTTGCTTTCAAAAAGAGACATCGAGGATGCTCATTTTGCGTGTTTGATTTAGATAACAATCCTATTCCCGAATATCCATCAAACAAAATTGTTGTTGGTGTGATAACCATGGAAGATGTTAATAAAGAGCTTCTTCAGGTACAATTAAAAAAAAATTGCTATTGATTTTAGATTTGCAAATTTCTCGATGTAGTCAAAACGCATGATAAAATAACGCTAACATGCTCGGTTTTCAGGATGAGATATTGGACTAAACTGATGTGTATGTTAACATCCACAACAGGTTAGATAAGCGAGTTATGATTGGGAAAAAATCTTTATTATTTTCAATTAATAAAGGTATTGTTAACATGTAGGATAAGGATCAACATGAATGTATCAAAGGAAAACCTTCTTGATCACCTCTCACTACATATTGGTTCAGGTGCTACAACAAAATAACAATACATCTTCTTTGGAGATTACTTTCGAGATACATTGCCATTAGTTCAGTTGGTTTCTTTTAGGTAAATCTTTCTACATAATTTAATAATTTGTACCTTATGGAGTAAAAACTGTGCATTGGTATTAGGGATGAGCTCGGTACCAACCGGTACCAAAAATTCCAAAAAATGGGTATCGGTACCTGTATCGAATATACCTGGTATGGTCCAGACGGTATTTGAAGGTAAATACCGGTATCGAAAATGCTAAAAGGTGGTACCAAAAATTTAGTCGGTTTGGGAAATTCGGTACCTGATCTTAACCGGTACTCGGTACCATTTGCTCATCCCTAATAGTATAACTTCTTATATATGATTTCCAAATAGCAAATATATCCGCAAACGTGTGTTGTATGTCTATTATTGAAAGCAATACTTCACTTTTTTATTAGATGTTTTTAGTGTTTGATGGTCACAACAAAGCCTTGCCATTTAAAACTTATTGTTCGAATTTAACTTGATATTAATGTACACGAGTTTATCAGAGTTTGTTCAAACAATTAAGTACTTGCTGAAAAAACTTTATGACTTTTTCATACCATCAATTTTTTGAAATATATGCTTTTTATTTTTTTTTCTCCACAATTTTGAACTTTTTTACCGAAGTTATTAGTTATTTGTTGTTTGCTCAGTTATATAGATATATGGTGTACTTGAAGATTTGTTAACCACCATTATAATTTATAAACCACTACCACCCTCTCGATCCACAATTTATCACACCACCATAAATCACTACAAATGTAACTCTGTTAATGTCATGACTAGACTTATTAACTTAAAGTACATGATAAATATATATATATATATATATATAATAGTATCTCAATTTCTATTTGATATTGGAATTGCAGTTGTTGAAGTCAATCGTCAAAAGGGGTGGACGGAGAAGACATTGGGCATAAAGGTTCATCTGGATTTGATTTTGTTCAATTCTGAGATTAATTGTATTTTAATTTAACTATGTGCTTTTATTTCCTTTCAAATCTTCATCCAACTTCATAGTATATGAATTATAAACTTCAAATTTCGTTTTATATGAACTAGAACCGAATTTATTAGCTTTAACGTTGAACCTGATGTGTAGCGCTTTTTTCAAACATTATGATCACTGTGTTGTGTTTTTTTATTGTATTATCGTATGATGAAGATGCGAGTGAAGTACGTTTCATGGTTGTTTTATATGTTAGATTGGTTATGTAGTTACTTAAAAACATATACATCAACTTCTTTTTAATTCGTTTGTGCTTTGACTTTATAAATTAATATTTTTTCTATGCAACCTTTAATGCATGTTTGAATCGTTTTCTTTTCATAACATTACAATACTCGACCAACACCAGGCTTAATTTCAGTCATTGCAAGTATTTGCAGATTTATAATTATATTGTTTTCATTATTTTAACATCTCAGTACATAGAAATATTTACATATTTATAAATTATATTAAGATTGTTTTTACATTTCACAACGTATTATTAATTCTACCCGTGATGGTATACATCAATTGGTAATACTATCCTATGTGTTTCTTATTATTTTTTACTATTTGTTCTCCGTAATAAAATTTACAATATTGTTGTGTTGTTATCAAATGTAGAGATGGTTAAGATGAGTTTTCTGAAATGAAGATCAAAGCTCCTTAAAGAGAATTTTGATGGTCAAACAAGGTTTGTCAATGCATTACTCATACTATTGATTAATTTTATTTTAGTTTTTACTACATTTTTAATTTTTTACTAATATATTTTCTTTCATACACATGTGTTTACAATAGGTTTGGTGTTATTGGATTCAAATCGAAGATATTTCGTTAGGTGGTGATTGTTTTTTTCGATCGGTAAACAACGAATGTGAGGTTATTAGTTACAAAGCTCCAAAAAACAAAAGTATCAAGTTAATAGGCTTTCTGTTGATATTTCGAATTACAAAACGTAATTTCATCATTTATTTATCTTTTTCGTTTTATTTGTATCATTAGTACGTTGGTTGTTTTATTTACTATATGAACTTGAGAGTTCAATAATAATTTCCTTCCGAGAATTTCGTTATGATCATCATAAACGTATAATGTTTTTTTGTCAATACCTCGAAAACGTATTATTTTATCCAACCCGCAAAGTTCACGGGTATTAGCACTAGTATAATATATATAGATATAGATTTTTGTAGCTACAAATATTATTCATATTATATCAACTAAATAATAGTTATGGAGTGGGAGACCAAGAACGCATGTTCGGTAGTCATGGAGTAGGACTCTGGGTGTCCACCCATTGTGGCGTCATTGGAGTGGGTCTTTTGAGTTTCTAATTTCTATGCTTGAGATTTAGTAAATAACTAAATATATATGGTTTGTTAAAATTAAAATCAATAATGTAGTTATAAAGTACTGATTTAGTAAATAACTAAATATATATGGTTTGTTAAAATTAAAATCAATAATGTAGTTACAAAGTACTGATGTAAAATATTGGACACAACCGAATACACTTTAGTTATGAAAATATTTTTTAATTCTCACGTATTTTATTTTGAAATTGTATAATATATCAAACTAGATTGGACACAAAACACGTATTTCGACGTATCTTCTCTAACTCAGTGTAACCTATATAAGCATTGCGATTAAAATGAATATGTGATGTCAAGTTATTAAGTAGAGAAGGTTGGTTGGTCAAACTTGTCAATTACCAAAAGTTGAAGTGAATACAAAACTTACTTAAAGATGTGGGTTAATAGTGTTTCATGTCAAACGTTTGACGGTGTGAAGTGAAAAACCAAAACTTTTAAAATGAAGTAGAAGTCTAGGGTTAGAATTGTCATTTGCAAAAGTTGTGTGAGTTTGTTTGTCGTGAGAAACCTCAAGTACTTTTTATTTTAAGAGTATATACAATATAGATAATATTTTACTGGAACTGGTATTAAGCCCTCGCATTGCGACTGGGGCGTAAAGTTATGCTGAGTAGCATCAATACCAAACCACAGACGTGACCACCAACCCCGTCAAAGCTTGCATAAAAATGAAATAAAAAGCGAAAAAAAATAAAACCGAACGAAAAGTAGACGTAAAAATGTTAAACTTTGCACGTAAAACACAGAAAATCATAACTAAGTTGACCCGGGCGTTGCAATAGAGATGTTAAACATGAAAACATAGGCGTAAAAACGTTAAACCACACACGTATATTGCGAAGTGTTAACTCGTAAAATTTAGACTGACACATAAAATGAAAAATTTGTAAAAGACAAAAAAGTGTGGGACTAAATTTGAAAGTGCAAAAAATATTGGGCTTAAATTGTAAAATATATAAAAATAAAACTAGAAAAAAAAAACCCAAAAGTGGTTACAACTAAAAGTACGTATAATTTTAAAAATGATTAATATTTTTGAATTTAAAAAGTGAAGCAGGGCTGTAAACGAACCGAACATTCAACGAATAGTTCGTGAACCATTTGGCGGAAAGTTCATACACGTTCTTTTGTTTAATTAATTAATGAACATGAACAAGAAATTATGTTCAGTTAGCCAAATGAACGAACACAAACGGATGTCTTGTTCGTTCAGTTACGTTCGTGAATGTTCGGCAATGCGCTCGTGAACATTCATTTATTTATGTTGTTCATTGAAGATTTTTTTAGCATTTCTTTATTTATTTTATCTCATTATCAAACAAATAAAATAGGAAACCCTATCTCCACATTGTTTATGCACCGTTCTACTTTCATTCCCATTATTAACATCTAAAAATACATCGACCTTTGTTTAACAATTAGGCTTTAAGGTCTAGCCCCGCTCCCTCTCACCATCTCTCTCTAGCCACCTTCGTCTTCGCCAATTTTATATGTATTCGTGAACACGTTCCTTTCCTTAATGAACAAACACGAACAGAGAATCTCGTTCGGTAAGTATTCATGAACATATTATATCCTTAACGAACAAACACGAAAGCGGAGGGTATTGATAAAAAATAAAAGATATTAAAAAGTGAATTTTATAACGGTTATCTTTTAACATATGTCGAAATTTGTTTAGAAAGCGCCCGGCCTTGGCCAACTCTCCAAAACCAAAATAAAATGTATTATTTCTATATTAAAAAATTCAAGAAATCTGTTTTGTTCGTAGTTTATGTTTGCCACTATCTAACGTTATTTCAAATTCAAGTTTTCTGAAACACCCATTTGGAGAAACGTTCAAAAATTTCGAAATTTTGTTCAACCCTTTCTCACCCACTCACCCTTTCAACTTTCTTCATCATCTTTTCCATCGTCGTATATATAATATATTATATATATAAACAAACAACAACCCATTTTGTTCTTCTTCAAGGAACCACTTTTTTATAACTTTCAACGAACACCCATCAATCCATCTTCGATTGGTCCTCAAAAGATGACGAATTTACCCTTCGAAATCCCTCTTTTGAGGCCCAGTATTCATGCCAGAAGGGCAAATATTGTTGTAAAGTTTCAAGATCCTTATGGGTTTATGGTTGAAGGTAATGTTGATGATGTTAACATATTGAATGATGTAAGGGAAAAGATGAGGGAAAGGGATAAGGTGTGGTGGGCTATGGAAGCAAGCAAAGGGGAGAATTGGTATTTGCAGGCGGTTTCGTCCTCTTCTTCGGCTGCTGCGCTTAAATCGTCCCTTCGCTTTTCGTTTTTGGTCAATGCTATGGCTTTGAAGAAGCTAATTCGAAAGGGGATTCCTCCCGGTTTGAGGCCGAAAGTGTGGTTTTCGTTATCCGGGGCTGCCAAAAAGAAATCTACCGTGCCTGATAGCTATTATGATGATCTAACAAGTGCTGTTCAAGATAGGGTCACCCCTGCCACCAAGCAGATTGATCATGTATGTATTTTTTTATTTTTTTTGAATTTTTGTTAGTTAGTTGAATTTTGAATTTGTATTGTGAATTTTGATGTTGATGCAGGACCTGCCGGGACGTTCCCTGGTCATCCGTGGTTGGACACACCGGAGGGGCATGCGGCGGTTAGACGTGTTCTTGTTGGGTACTCTTTTCGCGATTCGGACGTTGGTTATTGTCAGGTTGGTTGGTTGGTTTCGTTTTGTCATAAATTTCATTTAACACGGATTGCAATTGACCCAGGGTTGTTGAAATAGATTGTCAAATTCAGCTCTTAAGTTAAATAGCCGGCCCTAGTTGGCTAGTTTAAATTTCGAGTCCAGATGAGCTCGCTCATTTGGCTCGCTTAAGTTAAGTAGGCCATTTAACAAACCAAGTTATATAATTAAAAAAAAACCTCAATTACTTCTTTTTTTGTATAGTTATTTAAATGTGCCAGAAATTTCTTTTTTGGCTGTTATCATTAGACTATATTATTACGGGCCACAGGCTTAGTTAATTTTCTAGGGTTACTCTCTATATATTGTAATTGAGCCTGTGGGTCCACAATGATATAGTCTAATAGTTATGTCTTATCCACATATTTCAAAAATATACAAGTTGGCTCAAGGCTTATACAAGCACACTTTAGCTTGTTAGAGGTCTCAAGCCGAACAGAGATTGCTCTTTTTAACTTGAGCCCGAGCTGGAGCTGGTTTAACTCAACTTGCTCTCTAATCAGCCCAACCCGGTCTCATACTTATTGGGTTTGTAGGTCATCCCTACAATGAACCATTAATAGACTATTGTATACAGGGTCTAAATTACGTGGCAGCATTGTTGTTACTCGTGATGAAAACCGAAGAGGAAGCTTTCTGGATGTTAGCAATCCTCCTAGAAAACGTATTGGTCAACGATTGTTACACCGGCAATTTATCCGGCTGCCACGTTGACCAAAGGGTGTTTAAAGATTTGCTGACCAAGAAATGCCCAAGGTACGTACATATTCTTGGTCCTACCATGTATTCATTATCATGGATTTTTCATTGCTTATGCAGTATATGGCTTTCAAACATTGCAGGCTATCTGCTCATTTAGATGCTATTGGGTTTGATGTTTCGCTTGTAGCTACCGAGTGGTTTCTTTGCCTGTTTTCTAAAAGCTTACCTTCAGAGGTTAACGTTTGTTAATAATCATTGTCTCGTAACCACCCATAGCTTAAGCCTTATCCATCTTTCTTTAATCGTATACAATGTGTGATACTTGTGCAGACAACTATGAGAGTGTGGGATGTTCTCTTTTATGAAGGGGCAAGTGTCTTGTTTTATGTAGCTTTGGCTGTTTTCAAGGTAATGCTCATACGCTTGTTTTTGTTCGTTTAAATTATGCCTGGTAAAACAGATGGGTCGGGTAGCTAACAGGTCTAAACGGGTTCGGATCAAATGGGTCATTTTAAAAGGTTATGTTGATGTAACAGATCAAGGAAGAAGAGTTGTTGATGACACATCATGTTGGGGACGCGATCAAGATAATACAGAATACCACCCATCATCAATTTGATCCCGATGACTTGTTGACAGTAAGTCAACACCCTATATATAACGTTATATATATACCTTTCTTTAACGTTATATATATACCTTTCTTTCATTAACACTTGTTGACTTTCAATTGTGATGACCGCAGGTTGCCTTTGAAAAAATTAGCTTTATGACAACCAATTTATCGAAGCAAAGGAAGAAGCAAGAAACGGTGGTAATGGCGGAACTTGATCAGAGATTAAGGCGACTAAACACAAGTAAATTGAGCGTCACTAGTTAATGTATGGTGATGTAAGGTTATAATATGAAAATGTTGTCTTACGCTTTGCCGAGGGCTATCAAGCGCCCCGTGAGTCGTTTTGTGTGTTCCTAGGAGAGAATTGGGTGCTTCATTGAAGAAGAAAAAAAGTGTGTTCCAGAGGTTGATAGTGTGAAATGCAACTTAATTTCCCGTTTTTAAAATATTAGAAATCAGATATGAAAATGTTTTCAGTCCTATAATATAGTTCTAATTCATTCATAAAAAATAAGCAGTTAAACCATGATATTTTCTAATTGTACCTATACCCATGAGGGGTGGTACCTGGTGGCCAAACGTCCTCTTGACTCATAAATTCTGGTTGACCATAGTTGCTACTGCTACCAGCGTAACCATAGCTAGCATGCTGACTTGTATAATCTGGTTGACCATAGTGGCTAGAACTACCAGGGTAACCATAGTTAGCATAATGACCAGACTGAGGGTACGGGTACCCAAACCCAACACCCGGCCCGTATGGATCACTTGTATTTACATAGTGTGGTGGTCCGTAACCTGGATGGGGTCCAGGCTGGATGCACGGCGGGTTGAGTCTTACTGGTTCAGACCTGGAGTTGTTCGAGGAATTTACTGGACTCGACAGATCCATGTTAGCCATGTCACTAAAAGCATGTGACGTCATATACATGTTTTCACAGTTAGGTTGAGTAGCATCAGGTTCTTTCAGGACCTCATCCAACATGGGTAGATCATTGAAACAGTCGAGGTTTTCTTCCATCAACTCATTGGAAACTACTCTTTCAGCTTCTTGGTGTGGCACGGTTTGCCTTTGTTCAATGTGACCGTGTTTTTGGGCTACTTTCATGTGCTTTTCGGTCCAGTCGGCCCGACTCCAGAGTGAGAGCGGTGGCGGTTTGAGATTCCAATCATCCAATGGCTGGTCTTGCTTGTCAACCGATCCAGGTAAGTAAAACGACTGAAAGGAGTCAAGGACCAAGCGGAAGTAGATGAGCAAGACCGTAAAACGTAATTAGTTAACTTCTTAGACATAAAGTTACTAGAGTAGAAATAAAACCTTGCCAGACAACATGTCATGTTCCTCCCAGATTAAATCATATGGGGACCTTTTACAGTCAAGCCTGTAATAGCAACACAGAAAAAAGTGTATATAAATAAAATTGAATTATATAACGTAAATACAAGCAAATAAACAATTTATGTTATTATATACCTTTTAGTTTCTTCAGGAACAATTAGAATAATGAGCTTCGGATTGAACTTGAGAGCATGATCTATAAATTTGTTCGCTAGAGATGCTTTGACTCCAAACGGAGGATTTAGTCCCATTACCTTTTAAGAAAGTAACTATTAGAATATAATTTCGGACCTACTAAGAGCATAAACGCTAAGTTATAAGGATCTTACCAGACGAGAACCATCAGGTAGTGCATCTACAGGAACACTAAACCAATCTCTTTTTTCAAAGTTAAATGTGTTCTGAGCAGAAAGACAGAATCATATTTTATTATCTTGTAACGTTGTTATAGATTTTATTAAAACTAATGGACAAGTTACTCTACCTTTGGGGTGATGAGGTCATAGTTCTTGTATTTGCATTTCTTTCCCGTGCTGTCGAGCTTTTCTTTCATGAAGCAACTGAAATCATTCGACCCACAACAAAAATCCACTATCTGATAACAGAGGATGGGACGTTTAAGTTAATATGTAATATTTCAAACCGGTTATTTAGGTGGGTTTTAGATTGTGTTTTGGTAATGGGCATCCCAGTGAGCAATAAGTTTTAACTACCAAAGACCATAAACGGGTATACTCGTGAACCCAATGGATGTTGTGTAAACGGGTATGCGACATGTCATGCCTACTTGGGTATGGAACGAGATTACCTAACCCCCCCATACCCGGCCCATAGTCATGCCTACTTGCGCACCAACCACCTTAAAAAAGGAAGAACAAAAGATTCTTACCATATCACCATCTTCCACATACCAATGGAGTCTATTAACTATCTGCACAATTGAAGTTGGTTATTGTCACCATAGAGCATAGATAAATGTCATAATCAAGTTGCTTAAAGGGAGGAGTAAGTGGGGTCCAGAAAATATCAAAGTAGATTAGATGAAAAAAAAAACTTTCGCTTTAAAATGGATTATTGTGCTTTTGCATGGGATATTTACTTTACAAGGATTAATGAATTTAGATGTAATCGATGGAATCTGATTATTCTATCGATTCCCGCCTGATTATTCCATTTTGTCCCTAAGGTTTGGCTACTTTTGCTACTTTCGTCCAAGTGTTTGTTTTTCACACCTGGATCCAAAAGCTTTGAAATCTTGGCATTTTCATCCGACTCACTAACTCCATCCATTTTTTAACGTTAGGTCAGTGGTATTTTCGTCTTTTTAGACATTTTTTTATTAAAATAAAGACGGAAACGTCCCTCATTTAACGGAGAAAATGGATGGAGTTAACGAGTTAGATGAAAATGACAATATTTCAAACCTTCTGAATCCAGATGCGAAAAAACAAACCTTTGGACAAAAGTCACAAAAGTGGTCAAACCTCAGGAACGAAAATGGCATTTTACTCATTATTTTTTGAATAATGTGTTAAAGGTAGATAATATGGGGAACACAACGATCATACCTCTTTAAGCTTATCTACTTTTGTAAAATGTCGCCCAAAGGAAGTATAACGTGTTCCGATGAGAAAAGGGGCGAGAAAGACACTTAGCTTTTTCTGCACATCAACAACAAATCAGATCATAATAAACCTTCTTCATAAATCATAAGAATCTTAAAATGGGCAGGGTATGTGAAACTTAAAGGTAGACCTTTCAAACAAAGATGTCACATGATGTGTTACAGACTTACAGTAGATGTAAACACTAACATAAAGGACATCTATTGCCATACCTTCCATCTGATGAGCTGATGAAGAACGTTTGGTTCACAAACAGCTTTTGCGTCTTCGACACTGCCACCATCGTCCAGTTTCTTTAAGGCTGCTTTTACTGCCTGTGAAGGTAAAAATACACACCTTCTGAGTTTAAACATATTAATAAGCTTTAGTGTTCTTATCGATTTGTCTGGTCGGTTTACTACCTTAACAGAAGCCTCCACCTTTCCCATGGTAATGGTCTTATCCAATCCATGCTGCGGGACGTATATTTTATGAGTGCATTTCATTTTCTTCTCTTTAATGAATTCTTCGGGATCAAATGAAGCTGTAGCATCTTCCATTAGTTTCAAAATCCTACACACCGAAATGTTATCACGACACGTGAATAGTAACAAAATAAAAATAAAAAAAACATTACAACACAAGGATTAATAAAAAAAAAAACAAAGTACTTTGTTTTCATTTCGGCATCTAATTTAGGAGGTGAATCCACATCCACTTCCATCTTTTTCACTGGTTTAGAAGGTAACCGTTGTTCTCTGTGCATATCTTTGTTTGGTAACTTGATTCGTAAAATGTTAGATGGCCGCTCCGAATTTGTATGAATGGGTTTGTTATTCTCAAAGGAAGTTGTTTTGTACGAAGTGGAAGATTTGCATTTCTCCAATGTGGTGTCACCGTAAGTAACTGTCTTAAATTGCCTTTCGACAACTTTTGGCCTCCTTTCGGTTTCAACTACTCTAAAACTTCCTAAAGCATTGCTCCTTCTTTCGACATCATCTTGGTTATCCTCCCTTCTTGATTTCTTTTCCTTACAAGTGAAGGGAAGCGAATGTGATCTCGTTTTGGTGTCCCGAGACTTGGAATGATCGTGTGCTTCCTGGAAATGCATTACTTAATACTTTGTATCATATGTGCATATTATTTAGATCATGCAGTACGAAGCATAAGAGTATAAGACTTACCTGCAATACATCAAGATGCGTTTTGGCAAGAGATCATCCCATGCTCTTTGCTCGATAGTTCCATCCGCACTACCCTCGAAAGAAATTGTCCTGTAAAACATTATTAACCAGTTAATATAAGATTCTTTGTTGGAGATACAAAGCTTAAAGGCAAAATCATAATTACTTAGGTATGCATTTCCGATGATATGCCTTTGGGCATCGCCTACAGACTGCAAATTGCAATTCATGGTCGTCTTTATTTTCACCTCCTTGACACCTATGGCACTTATGGATGGGACACGTGAACGATTTTCCTTCAGCTATTTGACTTTTAAGTTGAGTAGCCAAGGCTCCATCGGCTTCAGATGGGTAGAGCAAATTTGCAACACATTCGGGATGATAAAAATGCCCGCAAGTTGCAGAAACACAAGGGAAGACCTAATACCATATTTCAATAATCAATCAATTATATTTGACAAACAAACAACATACTTATAATATTTTATTAGTTTTTAGGTTGGTTATAAATATAACAGCACCTCAGCAGAAGACTTATCAGAGGAACCCAACGATCCGCAAACAAAGCACTGATGTTTCTGGTGTTTACAGTTATCACAAAGATAAGTTGGGACTGCCTGCATACAGAATAATTCAAAGATGATTATGCTTAAGCCAAGTGAACATGATAAAAATGAAAAATACAAATATATTACATATGGTTAGATAGGTTCATACTTCATACTGAGCTGCATTTTCAAAGCCAAGGGATTCGCAACATGTGTCAAGTCCTGCATCTACGGTTGGATGGAAAGATCGCATGCATTTTCCTTCACAACTGCCATACGTGAAGAAGTTGTGTAAAGTAACTAATTAAGTGGTGTCTCAATTAACTAATTAAGTCACTATACAAAGGAATTAGAAACATACGGGAGAACATCACCGCCATTGTCGCAGAACGCACAAACAGAATCAAACAGTTCATCCGAATCATCATCACAGTCATCATCAATCTCATCATCCACGTCCACATCATCGTCCTCTTCCCCATCAGGAACTATGAACTTGGACTTTTTTAATGTTTGATTATCCTTCAATGCAAAATGAAACGAAAGATTTCTTCAATAGATACAATTACATGATAAAAATACACAAAATTATTGCTATTGACCTCACGAAGAGCTTCTCTTGTCACAGGATTCTCAATCTCCATTAGAAATGCTTTAAGATACTGTCAACAAATCAAGTGTCAATAAATGCTTGACTATTAGTCATATTCTTCTATATATACTTCTTAACACAAGTTACCAAAACTATGTAACATAACAACTAAGCAATAAATGTCTAAAAGCAATGCCTCCTTCCAATCAACAATTAACATCTTTCTTATACTCTAACATGTTACAAATTTCGGAAAACGAAACCTAATTTGCGAAGAACAAACCTCTGATTTTGCCAAAACCTTGTCTCTAGCCACAGCAATCCGAATCAACGGCAAGTGAGTTGCTAGACACTTCTCTAGAGGGTCACGAAACTCATCCGAACTGCACGATCAAACAAAAATAACTCAAAACAAGTTCAAAAACTAGAAATCAAAAACCAGATAAATCAAATCAACTTACTACAAGTTCTACAACTCAACACTAATTAATACCTCAAATGTTTCATCAAATCACTAAATCAAATCAACTTACTACAACAACACTAATTAATACCTCAAACTTTTCATCAAATAACTAAGATCAAACAAAATCAACTCAAAACAAGTTCAAAAACAACAAATCAACTTACTACATCTTAACATTAACAAATACCTCCAACTTTTCATCAAATGACTCAATATCTCTTTCTGAACAGCCTGAACGTTCCTCCTAACAAAATGAAGACAATCGGCGACAATCAACACACTCTTAACGTAACTCTCGTAACTCTTCCTCGGTTTCTGGAGGGTTATCCACGTTTTCCCCTTGGAAAGCACGCAAACGTGAGGCTGTGCGTAAGATAGCTCCAGTTTCCACCCGATTACTTCCTTGTAGACTGATTGCAGACCTCCGTCTATGTTTCCGTGCAAAAACGCAACCTGTAAGTCGCCGTTTTCGACGTCGTGATCGCTCCAGTGAAGCGGTAGAAGTGAGAATGAGATGAGTGTGTTTTGTGAGCTGACGAAGTGGTAGTTTGTTACGAAATCGGGAACTATTTCGCCTTCTTCGTCTGAGGACGCCATGAAGATATGGAAACCCTAGAAATGGTGTAACGGAGGTTGAAAGTGTTGAAGGAATGGAGGTGGTGGGAAGAGGATGCTGTAACACAGGGGGATCGTGTTACGTGGTACAACGGGTTTTTCTGTTTTGTTTTTTCTGTGTGAGAGAAACTGTGAGAAAAAAGTTTGAAAATAATATAAAATAATATTATGATAATAGTAATGACCAGCTATTTACCTTCTTGCCTTATATCTTTATATGGTTATTTTGGAGTAAAGTAAATTGGGGCATTTACTTTTACTTTTTTTCCTCTATAGGAAATGACATAAGATCAAAGGCTGAATTTAAGCCTATCATTATCATTTGGTAATATAATATCACTCATTCATCTGTTTTGAGCGATAAAACCGTTCATAGCATATTTTTTTTTCAATCACAAATTTTTTTTCATAGTTAGATTTAAATAACTTACCGATTTTATATTTAAACCAAGAATAGAAACATTATTTATGATATATAAAATTAATTTATTTTGTTGATGTAATCATTGACCACATATTTATTCTTCATAACTTATTTATAATTCATAGTAAATAAATAACATACGTATAGAAAAAAAATAACATACGTATAGAAAAACCGGTTGGTCGATTTTTATCTTCGAAATATATTTCTCATAATGAACAACGACATATGTGTAATGTTATCGATTCCTGATACATGTTGACGAATCATGTTTTTATTGTTATTTTTTGCTTTATTTACTCTAAAGTAATGTTTTCTTTTTACTTCATGTTGGTAGTTATATCAAAGTTGTATTAATTAAATGAATAATTTGATGGTTAGTAAAACATATAATTATTCATTTCTTTTATCAATAAATTCAAAACAATTTGATACAATTTATGTCAATTAATTTCAATTACATACAAATTGAATTTCATTCTTAAAATATCTCTTTAATGTAAAAAAAAATTCAATAAAAACATGTATTATATCATTGTTGTAAAACAAGGTCTCAAAGGCCAACTACTCATCGTGTACTCGCTACAAGGTAGGCTGTCGAGGCCTAAGTACTCTTCATCTAGGCCAAGTACTCCCTGACCACTCTCTGCTTATACCGAGTACCCCTGACTCCGACTAGGAAGCGCTTAGCGACTTTTGCGACCATGTATTATATAACAATTTCTAAATTTTGTCACAATCAGTAAAATAAACTTTCAAAATAAAAGATTTTATTAACATTAAATGGATCAACATTGTTTAACGTTTTTTATTTTTTAATATAAAGACATGCATTTGTTATTTGTTAGTGTTTATTTACATTTTTTGCTTGACATTTATCAACTTTAATATCTATGAATAACTTTATTTTATAACACATCTATTTTTTATTTATGTTACTAAACATTGTCTAATACGTATTTTTTTGAACATTAACAAAAAGGATGATGTAGATTCCGATTCTACGTTTGTCAAAAAATAATATATTTCATTTCTGTAATATCTATACTTCTTTAAGCCCTATATAACTAATAACTAAAAATAGATATTATAAAGACGTGTTTACATATATCTCATATTGATTATTTAAATACCAATTATAGAATTATAGGTGATAGATCTGTATTTTTTATATTTTATAATTTGTATTAATAATAATTAATTTTGTTCCCAATGTAATATAAATTATGTTTATTGTGTATCTATTAATTATAAAATTATTAATTTTTAAATCATCATAATCATAATGGAGAATACAACTAAATATCTAATTTCAAATGTGAACAAAATAAAGTTTTAAAAATGATTAAATAACCAATCGAGACATATTTTTTTTCATAAATATCAAAATATCTAATTCGGAATGTAATAAAATCAACTATTAAAATTATCCGAGATTTGATTAATAGTGATTTATAATATACAAGAAATTAAAAAAAAATTATCTTTAGTAACCATGATAATTGAGGTGATTTTAAAATGAAGTATTTTTTACACTAAAGGAAACTTTTTTCCTCTAATATAACTTATCTAAACTCTCTACATTTTCATACTCCATTTTATTCTTATATGTCAAACAAACAGATCCTCTACAAGTTATCAAGAACACGTATGTTGCTTACAATCGGCTCGATTTGATTGTGAGTCATTCATAGAAGCAGTTTAGTTACTTTCTATTCTTATCATTTGTTTCTATTGTCATAAGTGTTTTGCAATTGTATCTTCATATACTAATCAATTATAAAAGAATTGTACTTATTAGTTAACGATATAGTTGTTTATACTTTGATTAAAGAAATAATCTTCTTCTTCTTTATTTAGTTACCTTATCACATTTTCAGTGACGTCTGGAGTTTGGAGGTAGATACTATCCATGTATATTTTGATTTTTCATAAAAATTTTGTACTTTTATATTCTCATTAATGTGGGTCAAACAAATAATTATATAAGTATAATTTGAAGATCTAAATCACTTTAATTACTCTATTGCACACTTGATATAAGGATAACTTGACTTATGAGGTCAATTATAGTGCAATGATGCTTTGAAAAGTTTGACGCTTTATTAAAGATTGTCAATAATTTGACTTTTTGGGTCAAAACATAGTATTATGATGTCTTAAAAAGTCAATTTGTCTATTATAAACTCAATATGAGTACAGTTTGACTGTTGAAGTCAAACTAATGGTAGTTTGATTATTTTGACATTTTCCTATACTACTTGCCAAGAGAATAAAGAATGTACTTGAGCTAGCTTTTGAAGGTTGTTGTCCCTTAAGCATCATTCAAAGTTATAAAAATTGATCTAATATTGAAAATTGAGCAAGTAAATTTGTTATATTCGAACTGGTCAACTCCTAGACTTGGAAGCAACGTTCTCACATGACAATTATTCCGTGTTTTCTTTATCAGCAAAAAGTATCATTGGTGAACTTTCCTCAAACTCATCATTCAAAACATGACAATTATCAATAGATTTGTAAGAATTATTTTCTTTATATAACCCGTGTAACAAACGGAGACTTAAACTAGTTTAAACTGAAGCGAATCGGTTGATTTGAGATCTTTTGATTTATGATTAGTTAATTTAACGGTTTGATTCAATTTGAAGTTGGTAGTGCAAACCATACTTGCCATTTATTTCCATCATTGTAAATGTAAAAACTATATATATTACTTTATATGAATAAAATTTAATATCCTATAGCTTACATGTATTGCTATACATGTATTGATCGTGTGCATGGATCACTACAATGCGTTTGCAAGTGCTAGTGATATGAGTGTGTCAGCATTGGGTGTGACTGTAACATCATATCTATATATGTATGTAGGTTTGTTAATACCATACACATCAAAGCATGTGATTTTAAGAAGAGTTTTGTATTGGCTGATATTCTAATTTGCAAAGGTATGTGTAAAAGTCGAAGCCATTGAGAAATATATGATCACCAGGTAACGTAAGTCTAAGCATGAGCTCCTGTTTGGTATATTTTGTTGATCAGTTCTGCTTAAACATAATGGAAAACCTATAAATCATACATGTTAATGCAGACATGCCAGCAGAGAATCCATTCAGAGACGCAGCCACAGAGTTCTACATAGTTGTAAGCTTGATTTGGTTCCTGTTTAGGATGTATGTTCTGATGGCAGTACCGAAATCTAGGGTTAGGATTTCGTAAATGGAGAGAGAGAGAGAGAGGAGAGAGGAGACGATTATGTGATGTTATGACAATGATAAGTGTGTTGATGTTATGAGAGTGTAACCTTATTCCCTCTCTAGTAATCTTCTTATATACATCCAAAGAGAAACATAATTAGTTAATAGGGGCAATATCCATCAACTAATTATATTATAGGTATAATATATTTTCTATATAATTTATAATGGCTACATATTTTTAATATAATATAATAACTATATTTAATCTTACAGTGGTGGGTCAGAGCTTAGCCCCCCTGAGAGATACGAATGCTCCATAGAGGTGCAAGTCTGAAACCCAAATTCAAAAAAGAATGGACAATGTGCAACAAGAACCTTTAAAGTGGGTGATGACATATTTTTTGATCAATGGTATATTAAAAGTTGTAATAATCTTTTACCAATATTTATATTCTTTTGTCAAATATTTTTGTAGTTAGACATCTTTAAGAAATGTATCACAGCTCTATATTCGTTAAAAAAACTATTAGAAAGCTAAATTAATAAATATTGGATTGAATTAAAGTAATAAAGTAACATGTAAATATTGCGATACCATATTAACTTAGTTTTTTTTTTAATTTTTTAAAGTTAAATCAATGAAACAAGGAATCAACATGTATAAGAAAGTAAAAGTTAGTGTACAAAAATACATTATCTTTTACTTTTTTTTCACTAAAATATAGACGTTTAACGAGTGAAATACACCAAACGGTGCAATTAAAAGTAAAAATATAAACACAAATAAAAACGTCTTATTTGTATTTTTGTTTATATATTCATCCTTTTAACTCTTTATTTTAACTTTTTAATAATATGATTTAAAAGTTTAAGGTCGGTCAGTGGGTTGTGTCTTTGCCCGCCTCTGTCCTTGTTAAATTGTAAAAAGTTGGTTAATGTTGTTTTTCACATTCTCATTTCTTTTAAGTTTTAACTATAATAAGTGTAAAGACCAAACCATAAAACCAAATCCGGTACACACCCCTATTAATGAAAGGTTTGATTGTTATACTTTCGCCGAATAATATGTATTAACCAGAGGTACACCCATATGTGATTATTGCCTTTCCTAGCTATTAAAAGACAAGTAAAATATATATATATATATATATGAGACCACAACATTGTCATTTCATAGTACATAAGGATATCAGTACCAACAAACAAAATCATAAACTAACAACAATACTTTAATTAAATTCTAAAATACACAACCAAAAACCAAAACCAACTATCTAGACTCCATATCCTCACAAAACCACAACCAATCCACCGCAAACCGCCACCATCACCCCGCTCATCCACCCCGTGATCTGGTACGAAGATGACGAAGTCGATGACCTTGCCGCAGTATCCGAACCAACACCTTTCCCTTTCCCTTTCCCACCATCAGCATCCGGACCATCAGCCACCGGAGCCACATCCGGCACCGCCACCGGTGCCGGAGCTGGCGCCGCTGGAGGTATATCCGTCCCGAAAATCGCTTCAGGAAGTAACACTCTATTCACTTGATAAATCGCCACGGGGTCCTTAGCATGCACACTACTACTAACGACCGTGTTAGTCCACCCGGACCCAATGTGGATCGTACCCGAATCATCAGTAAAATTTAACGTGTAGGTCCCGCCCGCCAACGTGTTAACAGGGCCCGAACTGCTAAGGTTTTTAAAATCTGACAATGAATAGTAATGTGGCAAGGCATGAAAAAGACACAACTGTTTTAGTTGGTCAGATGTAAGGTTTGAAAGTGATGGTTTTTTAAGGTTGGTAAAGGCTGTGTCTTTTGGTACAAAAAGTGTTATGCCTTCTTCAGTGTCATTGGCTTGTGTTTGTAGTGTTTCAATGAGTTTAGTGGACTGGAGGTAGTGTAAGAAAGTGGAGAATGGGCCCGCGACGCTTAGGAGGTCGGTTAGGTTAACATATTCGGGTGTGGGCTCGGGTGCTGGTGCGGGTGCGGGTGGTAGGGGTAGTTTGGTGGCTCGGGATGAAAGAGCTAGTAGGGATGAACCGTATCCGGAATCGGATGTTGAACCGTATCCTGCTTGAGCATTTGCTAGGGTGCAACATAAAAACAAGAGTGTACAAGTTATTATAGAAACCTTGGTGTTCATCTTTGTGAATGGATTCCTGCAATATATTAAAAGTCACATGTGACATTCTTGAATCTTGAAATGATTCCTAAAGGTTTATTTATCGGTTTAAGTCAAGAGTTTTTAAAAAGGGATAATCACCAAATTTAATTATGTTGATCAAAATAGAACAAGTTAACCATTAACTTTTTCAAAATTACCAATGAACCAGAGTGTGACATGTGTAATTTGACACAGTAGATTTCTAGCGCAACAAATTTAATCTGCCTTATCACCATGGTGTGACTAATCACCTTGCGCAGATCTGTTGTGCCGTGGCGCAATAGGTTACACCTTTATACGCGTTTAGCTTAGCTGTGATTGGCTGGATTAACTTATATATACAGAAAAAGTTAAATGACTATTTTTGTAAATTTATATATTAAAGGTTGTTTTTTACATTATCTTGGTCAACACTTTTTTATAATGGCAAAGGGGGCATTTCATATAGATTTAACAGTTTTTTAACGACTGGTGTTAATAAAACATCAAATCTGATAGTCTAATAAATAAACAGTAGGGTCAAATCTGTAATTTAAAACAAATAAAAAAACCACAATAATTGAGACATACAAACATCAAGTTCTCGACCAACCATGTAATTTACCTTATTTTTATTATAGGAATCTTCTTGTGTTTTAGGTTTGACCATTTATTAGGATTTACGGTGTGGGGTCGGTACAGGCCCAGCAAGCCTCATCGTCGCTCCCAACACCATTTCTCCCACCTCGGCGTCGTCATGAACGGCGTGGGCTAGCCGTTGAAGACGTCCACTAAAGGACAAAACCATACTCACACACACATATACATACAACTCATATATATATATTAGGCTCATCTCCCATTTCCTTAGAGCATTCAGAGCATGCACAATGAAATCCCTATATTTATACATATATATCTATATATTTTCACTAAAAACTACTTTTTTCTCTCCTTTTCAATTAAATAATATTTTTTATAACTTTATCATTCCCTTTTCTCTCTCCTTCACTCACAACCATTTCTAAAAATATTAAAAAATTTATACAGTTTTCTCTCTCCAGAATTTTTTCTCATATATTTACAAATGAACAATAATTTTCTCATATATTTTCTCTCTCCTCTACTCACAACCACTCAAAAACATTATCAATCATTCCTTAAAATATAACAAAACCCCCTCACATGTTTTTAAGGGGGTTCATTGTGAATGCTCTCACAATGAATTCCATATCCTTATCCATATATTTCCACTAAAAACAACTACTTTTTCTCTCTCCTTTTCAATTAAATAATATTTTATACTTTTATCATTATATTTTCTCTCTCCTTCACTCACAACCATTTCTAAAAATATTAAAAAATTTATACATTTTTCTCTCTCCATATTTTTTTCCCCATATATTTACAGATCAACAGTAACTTTCTCATATATTTTCTCTCTCTTCCACTCACAACCACTCAAAAACACTAACAACCATTCCTTATAATATAAGTAAACTACCTCACATATATTTAAGGATTTCATTGTGAATGCTCTTATCTCCATCCTCATGCCCCATCCTCACACCCGGTCTACGTGGCGCCTACGTGGCGGATCATCCTCCAAGGATGGGTTATCACCATACCGCATAACCTTAGATCTCAAGTGTAATAAGCTTGTGATTTATAAAATTACATAAATACCCCTCTACTCTAACACATAAATACCTAAAGTAGTAACCTTATTCAAACACTCAAATCCCATTATCTAAAACTTGAAATTACAATAATCAAACAATGCAAGCAAATTTCAATTTCAATAACCAAAAAACACAACAATGATAAGATTCAAAACTAAATGTTTCAAAAATTGACCAGATAATTTGGAAGTACATGAATCAATAAACAAAACATTACTATTTATTGTCAAATTCAAAGATCAAAGAAGTCATTTTTGCATAAAGTTCTTATAGATATATGCCCACATTTGAACAATAATGTTCTCAAATTTCAAGATCAAAATGCTAATCTACAAATGCATTTGAAGAACAAAGAGGGCCTACATGTAGTAGATAAAGGTATGGTGCTAAACTTAAAGTAGATCTAGATCAAGCAATTAACATGACAATGAAGAAAAAAAGGCTGTGATTAGCAATGCGAATGTAACGTAAACCGGCTTAGATCATGTCAAAATGAAGCAAACATGATAATAATATGTCGGTAAAAACTGACCTTTTGCTAGAGGAAATTGAAGAGAGAACAAAAGTGAAGTGTGATGTGTAGATTGGGTGTTGCTGCTAGAGAGTGTGGCAGGTGGGGTTAGTTATTTGTTTGTAAGTTCCAATTGGTGAAGAAAGTATCATTGGATCCAAAAGAACTTTATTTAAATATGACTGAGAACTATCTTTAATTGTTTATTTATTTAACTATAATATATATAAGGCAAATTAGATTTTAAAAATCTGAACTTACTCTTTTTGGTCGATAATAATATCAACTCAGTGAATTACCCACAATAATCCGAAGTGTTCCATTTTGTTTGTAAAATAGCCCGCCGTTAAAAAAAACATAACGGAGTTAAGTTTTTTCTTTCCAAATTACAAACCAATGTTTTCGGCTTTTTGATCAAAACGAGGATACGAGTCGATTGATGTAAAAGTTACCTCGAAATAGTGCTCTAAACGACTTGATTTTTGTTAATTAGAAGTTCAAACACTCGAATTGAAGCAACGTTTTCATCGTTTAGAGCACTGTTTCGAGATAAGTTTTATATCAATAGACTTGTATCCTTATTCTGATCAAAAGCCAGAAAACTTTGGTTTGTAATTTGGAAAAAGAAAAAAACATCACTCCGTAATGTTTTTTTTAATGGTGGACTATTTTACAAACAAAATGGAAGAGTTCGGATTATTGTGGGTAATTTACTGAGTTGAGATTATTATCGGCCAAAAAGAGCTAGTTCGGATTATTAAAATCCAATTTGCCTATATACAACGGTTGTGTGATTGCATCCCATTTTTCTCTCATCAAATCTGGTCCGCAACACTATCTACAAGTGTTTATACAGTTTTACTAAAGATTGATTTTGTATTTAAATCTGGTCCGCAACACTATCTATAAGTGTTTATACAGTTTGACTAAAGATTGATTTTGTATTTAATATATTGTTTATGATTTACGCTATTTTACTTGACTAGTAGCTTTCAATGTGGGATAATTGTTTTTATGATGTAGATCAACATGTTATAACAATGATATTTCATACACATAAAAGTGAAAATTCCAATCTTGCTCTCTACCCCACCACAATAACATATCATATGCTACCATAAAAAATCTTGAAACAAACCATGTGTCATCAAGGACTCAAGGCAGGGGGGAATAATGTAGATTCTAAATTTGGTTATCATCGAGAGTCCCTTAAAATAGATAGATAAATTCATAGCAAAAGTATGAAACTTCACAATTTTGCCTTCAAAACTATTTGGGTTCGCAATAAAAACAATCAGAAATTCAAGCATGGTCCGCTAGATAAGAGTGCATTTATGTTACGGTTATGTATGTAAGTCACTAAGTTGAATAAATGGTTAGAATGAAAATACAAATTTCTTATTCGCTAGTTTAATGGTAAGGCCCGATGGTAAAAAATCTTCACGAAAATTCAAGCATGGTTGTGCATTTAAGTCGCGAAGTTGAATAAATGGAAAAATTGAAGGACAAAAATACAAATTTATCATTCGCTAGTTTAATTTGTCAAGTGGTTTTGTCTTAGGACAATTTAAGTTCGACAAAAGTTTTTGATTGAAATTATGGACTATTTTGTCCATTTTGCCCTTCAATAAAATGGAGGAAAAAGACAAAAAATAAAAATAAAAATTGGATGCTAGTGGAAAAATATAACCAGATTTTGATTTTGAATGAAAATGACAACAAAATTGAAACCATAGGGATCAACATTCAAAAATTTGAGTTTTAGACAAAAATGACCAAACCTCAGGACGATTTTGACAGTTTAGTCTTTAAATTTTCATATTTTGATTTCTCTTTTTGGAAAAAGTTCATTTACATTTCTAACACATCATCTTCATCTAACCTGCCGTGTTGGCCCCTATAGTTTCACCATGTTTTAAAATAGTCCCTTTTTTAACTTGTTATTAACTTATCCTTCAAACCCTCATCTATGTCTTACTAGTTAGTATACGTAATTTCTTCCGCCAATTAATCAACACAATTTATACGAGCAATTAAAATAATTAGGAAGGCAATTAAGTATTAAAAAATATGATTAAATTAAATAGAAAATACAATCGAAAATATAAAGTAGGCACGTGCATATGCATTGAAGTTTGGGGTTGAAAAACATAATTAACGAATCATAAGGTTTAGTTAATACTTTCGTTAAGAACAATAGAACATGCAAATCAGAAAATGAGCAAAACTAAATCTCGTGTCAACTACCTCACTAGTTGGTCTCTAAGATACTCTTAATACAAGTGAAAAATCGCGACTAAGCGGCGACTAGTTGGTGATTAATCGCTAGTCAGCCGGTAACTGAGTAATTTTTCGTTAATCAGTCAATTAATCGCTAGTCGGGCCTAGTCGGACCTACTCGGCCAGCCAAAAATCAGCGATTCCAGCCAGATTCCGGCAAAAAAACCAGTATATTCCGGCCAATTTCTAACCAAACCATGTGAATTCCAACAATTAATCTTGTATATTTAAAAAAATGAATTGAGTAAGAGTTAAAACCTACCTACTTAAAATATCTACCGATAAAATTGTGTATATGTATAAATAAAACTGAAAATTACAAATAAAAACCCGATCCGATTAATCGCGATTAATCCCGAGTAATCTCGGGTAGTCGCTAATCCCCACCTCACCGCCTGACTAGCGACTAGCGAGTTCTCCATCCTTGCTTAGTACTATATATACAAAACATACTAGTTTATTCATAGCAGATTAAATAAATGGTTATCTTAGCACTTTGGTAATAGTTGTGATAATATATATTATACATGTTGATTGCACACCATAAATACAAAAATGGAAAACAAGAACAATGGAACTTCAAATAAATCTTCAAACAAAGGGAAAATTAGGAACATCTAACCATGATCCCCCTCTTTATTGACGATTAACTCGATCAAACAAACACGAAAAAATCGCTCAACAGCTTATGGCTTCAACACAATAATTGAATATGCCTAGGTATCAATCACACCAAGAAATTGAAACATCTTTAAAAGGTTTTCTAACATTGTACTATGAAAAACTCTTGTCTTTTATCACTCAGCAGTGGCCCAGTCCTTTCGGATATCGAAAGAATAGCTGATCTCCAAGTAGCACTTGTTGTCATCATCAATAAACTGCAAAAACAACATATAAGATTGATATTGGCTATGAACAACACATGCATAATCTGACTGACATTTAAAGTCAAAAGACTCTATAAGTTTGACATCAAAAGTCAAAGGGCGTTACATATGACGATTATAATCATAGAACTAGTTGATACCTATTTGAAAATGGAGCAACATAGATCATATAAATAACTAGTAAAGAGAAAGAAAGAAAAATAATTTGATTTTAAAAAGTCTTAGGGTTGACTTCAAAAGTCAAAATGCATACAAACTATAAAATTCGAGTTGGAATTATAGAGTTACCCTGCTTTTAGCAGAATACGAGCCTCTCGCAAAGTAGCCAGAAGGGGTGGTCTCTTCAGGAGTCACATAGGTGTACGGTTCGAGCTGTGGACTAAATGTTCCAAGCATCTCCTTTATGTTATACACTGCAAACATAAAGTAAAAAACAATTTGTCACCAATGTATCTAAATGCGCCAAAATGGATCATGACCCGACCCGTTGACTTACCTCTCACACCGGTTTTCCAGACATTGTTTGTGTATTTGAGGCCTGCAACAATGTTATGGCTGACTTGAAAGGAGAACTTGAGGTTGTAATGACAACCTTCTTTTAGAGTAAACCAACGGCCTTCGGGTTTGCCACTTTCGGGTATGGGAAGAATGATATCAGATCGTCCCGGAGAGACTATTGAAAGGCTAAGAATCTTCACATCTGGTTCCAGTGATTCTGAAAATAAAAATAAAAAATTAAAATTAAAATTAAACTACTTTTAATCATAGGAAATCTGCTCAAGAAATTAGGTTGTGGCCTCCAAAATGGGTTATATCAAAATGTGTATTTGTTCCTTAAAAGAGCATAATATCTTGGTGCACTTTATTGATTAAAAAAATAGACAAACAGAGAACAAAGACTTTAGGCCAACAGAGATTAGATGTGCACAACCAAACCGGATCAGTCCGAAACCAAACCGATCTGCCAGTTTGAAACCTTTGAGAACATATCCGTTGAAAATGGTTTCAAACTGAACCAGATTATTTACCTTATTTGACTCGATCCGAACATGGTTTTGAGTGGCGGATCCAGAGGGGTTCCTTTTGGTAGATTTTCACTATTTCTCACTAATTTTTTCCAAATCATACAAGGTTTCCATTTTTTTTTCCATTTTTTCTGAACCGAGAGGGTTCCTTTGAACCCCAAAAACCCCCTGGACCGCCCCTTTTGAAACCGACCCTGGTTGACCCATAAAGGGGTTTTTTGCACCTCTACCAGAGATATATAGCCCAAGGGAGGAAACACCAAAGCCTCAACAGAACAACTTAGCCATGGGCTAACGAAGCTACAAAATACTAATAGGCCCATAGAAGTAGCAAGAGCCCAACAAAGGCTAACAAAATCAATAGCCCTATAAGGCCCATTACATTACAACATTGTTTAATTTCCATCATAGTTGTCTCTCTTTTTTTTTCTTTCAAATGTTTAATTTCCATCATATCAGTCTCTTTTTTTCAAAAAAAAAAAAAGAAAAAGAAAAAACTATATGTTTTTTTAACATTATTCTTGGCAGCATTCATTGATCAAATTCCATTAAAATGCATGCCTGTACATGCATTTATATTTAGCACATTCCAGTACATAAATTACACCATTTGACACATTCAAACAATTAATACAAATTCCAAAATATTAAAAATACCTCCAACATTATTGATATCAACATTGCCAAGAAGTTGTTCCTTCCATTTTCTCAAGCTCTCATCATCCTAAACACATTTCAAACAACAACCAAAATCTTTAAAAACCAATCATGACCCAACAATTGAGTCTCAAACTCAAATCATAAAAAAAAGAACAAAAAAAAAAACTTATCACCTTATCTTTCTCAAATTGTTCCTTGAGTGTACATTGAGGACCCAACTCAATCTTATTACCTTCAGCATCTTCACCATCATCATCATACAAAGAAGACTCACTCTCAACCCTCTTCATACTACCATGACTTTCTCTCTCATCACCACTCTCTTCAACCCACTCTTCTCACCTTCATTCTTGTCTTCACCTCCCATTTTCTGGAACCCAAGAACAGCTCCAACATCAAACACACTAATCAACTCTTACCCACATCCAAGACTTGATCCTTTTCACTAAAAATCAAATCTTTGTCAACACCCACTAGGTAATTTTCAAGATTAATGTCAAGAATGATGGAAATTTGGAGAATAAGCAAAAGGGTTTGTTGTTTTGGGAATCTTGAAAGGTGGGGTTTGTTGGGAGTTGAAGAAAATGGCAAGAAATGTGAAATGTGATGGGAAAAGAACAAGAAAGGAAGTTAATTTGATTTGTGGGGCTAAAATTTGGAGTCTTTTTGTTGAAATATTGGAGGGTTTGAATGGAGGAGAGAAAAGAAGGGTGTGATTGGGGTGATCCGAATTGCTTGTGCTGACAGGAAAAGAGAGAGAGAGAAGATGAAGGTCGCTCAACGGCAAAGGGTGTTTGTTTTGAATTGTGATTTACACCAATTTGGTGCAAATGTACCTTTTTTTCTCTCTTTTTTCTTTGTGTTTTCCTTATTAGCTTTCTTTTTTTTTTAATTTTATATATATTTTGGTTTCTTGTATCCGTTATTATGTCTTGATACAAATTTAAATATATAGTTTTATTCAATTAAAATAATTTTTTAGTTCTCATTAAATCAATGTTTTAAAAACCGGTTTAAATCGGCCGGTTAAATCGGTTAAACCGGATGCCGGATGCTTGGCCGGCATAAATATATAGTTTTATTCAATTAAAATATTTTTTTAGTTCTCATTAAATCAATGTTTTAAAAACCGGTTTAAATCGGACGGTTAAATCGGTTAAACCTGATGCTGGATGCTTGGCCGGCATAAATCATACTGGTAAACTAAGGAAATGGTAAAGAAGTTGTACCGCCGGTAAATTGGGTTATACCGGTTTAAACTGGTATACCGGTACCGGTTCATATCGGGTCAAAGGTCAAAGTTTTGAACTTTTAATTTTTAGGTGACTAAAAAAGGTGACTATTTACCTTCTTAATTAAAGTGTAAAACTTAGCGCCACAACTCAATCGATAAGTTATAATATTATGACACGATTTTCGGGTTCAGGTTGGGTTGATCCCACTACTCGTCTAGCACCCCAATATCGTGTTTAGCTTCCTGATTTGATTGAAAATGGTTAGAACATCTTATAGAAACAACCTATTATAACCTTGAAAATTCACTAGATAATATTATATTTTCTCTTAAAGGCTAATTGTACATATTTGTTTGTGTTTCTGATAGAACCCAGAAATCTAACAAGCGTAACTGATAGATTTAACTGCTGATTTAAATATTAAGATAGAAGACCAGATTCGAGATAGGTTAATCTCCAAGAACAAAGGTATAGATACCCAATTTAGATAACGTAAACATTGACAAATATCCAAACTAGAACAAGAGATATAAATAAACATAAATAGAGATAACTGCTCCTAAACTTCAGCTACACATTTACCCAGCAGCCCTAATTCTCATTAACTGCTCTCTTGACTGGGTTTTGATGGGCCCTTGACTAGGTATGGGCTGCAATTGAGTTAAGGGTTCAGTTGTGTTTATTGGGCTCTTTTGGAATCCTATCAATACAGCTTGCCGGAAAACAGACTTGTCCTCAAGTCGACAATCCAATAATTGTTGACTATTGTGCCAAGCAATCAATCATTCCATTGTAGGCTGACCCGCTTCATCGGCCCATCCATAAGCTAAAATGGATTGTGAAGGCCTTGCAGTTTTCTTGTCTTTTGCAACTGAACACCACCTAGATGATCGTTTGATTTCAGCGATTTCCTCCTTATCATGCGTGCCCCCTTCAATAACAGGTGGTTGTTCACAGTTGGTATTCCTTTCCCCTCTTCCCGACTTCCAACAGTTTGCATGTTAGGAATCGCATGTGCTTATCAAATCAGATATGCATGGATGGATTTTAGGGGTGGGTTGCAATGGTTAGGTATGGCTGGTAAATAAGGTTATCAGCTTTAATTTCCAAAATATGATGGTGACCTTTCCTGTTATCAGAGTTGACCATCTCATCTCTTTGTTGGCCATTAAACTGTTCTCCATCACCGTGTTCTTCCGATCCTCATCTGATTCTTCACTGTAACTGCCATCCCTGATCATTTGAGTCTTGATTGCTGCAATATCATCCTTCGTGGCTGCTAAGATGGCGTCTAATCGTGCTGCAATGGCTGATAACTGGGCAGAGATAACCGAATTCCGGGTTGTAAGCGCCATTCGACTTCTCGGCAATGGAACCAAATGATAGAACCCAGAAATCTACAAGCGTAACTGACAAATTTAACTGCTGGAAATTTAAATATAAGATAGAAGACCCGATTCGAGATGGGTTAATCTCCAAGAACAAATGTATAGATACCCAATTTAGATAACGTAAACATTGACAAATATCCAAACTAGAACAAGAGATATAAATAAACATAAATAGAGATAACTGCTCCTAAACTTCAGCTACAAATTTACACAGCAGCCCTAATTCTCATTAACTTCTCTCTTCACTGGGTTTTGACTGGGCCCTTGACTAGGTATGGGTTGCAATTGAGTTAAGGGTTCAGTTGTGTTTATTGGGGCTCTTTTGGAATCCTATCAGTTTCTCTCAAATCGGGTGTTTATCAAACGTTTGCTATAGTATAACGTACCTAGTTTTACGTTTCTGTCTTCTATGGTACACGGTGGTCATAGCTCGTTAGAATTAGTATGACATACTGACTCGGAATAAGTTAACCTTCTCATTCTAATAGTAGATATCGTGGTGTTGATGATTTGTGTTGTGCATTTATAGTCTTTGTATCATGTCTGACAAAATTAGCACGATTCTTAAAGAGCTACATACACTGATTGTATGTAGTGGAAATGCCACAAAAGGTCACGAGGGTAAAACATCCACATAAGGTGATCAATGCATTATATTGGCTTTTCACTTGATAATAACATTTTCGTTTTTATGTTAACCACAAGGATAAAATAATGACTCTCAAAATGATGATGATGATATGCCACATCATGATATAAAGACTTATTAGAAGAGTAACACCCCAAACCATATCGTTAAAGCTTATAACCAGTGTTAGCATAACGGAGAGTCATAACATTGAAGCAACAAAGCATGAAGGGAAAGATGGCATATAATTCACAGCATCATTCATTTTCCCATAGTTGATTGAGTTGAGAGATTCACAAGTACTATAGTGGATGAAAATGTGAAGTGGGATGATGGAAACACAAAATGTCAATTGAAACTCCATTCTACAAAAACTCAAGACGAGTTTTTAAGCGACAAAGAATGACGAGATAGTTGATTCATATGAGGATCGGTGTGTATGGAAGATGAGTCTTCTCAACTTGAACTTGATTTTTTTTGGATTTTCATTTTAACATCCTCTGGTGGTTATGATTACGATACATGATTGGAATACTATATGTAAAAATCTTACATTTGTCGATGGTCGTGGACATCAGAGATATTGGATTCATAAGAAATATTTGTCTCAAAGTATCACCAACTTGTTTTGGTCCATTTGTTATAAATGAGACGAAAACTTCACACTTAAACTTGCTTAGTATAAGCAATCCAAAGATGCGTGACCTCTTAATAATGCCCCGTTTAAACAATAAGAAAACAAACTTGTTAGCTTCTTGTAAGAAACTCAGGCAATATTAATGAATTGTATGAGGACATCTACACTATAAAAATCATTTAGCAAATAAAATGTTTAATTAGGTTCCTAAACTGAATTGTATCTCAACAAATGTATTGACTAATAAAATGCAATACCATGTTTTTTTCAACAAAAGTATTGACTAATAAAATGCAATACCATGTTTTCTTAGTAGTGTCGAATCCTAGATGAACGAATGACGTGTCCGTCGCCGGAGATCCGTTGATGTTTGATGCTTACAGGAAATCACCTATGAAAGAGAACACCGTTAGCCTCGTCACGGAGACCCGGGGGAGGGGGGGTCCGTGACCAAACTCTGGCGTGAAAATAAGTGTAACACCTCGAAAATTTCGCCTAATAAAAATCCGACACGTGTCCTGAAATTTTTTGGTGGACAAGTGTAACCAAGTGGGATTAAAAGACGCCGTCATGTTATTTAATAACCTCTGAACGAGCATCGGAAAAGTCGAAGGATCAAAAGTGGAAAAATGCCAAATATTCACCATCTGGGAGGTCCTTACGGACTGTAACCATTACTGGCTACGGACCGTAAGGCACTCAAAATATGAGTTCAGTAAGGCGGTTACAGACCGCAAGCCTTATGGTTACGGTCCGTAACCAATTCAAATATGTGGGCGCCAGAGGTCCTTACGACCGCAAGGCTTATCCCTTACGGTCCGTAAGGGACTGCCAGTGACAGATTCCTTGGCAGCCTGCTGCCTTGCCACCTCTCCCGCAATTGCCACCTTCTCCCTTGGTTATACCACGACCAAAAACACTTGTACTCATCTGGGATCAAGCTCCAACACCTGTCTTGATCCTATGCATCATCCGTTGCTATAAATAGCAACCTTGGGTGAGCTTCATATTTGCTCATTCACAAATCTTCTTCTCTATTGCACTTGAAGGTTCCTGAGCTTATTAGGGACTTCCTCTGAGTCTCTTAGTCATTTTTGGTTCACTAGTAAGTGTTTCAACTCAGTTCTTTCAGTTTTATTAGGCATTAAGCCTAAGTCAAAGCGTTGACGTAAAAACGCCTTGACTTTATGCTAAGACCATTATGGTCCAGCCAATGTTACTTAACGAACATGGCTACGTAATCGTAATAAGGTAGGTGTTAATCCCTCAAGAGGGCACCTCCTGATTATCACGATTGCTTGGTCAATTGACGGGTCAAAGTTATGTTAATGAAAAGTCAAACGGGTCAGTTTCAAAATAAAATCATAACTAGTAATGTAGGTGTTATAAAACCTGTTTTGACACTTTAATAATTTGGTAATAACTATAAGAACATGTAGGGACATGTTCGGCTCGTCAATTCATGGTCTAAGGTCGGTTCGCAACCGAAAGTCGCAAAAGTTGATTTTTTCTTTGACTTTCAGTTCTGATCCGATTTAGCAACCTTAGTTACTGTTCCTAAGTTGCATTATGACCATAATATAGTATAATATAACCCTATGGAGTTATAGAACATGGTTATGTAGTAATCCAAATTGTTATGCAAGTATCCGTGAATATGCCTAAATGCCCTTTTGTTATAAACTAAGGTTTTGATCAATAACAAGCATATAAATGAGTTGTAAACTGAATTATTAAACTAATGAACCTATTTTGATATTAGTAATCTGGTCATTAACTATGTTTTGATTATTTAACGTATTTGATACGTTTAAAGTGACCAAATCGCCCATTTGGCATATAAAATGGTTTAAACATAAAATTGACATCAAAACTCAATACCTACTGATGTAATATTATTATTAGGATTATTTGAGATATTCATTCAGGTTGCAAACTAAGTTTAAGCTATAGTTTGCATATTATGTCCTTAAATGACGATATTGCCCTTTTGGCACTTTAAATGGGGTTTAAACATTTTAATAGATCAAAACCTTATACTTACTAATGTAATATATAATATTAACATATTTTGGTCATACAAACCTAGTTACAATAACATTTTCACTTAATTACCATTTAAATCGTCATTTAGCGACTTAATCGCCGTTTCGACGCATAATATGGTTTAAAACCATATTAATGCATAAAGGCTTGATACGTACTGATTTCAAAACATGTTTTCAAATTTTTTAACAGTAGGTACCTTCCCAAACTCAGATTCCCAAATAAGTTATCGAATTATGTGTGAAATGACCAAAATGCCCTCCCGGGACATAGTTTGGTCTTAAACTATAAACCACACATATAATTGATATCCTACTGATATAACATCATAAAATAAGTGTTTTTACAGAATGTTTATGACAATAACATCAGTTTACATATACGCTCATTTATTACATTGAAAAATGACCAAATTGCCCTTTTAAGGTATAATTTGATTTTAAAACCATAACGGGCCAACATATTGATAACTTACTGATATCTTTAACATATTTTAAATATAATGGCACATGGAACTTGTATAGGACTCACCCGGTTCCAGGTTTTGCTTATATGCGTACGGTTAAGCCTACGTGACTAGTTTATGCGGGGCTAACGAAACGAGTTTAACCATATCAAAATATTCTCAAATTTCAGAATGTAAAATGGTAACCCATATTATACAAGTCCTAGTACTTGTCGGGTCCAAAATACATTCTTTTCCGGTCATCGTTTTATCTAGCGTTTTCGTACCGTTATCTTATTTTAAGTTAGCCGGTCTAAGTCAATGACTAAATAACACCCGCTAGCTAACTAATCGGTTAATAATACCATCCATTCCAGACTAGAGACTTCCCGTAGATTGTTTCCGGGCTAGTTATTTTGATTACAGCTGTGCTCTGCTTATTTTCTTATTTACTAAAGAATTTACAAGCCAGGTAAATACTTTAACTTATTTTCCCTTATACGGACTTGGGATACGGTATAATAATACCGCATGGTTGGATATAGGATCAAAGACCAATGAGTCGGGAATTCAAATAATCCATTTTAATTCGTATTGCTTAATATTAAACATTTGGGGGTTAAAACGACCATGTCCTGGATATCCACGACTCATTTAATTGTAAATGGCCACGACCTAAGCATGGGGTGTAGGCATACACCCGACAGATGCTAAAATAAATTATAACCCTTTAGGGGTGTACCTATTAAAGGTATTAAAGTGGTGTGTCGATTGTTCTCGACATAGTTTTCAGGCTCTAAATGTATTATGGCATGTAAAACTGATAACATGAAAATAATTTATCCCAAGTTATTTATTAAACAAAGTACCATTGTGTATACTAAATTTTATCGAAATGTTTTCAATATGAGTCGGTTAAATGTATTTACCAGTGAAAACTGATGTATTTTCAAAAGACTAAGCGCAGGTGACAAGTATACGTAACTAGGCTGGAAGTGCTCGGCGAAGCTTAAGAGGAATTGCAATCCTTTGCTTAGAAGGCCTTAGTCTGTTAAATTTCCTTTTGTAATCACATTTTGATCCGCCTGTGGATCTAATTACAAGCGTTGTACTTATTTTTGAAACTTTGAACATTCGAACATTTGTAATAGTAATTATCCAGACTCCCGCTGTGTTTTATTGTATTGTTTGGTAATGATGATATCAACTTGCGTCACAATATTCCCCAACCGGGCCTACGGGTTACACGTGGAAATTAGGGTGTGACAATAAGTCTCGTGCCTTGGACTAAAATGATAGTAAATGAGAGTAGTAAATTGGTCGGAATGTTTCGGTTGAGATCTCAAAATTGAATGTTAAAATTCAATGTCCTTTTAGAGCCTTTTTCTCAGTCACAAGTAGGATCTTTTTATCACTTACCTCTTGATGATCATCTCTTCCACTTATATAAATTGAACTCTCCATTCGAGGTGGGCCTCCCTGTCAGAGACCGTTAAATACTTTTTCGAACAATAAGAATGTCCAGGTATTACTCAGGAGGTTGTTCCATCTGCAGGATCTCTCTAATTAATGTATGCTTCATTATCAAGCAAACAAGTCACACCTTACAAGCCCGAGCTGTAAAAGTTATCGTCGCTCTTTGGAGAATTTACTGTAGATGAGTGGTCACATCACAGATGATCTATCGAAACAGTAGCCTGAATCCTTGAGCGTGGGCAGGAAAATGAGTGCCTTTGACCGGGTCTTCTTCCTTAAGGGCCAGTTAATGAAGACGTTGTAGTGGGCCTAGGCCCAACACTTCGTTAAAGGCAACAAGCCTAGACGAGGGAGCTCACTGGGTGACCCACGTCGTTAAATAGTAATACACTAAAGATACTTAATCTAATACGCACTAAGAAGCATATCAACTTCTAAACTTTTCTCTATAATTCTAAATTTTACAACTCTGTGGGCACTTTTTGAATTATATATCATATTAAGTTCAAAACTTTTCTCTATAATTCCAAAATTTTACAACCCTGTGGGCACTTTGTGAGTTATATATAGTTATTTTAATGGCTAGGCAGGGATGTAAATAAGTTAAATCGTGCTTTATCTCGACTCATTTCCAACTTTATTTCTAAAACTTAGAACTCGATTCATGAGTAATATTGAAACTCAGTTCGTCGTTTATCACTTGTTAATTGTTTAATTATTTGTGTATATAGATAAATATACACACATAAGTTTATATGTACAATATATAGTTTAGTTAGTTTTATTATACTTTTATATACACACATATTTTTACTTTTTTTATAATAAATAAAAGTTAATGTCTTTGTATAGGTAATAGGTTTGTTTAGTTAGCTCCCAAGACTAGATAGTCAAACTTGTTTGTGAAGTTAGGATTTAAACGCATTTAAATTGGCTCGATTTAAGTATATGGTGAGCCGATTTGAAATGTGTTGTGTAATCTTTGTGAGAATTCTTGCTTTGAGTTTCTGATAAACAATTTATTAATTGTAAATGTGTTGTGTAATCTCCGGCGAACTTTACTGCAAATTTTCCGGTCAACCACCAATAGCGGCGACAAGGACCAATAGCGACGTCTTATTAGCGATGAAGTGTCGCCGCTAAAGGTCAACCACCAACCCCGCGGTGACAAGGACCAATAGCGTGGTCAATAGCGGCGTTACAATAGCGATGATTTGTCGCCGCTATTATCAATAGCAGCAACGACCGGGATTATTAGTAGCAACATTCGTCACATCTTTTACCTCGTATTCTTGTAGTTATCTAGATTAGTTGGATGGGCGTTAACTGCACATGTGTATTGACGCCCATCTCCATGAAGTAGGGGTGTGTAAAGTCGGTTAACCGAGGGTTCTATTAATTGAAAAATATTAACCATAACCATACCCGATGGTCGGTTAATCGTTGTTCGGTTAACCATTGGTTATGGATCGGTTTTGGTTAATTATCCAATGTATATAAAACTTGTAAAATATAAACTCGTGAATTTAAAGCCTGCAAAGATACCATATGCATTTTGGTAATGAGCCCTATATACATATTAAAACAAACACTAATGGACTCTCAATTGGACTAAATGTTAGAAAAAATCTAGTGGGCCGTGATAGACCCTCAATTGGACTAAAAGGATAACAAATCTAATGGCCGTGAACTTATAGTAATATTACATTAAGAGAGTTTAGTATGTGTGCACATATATATGCTAATCGGTTCGGTTATTTTTGTTTTAGATATATAATTAACCGAAACCGAAAGTTCGGTTATTCAAAAAACAATAACCGAACCATCGGTTTATGCTTCGGTTCGGTTTTTTCAGTTTAATTAATTCGGTTATTTCATTTTGATTAATTCGGTTTTATATTCACCCCTGCCGTAAAGCTTGCTATGGTTAGTTTTTAAAGATTGAAGCGGTTAAAATGTGTAATGCATTATTGTTGACATGGACAAAAACTTGTGGGGTAAATTTTTGTTGGGAAAACCCAAAATAGAAAATATTATCAAATTTGTAAATCTTGTGGGGTTTGCTGCAATTTGAAATGTCTTTAGCATTTGTATCCGAATAATTGTAGATGAGATGAACTGATTGAAATGATGTTTACCTAAGAGACTATTTGAAGTCCAAATTATGAAATATGCAAATTACTTTGACATTAAAAAACTATGAAAAGGTTAAAAAAATTACATCGATCAGTGCTCTCACTATCCGTTTATTTTGGATTTCGTCTTTTAAATACTAAAAAGTTATACCTTTAATCCTAAAGATTTTACATGGATTTGGTCCTTAACATTGAGACACGTTAAAAATGACATTACATTCTTAAAAAAAGAGTGTTTTTCTTTTCATTAAAAAAAACACAGAAGAAATCAAACAAAACCAAAACCCCAAATCGCCCCATCACTTGTTCTTCGTCATCCCTCAATCTAAAAACCCGTTAAATCGATCATTCATCTTATGTAAGAGTTGTGCAAGCGTCTTAACGGTGTTAAAAAAATATATCAATGAAAATTTGTTAAACCTTTGAGATTAAATCATAGAGATTAGAAGTGTAATTTTTATATTTAAATACTAAATCCCAAAGGTAAGATATACATGTACTATGAATGATCATTAAAATACTTTAACAAAGAGGTGATAAAAGCTTTCATCATTAACTCATATATAACTGCAAGTACAAAGCATTACAAGTAGGCCACCTTAGAATAACATAAAAAAACATACACACTTTATTCTTGAAAATTAAACTAAAATCCAGCCTGGAGTTTATTACCAGCAAACCCTGACCTGCATGTTCCCTTTAATAAAACCCTAGTTTCTACCCAACCCATGCTTGCCACGTGGCCAACCTGCCTTTGATTACACAATAATCCCAGCTGGAAATTAACAAACTTTTAATCAAAATCAAACTAAAGATAATAACCAAATAGATCCACAAGAAGCATGCACACATCAAGTGATCTACTCTGCTGCTGCACCACCTTCTTCTTTCTTCCCAGTCTCCTCCTTTGGTTCACCTTCTTCAACTTCGCTCTTTGCCACCTCGGTCGGCTCGGGCACCGCTTCGGTTCGGCTTCGGCTTCGGTTTTGGTTTCACTGGTTCACCTTCTGGTTCTTTAGTTTCTTTAGCCTCTTCCTCCACACTCGGCTCGGGTGCCACCTTTGCAGGCTGGTCCACAGGAATATCCTTACCTTCTTCTTTTAGAACCACTTTGGTTTCAACCTCAGCTGCAAGGGCTTCCGGTTCGGCTTCTGGTTCCGATTTTGGTTCTGGTTCTGGTTCGGCCTTTGGTTCTGGCTCGCCCTCGGGCTCGGCTTTTGGTTCTGGTTTGGCTTCTGGGACTTCTTCAGGAGCAGCTACTTGAGGTTCCGGTGCAACAGTTGTGTCATCAACAGGTTTTTCTTTAGGGGGCTGGTCTTCTTGTGGTTGTGGTGTTGTTTCTTGATCATTTCCGGTTTCGTTATTCGATTTCTCCTCAAGTTTCTCATCATGCAATGCTGTTGTTGCTGATACAACCTGCATCATATATATAATCTTGTGTAATCAACTTATCTAGCTTACAAGCAGAAAATGTATAAATGATCACACTTTCAAATGAATAATGAAAATATGTTCAAGACTTCAAAGCAACTATTTCCTTTGTATATATGCATATTAATTATTTAGTTACAAAATAGAATGTTACCTGAGCAGTAGCCATGGTTACAAAAGCAGGGAATTAGAAGTAGAAGAATAGAAAGATAGGGATGAATGGAGTTTTGAGGGTGAATAGAAATGGTGGGGAAACATGGGTTTATATAGAAATGTGATTGATGAGAGAGAAATCATTCACAGGTTGTATTTTACAAATCTCATGTGATTGATATCTTGATTTCTGAATTTTTAATGAATACTTTGATAGGCTTTTACTTTTTCTTTTTTACTTTTTAATCTGTCATGAATCACGATTACATTAATCTGTCATGAATCACGATTACATTAATTGGATGAGTTTAGGGGTGTAAACACGATAAGGCTGGTGAATGTGGTATACCGTCCCTGTCACCTCCACATTTTTGACGTCTCATGGCGTCCCTTCTCCATTTTCTGGGCGCTATCTTTGACCTCCGCCAAAGAGATAGCGGGCGTTAAAGGCACATTTGGTGGGACACATTTCTCTCTTGACCAATCAAATTTTGTTTATCTTTTTCTTATTATTTAATTATGAACTTGGTGGAGGCTTTATCCCACACCATCATTGTTAAAAGGGGCGTCATTTTTATCCCAAAATCTATGTGGCGATTATGTGGCATGATAAAGCCCAAAGGATTTTTTACCACACCCACCAGCCTAGGGGGGACGAGGCGCCCCGTTATCAACCATCCACCACGCGTGGATGTGCGTGATACACCACCGCCACCTGATTCGATAGCGCGTGAACTTCACAACGCGTTGCCACTATCACGCGTGAAGATTTGTTGGGTTGTTATGGAAATTGTTGGGTGTGGTGAGTGATAGACATTTCCACTAAAATCCATCACTAGTGATAAAATAAAGCTAGATGACGTCGGAACTTGATTGAATGTTGTGAGTGATGGAATTCCATCACTAGTGGAGCACCCCTACCCCCTAAGAGCTCGGCTGATTTAGTTTTAGAGAGTTAAAGCTCGAGTTTAAGTTCGATTTTGTGTTATTGTGTCTTTTTTACGACTCATTCTCTTTTTTTTCTTCTATATTGTGTTATATTTTATCCGACATTGTATTATATTTTGCGGTTTATTGTCTCTTTATACCTTTATGATTCTTTAGGATATTATACAGGATGAGTTTACCCAAGGATCATAAACTCACATTTTTTTCTTTATCATATAGTAATTATTATTTAAAAATGTGCTATACGTAAATTGAAAATACAATCGTAGGTGAAGGATGGCCTAAGAACGTGATTTGACATTAGTTGTAAAAGATACAATGTTTGAATGGTGTGTTCGAAAAAAAAGGGGGGTCCTGCTTGTTCCTGTGTGTCCTCGATCAAAGCCTTTTCATTAGGTGACACTATGAATACAATATTATTATGTCATAGATCAGATTTGATATTTTTATTAATAATTATTATGCGAATTTTTTTAACAATTAGTCATTGTAAATTACGTTTTTTTAGAATAATATTATTTTAAATTCAGAAAACTTGCCAAGTTACATCAAAACAGAAGGTAGCCGGGCAACAAGCTGCGCCGCCAATCCTTTCTGAATTGCAAACCCTAACCTTCCAAATACAAACCCTTGCCCCCTTGGGGTTGAACAATTGCTGTAGACGACCCGTTGAACCCTCGTCAAGAAGTGGATAGCTTCTGGCGCTAGGGAGCCAAAAGTATCAAAGACAAAAGGGACAAAGACATGCTGGTTCTTTGCGCAAGCTTTAGCGTTCTTATCCACTTTCTTTGATTCTGCCTTTCTTGCCGCTTGTCTAGCTACAAACCCGTTTTCCCTTAAACCAACCAAAGGGGAAACCCCCGTGAGGTCTACACAAGCATGTTTCCTCCCAGCCAAGCCAAAGACGAGCAGATCCGCTGGTCGCAGAGTAGATCTCCCTTCCATAGGATCCGTGAGGAAATTCACAGGGGCCTCTTTCTTAGCCGAAATTCCAGCTCTTCTTAAGATGTCCCACAAAGCATCACGCACCCAGTCGTGCCGATATATGAACCCATGGAGCTCTTTATAGTGAACTGCATGCTCCCCCTATTTATCCATACAAGCTTTACGACATATCAGGCAAGTTTCATCTTCCGGGTACATTGTAAATTTGATAATTTCATAATTAATTGTTAATTTTTTTTGTAATTTTATCCATGGAACTTTGTAATGCAACTTTAAAAGATTAGTAAGTTTTGAAAATTTGTGATAACAAGATCTATGTATATCGGTTCTGTCGGGGCTTTTGTTACAATAAGTATAATCTTAAAAGTTTATGATTAATAAGCTTTTGTTACAATAAGTATAATCTTAAAAGTTTATGATTAATAAGTTTGAAAGATAAACTAACAAAGTAAACCACACAGGCACACACCATATATAATAACTATTAGTTTTAAGAGATACGATGTGGTAATAAGATGCATCACTTTTGTTAATGAGGTGGATGGTTCAAATCTAGCAAATTATAGGTTTACAAGTATTTAGGAGTAACCAATGAGGTTTGTAGCCTATTGTTGAAGACAAAACCTTTAAACACATCTAGGTTGAAGGTCTTTGATTTTTCTTTTTATTTGAACAATTTAAATTACATCAAATTCGTCTCTGACGGGACTCAACCCCTTTACTTTAAATAAACAATACCTTAACTTTAATAAGTTTAATGATTAGACATCTTCCATTTAAGTCCACACAGATTAAAAAAAAATTGCCTTCAAGAAACATTTAGAGAGATAAGTTAGTGTGTAATATAAATAAATATAATAACCATTAAAAAAGAATTTCGTGATGCATATGATGAACTTTTTGGTGGGTACAAAAGGCGTCTACTCCGTGTTTTGTGCAGTCGGGAATGTAGGTGACCGGATCCATGGGTTTCCGTGCTCAGAATCATACCATTTCGACTACGTTGACACACATAAAAGGTATTTATATTTTATATAAAAAAAAATCTTTTTGGTTTATTCTAGTTTAGTCAAGAACTTTAAAAAACCGTTGATAAATTGTGTGTCAATATTAGTAAAATGTAACCTTTAAAATTATTTGCTAACAATTACACAACTTACGACAGAATCAAATTATAAAGTTGTATATTTTTGTTTTACCATTTTTTATATTATTATTGAAATATCATTGTTAAATTGAAACTATAATTGGTTTATTGTTTTTTAGTCGACATTTCCTTAAGTAAATTATATATTTTGCAACAACATAATTCATAAGGCATAGATATGGGTTTATAATCTTACGTATTGTCTATAGTTAAACGTTCTATAAAATTAGAATAATATTTTCTCTAATTTTTCCTGTAGTTTTATAGTAATGTAATACCGGTAATATTTGACTTCTTATAAATCGTAAAAAATTAAGAGTTAAAAAGTTTATATATACACATATGCACATTTCTCTAATGTAAATCACGACTTTCAAATGTTTTGTAGTAATATTCAGGTATCAAATGTTTTAAATAAACCCATTAAATTTTTTTGATAAAAATGACATCGTTTAAAGCTTGATGCATAATGGTAAATATCCGTTTACTAGATAAGATGGTTATCACGGATACAAATGTAAGGTAGACATGACCAATCAGGCATGTGCCAATACGTCATCCTAATTAACATGATCCTAGTGTAAGGTTGGTGTCCAGATAGACCGCGATTGATGATACAATAGTGAGGTATACGCAAATTCCTAGAGGTCACCATCACTTCAGGAAACCCACATCTTCTAAGATGTTTTCACATGTCTTGATATTAAAGGCTAGCTTACTCTTAGGCTAAACTTAAGAAGTCACATAACACACTCTCGGAAATTTATTGCAATTACTACCAGACTAAGATTAAAATATACACATAAAACGTACATAATATCAACATACTTTATAGATTGAAAAAAAGGTCACATGTGTTACTTTTTACGATATAATAATTATATTGTATAATACAAATTAAGATATGATAAAAGAGAAAATGAAATTTATGCATCTTATCATAAAAAAAAAAAGATTAAGAAAAGATGGATAATTTAATTTGGAAACAAAAGGTTGCATTTGATGATGACACAACGATAAGAAGTTTGGACGGCGAAATCGGGGCCCATTGCAGGTACATAAATGCTAAAACCAAACAAGAAGTAATGACGTAGCAAATTCATGCCAATAGTCATGTGCATCAAGAATCAATCAGTGGGACCCATTCCACGTCGGATCATGGTCATTCTTTGGAACCATTGCCGCTTTCATAAAACTCTTCTTGACATTCTTATTTTCTTTTAACAAAAAAAAAATATTAGACCCAAGACCTAACATGCTTATTCATAAGAAGTTATGAACCTCTAATGCCTTTTAACTTGGTTAATATATAAAACTCGGACCCTACCCTGCTGGTTGCGGCATAGGCATAAACCCGTGAAAAAATTAATGCTGAAATGTTGTCGTGAATCTGCCAGACTAAACGACGTGTTAAAGATTTTGTAATCTCATTAGATTCTAACATTAGGGATGAACTCGATACCAACCGGTACCGAAAATCTAAAAAATAGGTACCTGTACCGGTACCATAAATACTGGTACTAAACCGGTTCCAAAAACACTAAATGTCGGTACCGAATGGATACCGAAAATCAAACCAGTTCAGAAAATTCGATATCGATACCCGGTACCATTTTCTCATCCCCACCTAACACCATTACCAATGTAAAAAAAACACAGGTGTTTGTAATTGTGAAAATAGTTTAAAGCTTTAAGAGCATTCTCAATGGAACCTCTAAAATTATGTGAGTGGAGCCTCTATATTTTTTAAAATAGTTGTAAATAGTTGTAAGTAGAGTAGAGAGAAAATAGAGAAAAAGTTACTGTTCACCAGTAAATTTGGAGAAAATAATGTTCACCTCTATAATTTTTTAATATTTTTTGAAAGTGGTTGTGAGTAGAGGAGAGATAAAAGGTAATGATAAAAGTAGAAAAAAATATTATTTCATTGAAAGGAGAAAGAAAATGTAGTGTTTTTTAGTGTAATTAGAGCATTCTCAATGGAACCTCTAAAATTATGTAAGTGGAGCCTCTATTTTTTTAAAATAGTTGTAAATGGTTGTAAGTAGAGGAGAGAGAAAACGTTACTGTTCACCAGTAAATTTGGGGAAAATACTGTTCACTCTATAATTTTTTAATATTTTTTGAAAATGATTGTGAGTGCAGGAAAGAGAAAAAAATAATAATAATAAAAATATTTAATTAAAATGAGACAGAAAATATAGTGTTTTTTAGTATAATTATAGAAATGGAGAAGAAGGGTTTGTAAATGCTCTAAGGTCTATCACTCTATTATTATCTATTCTATATTATATATATATATATGTATATATTTAATATATATAATTAGAAAGGCTCTATGAATAATACTTTTAATTCTTTAATTATATATATATATATATATATATATATATATATATAGGGGAAATGATATATAGAAAATCCACTTGTGGTGAGAAAACCCCAAAAACTCTAAGCTCCCGACATATACTTGGTTAGAGTTTTCTAAGTTTTCTCAATTACAAGAGTTTTCTTAATATACTTACATTATATATATATATATATATATATATATATATATATTATACATATTATACATATTAATAGGAAGTTGTGATGAACAGTATAATAAGTTTTCTAATTTTTTTTCTTATATAATTATACATATTAATAGGAGTTGTGATGAACAGTATAATAAGTTTTCTAATTTTTTTTCTTATATAATTTTAAAAATACGATCAAAGTACTATTAAATATGATTAAATTTTTTAATAGTTTTCTCTACGGTTTTATTATTTAATTATTTTATTACTTTAATTGATTTTAATTTTTTTTTCTTATATAATCTTATATAATTTTAAAAAATACGATCAAAGTACTATTAAATATGATTAAATTTTTTAATAGTTTTCTCTATAATAAGTTTTCTAATATTTTTTTCTTATATAATTTTAAAAAATACGATCAAAGTACTATTAAATATGATTAAATTTTTTATAGTTTTCTCTACGGTTTTATTATTTAATTATTTTATTACTTTAATTGATTTTATTTTTTTTTCTTATATAATCTTATATAATTTTAAAAAATACGATCAAAGTACTATTAAATATGATTAAATTTTTTAATAGTTTTCTCTATGGTTTTATTATTTAATTATTTTATTACTTTAATTGATTTTAATTTTTTTTTTCTTATATAACTTTTAAAATGCGATCAAAGTATTCGTTATTAAACACTAATCATAAAAATGAATCAATATTGATATCAATATTTTTCGGTTCAGTTCGGTACGATATGGTAAGATACGATGTCAGTTTATCGAAAGCAAAAACAATAAAAAATATTGGTATCTGTACAAACTTTCAATTGGTTTCGATTGGGTTTGTTACCATAGCCACACAATTGTTTTATTACTATGATTGATTTTAAACAAATTTTTTTTCTCATATAACTTTTAAGATACGATCAAAGTACCCATTATCAAACAGAAAATCATAAAAAAGAATCCATACCAGTACCGATGTTATTTCGTACAGTTTGGTATCTATGATATTGATACGGTGTCAGTTGATCGAAAGCAGTAATAATAAAAATATATCTTGGTACCGATACAGATGTTGTTCAATCAATTTTGATTCAATTTGGTATGATAACGGCACAATATCAGTTTTCAAAAGAATTTTTTCGCAACGTTGAAACAAAATAAACACAGATGCAAACAAAACAAATCAAACCAATATCAACTGAACAACATCAGTACCGGTATCAATATATGTTTTTATTGTTTTCAATCGATGTAATGTTTTCTTTCAATTCTTATAGCGAAAGTTGATACCATAATAAACCGAACTGATGCTGACTGATTTCCGCCGCAAAGCGCGGAGAAATCTTACTACTAGTATATATATACATTAATTTCCTTAGACTATGAATATTAATTTCCTTAGACTGAATAGTGAAGTGATTTTCTTATTATTTTAAAATAGCCAGTTTTAAAACATATTTTATTGTTTGTATTATAATTTAAAAGTACGTTCTTTTACAAAAATGTGGGTATGTCATTATAATGTTATAATTTTTATCTATGCATCAATATTTTTTTACTTTAAACCGAGTTGTAAATAGTATGTACAAGTTATCAAAGCACAAACGTAGATGTCAATAAAGAAGTGTTTCGCTTTTGTTTTTTATATAAATTAAATGTCATATACCATTTTCGTTATTTTAATAACATAATATAGTGTTTTGTAAAATTTTGAATCTATCGTTGCGATGTGCTTATTTTTATCAATGTTCCGATCAAAGTTTTATTTTTTGAATCTGTCATTGCGATGTGCTTATTTTTATCCATGTTTCGATCAAAGTTTTATTTAATATCAAACGGGTTAAATATAGTTGATCATTTTAATTCTTTAGCGTGACAACCCGAACTGATTCTTCCGAATAACATTGGTATCAGTACCTGTTTTTATTGTTTTCGGTCGATATAAAACAAGCATCAATATCCTCTTAGGAATATCTGTATTTGGTTGCTATATGACGATATCCTTCCGAAATTATAACAAAGCGAGCTGATACCAACCAAATACCCACCCCAACGCGTGAATAATCCTAATAGTTTTAAATCAAAACAAATCATAGAGTATAATTTGTAAATTCAATTAATATAATGGAGGCTATGTAAATATATGGCACAACTAACACTTCACTATCACCCTGTATCACTAATAATGGAGAAATTACAACCATTAAAGCATTACCAAGTTGGTAATTAATACTTATATATAAAATAAATTTTTTTAATCAGCGAATTTCAGATTGAACTGGGTGGCTACAAGTTGGCTGGAGACCAACCTCATTTCAAGAACCCACCGGGTTTCTCCTTAGAGGGTATGACACCTACTTAACGGGTCCAAACCGCGTTCTCTGAGGAACCATAACCCATGATACCACTTGCGCCACCACAAGAGTCAAAACTCTCTGATGTAACATACAAAGCCCCGGTGTGGCTCGGATTCAAACCTCCACAAGAGGCCTAATTCTTATTTTGATTGCCTGTGCCAACTCAACTCAACTAGGTGAAGAAGTTTTTCGTTTTCTCTTATCAAGTAATTGTATAATTTCTTTTACTTTTACTTAACCACCTTGAATAATAAAGTAAAATTATGAAAATTGATAAAACGACCACTAAAATTACCAAAATAACATTAACAAATTACCAACAACCATTAAAACAGTTAAATATAGCATCTTTGAGATTAGTATATGAATTTACACTTACAAGATGGACGTACCAGATACACATATCTTCATTAGGTGAAAATTATGTCTCATAGTTATTCATTAATCAATGAGTTTGAGTATTTGAACAAACCAGACCATGATTAAACAAATCTGACTAGAGGGGATAAAAATATCTTATATTTTAGTCTCTAAAAGTTAATAAGTTAAAATATTATCTATAATAAGTGTTTTTTAATAATGAACGTCTTGACACGAGATGTGTGCTCTTCGCGCATTGCATATCACGCATCGACTTTTGATCTGACTAGAGAGATAAGAATATTTTATATTTTGGTGTCTAAAAGTTAATAAGTTAAAATATTATCTATAATCGTTTTTAATAATGAACGACTTGACACGTGATGTGTGCTCTTCGCGCATTGCATATCACACTTTGGCTTTTGGGATAAAATCATATCGGATCGCCAAACGCTTTTTAAAACCAAGGTCGTGATCCGGTCCATGATCGAACTCATATGCGTAAATTTCTCCTATTGTGCTAAAATAAGTTATGCCTAGTTGTATATTGATGAAAAAGTTTTTGCTTACGTGAACAAATAATTTAGTCATATGTATTTTAGTAATTTTGCAGGTGAAACTTTTTTCTTTTTTTCTAATTTTCCCATAAAGAGGAGTTGTAAGTTGCAACTGGAGGATAGACTGCAGATCCAGTACGGTGGTTGCAGCCAAGTTACGAGGTGGCGCGTGAAGCGATGCGAGCCAACGTGCCGTCGATGCTAAATTCTAAAGTGGTAATCATTTGGGTCGCTATCCCTGCTCCCATTTTTGTGAATCCAGATCCCGTTTAAAGCCACAAAAATTAAACCCACAATGAGTATGGCCGGTGATTCGGGCCCACTTACTGTTATCGCTTTAAAGTACGACTGATTTTTTCAACTATGGCTGGTTGCGGTAGCCATCAGCATTTTATTGGTATCCCTATCGAATTTCTCGTATTAAATTATTTTCGGTATCGATACGACATCTACTTTATAAAGCTTTGGTACTGGTATTTTCGGGCAATGTTTTAAAACCGGATTACATTAAAAAATGTTTCAACCGGTTGAACCAGGTTGTACCGAGCGGTTCAACCGGGTTGACTAGTTAACTCTACAATTTCATAAATTACAACATCAACTCAAAAGTTAATCCAAAAATGCATGATTAAATATTAAAAGATAATCCAAAAGATAATCGAAAATCATTCAATTTTCCAACAAGCTCTTTTAAATAAAAGTGTGCAATATGTTAGTGTTGAATACATCAAGTTCTTGATCGCATAAAAGATGAAATTCATTATTATCGCCATCCTCATCAACTATTGGATAACTATTTTCGTTTCATACAATATTAAATAAGAAGTTATGGTCACGAATAATCATAATATATAAAAATTACGTAAGATAAGTAACATATTTAATAAAAATAAGTAACAACCCAAACTAAAATAACCCTCGGCCGGTACCGGTATTACGTTTCAAACCGGTATACCGGATTTTACCGCCGGTACAAACCTTATGCCGTTTCACTTATTTACCGGGGTGTTTCGTACCGGATTTACATCTGAAAACGGTAATATCGGTATAACTGGCCGGTATTTACCGGTTTTTAAAACATTGCTTTCGGTTCAGTTTGGTACCGATGTTTCACCAATTTTTAACTTCAATGGTATTGTACCGTACTGAACATTTTCAGTATCGCTACCCAGTTTTGAAAGATTTTTGGTACTGGTACCGAGCTCATCCTTAGGTTATTATGGGTACCCATTTGATGTGGCCGTTAACCCCCGGTGAAACACCACCCAAAGAAACTTTAGTGAAAATTTGTAAAACCATTACACTATAGGTGAAAAAAGTTGGTGAGAGTTGATGCCTATGTAACAATGACATAACAACATTCACTTTATGATATGGTAGTGAAAACTGAAGACCCAATTACACATTGCCTAATACACCAAAACTTCACCTAAGCTATGTTTAGTTATGTATACACTGGTGGAAATTTTAGTGAAAATGGTTTTTTCACTAAATATTTTGGCCATCTATAATATTTAAATATGTGTTATTTAAATAATTATTTATAGGTTTATGTTCAAACTATTTGCCCCGCTTGCGATGTGCACATATAATGTATATGTGTGTGGGCGCTCAGGAGGAAAAGTGAAATGGTACTTACTTTAAAGTTGTTTTACTAATTTCGTGAAAATAATGTTAAAAGTGGCGGATGGTTAATCATGCATCATGTGGTGGCTTTGATAACTGAAAGACACGGGATACATGCACAAATCGGTCTTTGTCCCAATTGTTTTGAGTGTTATGTACCTTGGGTCCAAGGCTTGGTACAAAACTACAATCGAGTCGGGGGTCTCACTCAAAGCAGCCTCTCCATCCTTACAGGGTAGAGGTAAGGTTGTCTACATCTACCCTCATCAGAACCAACCTTAGCTTTGCTATTGGTGGGATTTATTGAGTATATGATGATGATGATAATGTTCATACTATGTACAAAATAGAGTTAAGATAAATGAGATAACAAAACTTAAAGTGGTATATAAGGAGGAGCACTCCAGGTAAATTATTTCCTTAAAGAAAGGTAAACAATAGTGGGGGACCCTAAAGGGTGCGTAACACCTTACATCGCACTCGCACATGTGCGCCCGGGGCGTGGGCTTTGGGCCTAATGTGGTGCAATGTGAACTTCGCACACTGCCTTTGTATTTTTGTCCATGAGCGCGTGGTCAGATACATGGCGGTTGGTTGGGCAACCTATGGCGCACCCTTGGGTGGTGTAGGCGGATGTCATGGCATAGCGCAAGCTCCTTAGGCACGTGGCTAAGACGGGAGTGCATATATGTAATAACAACCAAATAATATCACACGCCATCTTGGCGGGGGTTCGGGGGCAGTGCCCTAGGTGGCGGCAGCCCCTAGCAGGGTCCAAGGGGTAGAGTCCCTGGCTGGGGACAGGCGCCTCGCGGGCCGCGACTCGAAACCCCATTCCGGTCGCGGGGCGCAACTAGCTGGATGACCGGACACGCCACGTGTTGAAGCTAGATGGGGGAGTCGCCAAGGCTAGAACCTAGTCTACACGACTCGCGGGCCGCGAGAAAGACAGGGAAGTGGGTCGCGGGGCGATGGCCTCAGTTCGATCGTCGTCCAAAATCTTTCTCCCTGACCCTATAATAGATAAAATTTGCTCGAAATAAGACCCCTAAACAGCGAAGTCTGCTACGTTGTAAGTACTTTAACCCCTGTTCACCAATTTGTCACCCTACCCGGTTGACATAGGACCCAACGGTGTATGTCGAGGCTCTGTCAGACTAAGCCGTTGGAGTTCTGTCCCGTGATGTATGGCTAAATGTGACTTATCCTACCCGGTTGACATAGGACCCAACGTGTATGTCGAGGCTCTGTCAGACTAAGCCGTTGGAGTTCTGTCCCGCGATGTATGGATTAATGTGACTTGGTTATTTTACTAACACGCGTGCATTGTGCGTTTTTAATAGATAACAATCAGGAACAGTTGCCAGAAAACCAGTAGGATTACCAAAGATACCAATGTGAGTCATTTCTCTTTTTCTCACAGTTTGTGAGTCATTCTCTTTTTCTACTAAATTGTTTTACAAAACCTCAAATGTTTTAATTATACTTAACAGTGATTGAGTCTTTGTATTCTACCAATGCTGCCGGTATGTGGGGTTTTGTATACACTACTGAATATAGCGTTGTATTGGACGACGAGTTAGCCAATAGTAATATGACCACAGTCAACATGACAAATACTGAATGAGTACTTGGGTAAAGTAAACATTGTAATCGCTCTTAATATTGTGAAGTATAATATTGTGTCATTGTGTAAAATGGAATGTACTCCCCAGTATTTCTTGCTAATAAAAATGTTTTTAAAACGCGTTTCAGGTAACTTAATGTGAAGCTAGAAGAAACCAGCTATGGAGCACTGAAGGCTTAAAGAAAGTGGCTATAAAAGTTACCTACATAAAAGTTTATGTTTTCATAAATTAGGGTTTACCCCTTCAACGTTGTTATGAATAAAAAAAGGGTTTTATCCCTTTAGTTTATCAATAATATCTGGTGTTTAAACTCTGAAATTTATTTCCTAACTACGATCCTGATGTTTAAATTCCGCTACCAAATTAATAAACACCAGTACCACTTGACTGGTTCACGGCTCCCGCTCCCGGATGGGGTCGGGGGTTGTGACAATATAACACGTGGATGTGGGTCTGAAAGGTGCATGACCAAGTAACATTTGGTATGCTTAGCGACTTCCAATTAGCGGGTAGCGCAAGAAGGTGTTTCTCCGCAGACGTGCCTGCATGCGCGCTCGACCGGTCAAACCAGTCTACCTACTTGAGAGTTAATGCTAGACGGTTTCCACTAGTAGGGTGTTCATCGAATTGAATATCGAATTTTCGAATTATTCGAATCGAATTATTATCGAATAATTTTTATTTTCCCTTGAATTCGTATTCACTTCGAATTCGATTCGAATTCGTATTCGAATAAAAAACCCAATTCATATTCGATTCGTATTCGATTACAAATTCGAATTCGAATCGTATTCGATTTAATTCAGATTCTTTTAAATATATGTAAAAACTATCAAAATGAAACATAAATTTTAAAGCAGCCATAAAGCATGATATCACATTAAAAAGTTCCAAATATAGTAACATAAGTCTAAAATTCAAAACGAGAAGTCGGGAATAACCACTTCACATTCAAGTTAATATTTTTAGGGTTAGAATCTATTGATAGATTTGTTACTTAGGTTTTAGTTATGGGTAATGTAGTGGGTTTGATAACGGGTAATTTTAATACTTGGAAAAAAATTTGAAAATAAATTTTGTATAGCTATATAAAACTTATATATGTATTATATATAAAAATAATAAAAATATTGTATAATTTTTATTCGAATATCGAATCGAATCGAATTTGAAATTATAAATGCGTATTCTATACGATTTACTTGACTCGAATTGAATCGAATTCGAATTCGAATTATTTTAATCGAAACGAATTCTTGCTAATCGAATCGAATAAAAACGAATTTCAAATTTTTCGAATTCGAAACGAATTCTGAACACCCCTATCCACTAGTGTCATAAGTTGAATGGCATTTTTCTTTTTTACTACCACTCAATATCCATTAAACCATTTTTATTACAAGATTAATGATCTTGTTTTGACAAACATTAAGAGTGTTGAATAAGTCTTGATGTATCTTATTAATATGGTTTATTCATTTGAAAAAGAAGAAGAAACATATACTCAAAAAATAATCTTTACTTTTAGAGAAGAGCATTCTCTAAATTATTCACAACTTCATCTTTTTCACCAACATTTCTAAACACCATTATATCCGGTGCTATCTCAGGTGCGAGTGCTATCTCCTTCACAACATCTTTTTCACCAACATTTCTAAACACCATTATACCCGGTGCTATCTCGGGTGCGAGTGCCATCTCCGACGGTACACATACTGTTTCGGTTGTTATACCCTGGGAGACAGACCATCTGAGAGGAGACGCGAAATCTGTTTTAAGGGCCCCGTGTCAAACACGATCCTCAACCGAAACCGTCAACGTTTTAGTGTGCTCTTTGTTGCAGTCAAGGAGCATGGTTCAAGACTCAAGATGATGAATACTCTAGTCTAGGATGCTATCAAATGTGCGTACTGGACCCACCAGAGATGTGGCATGAATCAAGAATGGTATATAAAATTATATTTTATAATCTTTTTATTTAGCTATTGTAACCTGCATTGTACTATGATATTTCCTACAAATAACGAGAGTCTCATTATTATATATTTAGTAATTATATTTTATAAAAAGTGAACCTAGTTCCTACTTACACTACATAAACATAGTTCCAATATCTATACTATATATAATAAGCATATAGGTGGGACGACTTAAGGTAATTTGCCACCTCCCTTAAAACACCTTTAAAGCATGATGTACAACTCTTTTAAGCACAGCTAACACAATTCTAACCTCACTTTTTTTACCCTTATTAAGACAAACAAAAACACACGGACAAGCTGGATCACTGGATCTAGGGTTTCATTCTTATCGCCTCTCCTCTCCATGTGCTCTATCTCTCTCTCTGGCGATCAAACTGGATCTAGGGTTTCTCTCTATCCGACGCCAGATCTGTGGTTGTCGGTGGAAGAGGAGCTGGTTGTCGGTGGAAGATGATGGGGTTTCACTCTTATCCGCGTCTCCTGCCATCTGCTCTCTATCTCTCTCTCTCTCTCTCTGGCGATCAAAGTTGGATCTAGGGTTTCTCTCTATACGGTGGCAAATCTGTATTGGTTTTGTGTTTTTTTAATGTTTTGTGAATGGATCTACGGAGAGAGAATATATATTTGTTAGGGTTTTTGTTTTCTGGAAAGATGAATACAATTGAAGAACGATGAACAGAACACTGCGGCTTCGTCCTTTTTTAGGATTCATGTTCTTTAGGTAATGTGTTCCAACTCAGATGTGTTGGTTTTTTTTGTCTTTTTAATGTTTTGTGAATGGATTTATGGAGAGTTATAATACTTTCATTTATGTTTTGGTTTTTGTGTTTTTTTTTAATTTTAATGTTTTGTGAATGGATTTACGGAGAAAGTATATATTTTTGTATTGATTAGGGTTTTTGTTTTCTGGAAATGTGAATGCAGTTGAAGATGAAGAACGATGAACAGGAATGAGTTGTTGGCCTATACTTGTTGAATCTGATGGACAGGTATGTGTTCTTGTCTAGATATGAGTGTGTTATTAGTGTGCGGAAGTTAGGTGTTTTGATGTTACTGCTTTATTAGTGTGCGGAAGTTCGTGTTTGACTTCATGTGGAATACAAAATTTTGAGTTTTTGTAAAATTTTCGGGTTCGTGTCATGTTTGATCCGCCAGCCCTCAAATGTGACGAAGTTTTAACAACCCTAAATTATTTTTTGATGATTAAAAGAAGACAAAAGTAAAAAAAATATGAAATCTTGGACTTGACCGAAAGATGTAAAGCTGCTTTGAAATGAGATATTATGCAATGGCCATGGTTTAAAAAACGGTTGAGGTGTAGTCCTTGAGGTGAGCCTCGAAACGAGGTGCCTAAAAAACTAGTCTGAGTCGGTGCCTCAAGGGGTTAGTTTGTATGTGCCCTTCATAGGGCTGACACGCAAAAAGTTGCACCTCAAGTGCGTTTCAGGGGTATACATGTTTGTTTTTTACATCTCGGTTCGCCTCGAGGCTTTTGCCTTGTATGGCAAAGGTAAAACGCCTTGAGATTCGATTCCGTATCTTATACCTTTGCTATGGCTATGTGGTTTACTGATTAAAGTTCAATTTTTGCAGAAAGTTTGGTTGCATAAGGGCACATGAAAACCTTAAATTGAGCCTGTGTTGAGGCTATGATGCATAAGCTGATCCTGTGTTCTTAATCTGTCTGAACTGAAAGTGTTGAGGCTATGATGCGTTGAGGCCATGATGCATAAGTTGAGCCAGTGTTCTTAATCTGTCTGAACTGAAAGTGTTGAGGCTATGATGCGTTGAGGTTATGATGCATTAAGCTGAGCATGTGTTCTTAATCTATCTGAACTGAAGTGTTGAGGCTGTGATGCATAAGCTGAGCTTCAAACGCTATGATGGTTGCATGAGAGGAAAGGAGAGGCGGATAAGAATGAAACCCTAGATCCAGTGATCCAGCTTTGTCTGTGGGTTTTTGTTTTAGTTAATAAGGATATTATTGGAAAGTGAGGTTACATATGTGTTTCTTTTGCTTAAAGCACTTGTACATCATGTTTTAAAGGTTGTTTAAGTACAGTGGCAAATTACACTTGTACATCATGCTTTAAAGTGAGGTTACATAACACAATAGACTGTGATGATGATTGTATTTTGAGGGTACATAGAAGATCCGAGTAGCATCTTGGCGGGACAATATCCAGGTTGCATAGCTTCTCACTCTGCAACCGTGTGTTTGCAGCCATGGCTTTAACCGGTTCTTAGCTGTGTTCATCTCTCAATTACATGTCTGAGTCTTCCAGATGTTTTGATAAGCAAATGAGCAGGTGGTGGATTGAAATCAATCTAGAATAAAGGTTCCACATATGAATAAATAAAAAGATATAAATTAATGTATAAAAATAAAAAAATAAACAAAAATATATCGAAAACATCACGTATGTACCATTGAGACGATAACATCATCCTGTCATGTTCTGCGTCGAAGAATCAAGCAGCATTAAAACAGCACAATTCCGAGATGAACGGCTGAAAACGAGTGCAGCCGCAGCGCTGGTTTTCAGCCGTTCATCTTGGAATGTGTGATGTTTTAATGCTGTTTGATTCTTCGATGCACAACCAGACATGATGATGTTATCGTCCCAATTGTAAAAACGTGATCTTTTCCTTATGTTTTCGATGATTTTTGTCTATTTTATACATTATTTTATATCTTTTTTTATTCTTATGTGGAAGTTTTATTCTTATGTGCAGTTCTCGAATGGTGTAACCTCATAGCTGGTTCTCTCCTAGGGCATACACCTTTGCTTTTAAGGGGAAGATAGGCGGTTCTCTCCTAGGGCGTACAGAACACAGGTTATTGGCGGCAGCCCGCCACATTTAACATGACTTTATATGTGAAATATGGCAGGCTGCCGCCAATAACCTGTGTTATGTACGCCCTATGGAGATAAGCACCTTTCCCCTTAGGCGAATGAACCCACCACAAGTCGAAACCGACAACGAATCAGGTAAAAACTACAGCTTTGCACTTTTTGGTTCTTTTAATCTTTTTTCTAAACAAGTTGTTTGAATTTCTTTAGGGTCAAATAGGTCAAACATGTTTTTAGGGGAAGATAGGTGGTTCTCTCCTAGGGCGTACAAAACACAAGTTATTGGCGGCAGCCCGACCTATTTAACATATGAAAAAACTTTATATGTTAAATATGGCGGGCTGCCGCCAATAACCTGTGTTTTGTAAGCTCTATGGAGAGAAGCACCCATCTTCCCCTTAGGCGATTGAACCCGCCGTAAGTCGAAACCGACAACGAATCATGTAAAAACTCTAAACAGCTTGGCTTTTTTTGGTACGTTTAATATTATTCTAAACAAGTTGTTTGACTTTCTTTATCATATGCATAGTGGATGAGGAAGATAGTGAGGATGAAATGGGTTAAGAGAATGAAAGATCTGTTGTTACAAACATTGAAAACCAATCAGACTCCAAAAAAGGTAACACTCAATGCTTTCACTCCTACTTTAGAGATATTATCGCAGCACATGTGTTACTCATTGGCAAAAACATCTTCTGTTACTCATTGGCATGTCATCTGTTGTTATCTATCATAAATAAATTTGGTTGCTAAATAATGACGTGTAAATAAACATTGGAGGTTTAAATTTAATGGTTTAAATTTTTCAAGTTAAAATTATTACTTGACTAACGGGTCAAACAAGTACATGATAAAATTTAACTCAAACATGAGTCAATGGATTGATCGAGTTACACTAGTGATTACAACATGAAATGGGTCACTTCAGGTTTATTATTATGCCACGGATCAAAGAAAATGGGTCAGACACGTTAGATGAATGATCAATCAGAATTCGACCCGTTGATCTGTTATGTATTCATATGCTAACTTCCTTCATTTTTAAAATAAATAAAAAATTATACATTTAATTTAAAATTGTAGCTTTAAGTTTATGTTTAACCACCTGGTTTGCCCTAACCTATATCGACAAGCTACCTAAACTGATCAACTTGTTATTAATATCGTCTTTGCAGGTTGCTGTTGATGGTATTTGGATGGTATGTTGGATGGTATGCCCTGAAGCTGGTGCGCCGATCTAGTTTCTAGGCTTTAATGGTAGTTTTCAAGGAAAAAAGCTCCCTCCTTTGTGACAAAAATTGTTATTTTAATATACCAGTATATCTTGTTGCCACCCACAGTTGTCGCATTGACGTTATTTTAAAATTTGAGTAGTGTCCGAACTCATGTAACTCAAATGGCGATTGTGTTAATGGAAGATGTCACTGTTTCATCAGTTAGATGGATATAGATAGACAATAAGAAAACTAACAAAAATACTATACAATATATCACAAGATGATTGATAAATTAACAGAAAACGAGTACTGCGTTGTAAAGTTGCTAACAAAAACACTATACAATATATCACAAGATGATTGATAAATTACCAGAAAACGAGTACCGCCCTGTAAAATTCTTGGCGCCGCTGCAGCGCCCTAAACTCACTAACCTTGTGATATGTTTCACGCCGCATCGTGCGGGTAAACAACTAGTCTAAATTAAATCACCTTTATTCAAGTTAAAATATGAAACCATAAAAAAAGTAAAATTATTAAATGGTATGTTCTATAAAGCGTTTGTAAACCGCCTGATGAGAAGTACATTTATTTAATGAACAAACGAGCATGAACAAATTTTTTTCATTTAATTACGCAGCCAGTACATTCATTTTATGTTCACAAATGCTTTTGTATCCGTTCGGTTAGGTTCATTTATATATTTATTTATGAGCCCATATGCATGAGCCCGTCAATCTAATAAATTGTAAAACCAAGCCTTGGGTAATTGACTAAGGAACAAATGAATGAAAGTAAACATGCACATTTTTTTATATTTATGTTTCTTCATTTATGTTCGTTGATAGTTGTTCATTTACGTTTGTTTATTATTTTAACAAACAAGTTCATTTATGTTCGTTGATAGTTGTTCATTTACGTCTGTTTCTTATTTTAACAAACAAAAATAAACAGGCCCGTTCATTCTCTTAACGAACAAACATGGAAATGATGTGTAAAATGGTGTCCCTTCATGAGGTTGAGGGTTCGAGCCCCGTGGTGGACAGTGTTGTAGAGTTATGAGTAGATTAGATTGTTGTTGAAAAAAAGTTGGAAAAGAAAACCCGCGTGTGGTGTTTGGTTGTTCGCTCGTTACGTTGTTTGTTTGGTTAAAGTTAAACAAACGAACACAAACAAGCCACATTCGTATTCGTTGAGTTCGTTTACCTTATATGTGTCAGATCATTATAATTTAATCTTTTTGATATTTACTTATTGGAATCATTAATAAGTAATAAAAAAGCTTATTTCAAAATGAATTTGGGAATGCTAAAAAAATATGACATGACGTATATTAACCTTAAGACTCGTTCTAAAGGTTTTAATGAGGAACTAATATATATCATTTACATGTAAGTTGATTATTAATTACATAATGTAGTGTATGAAGTAATAACCTAAAAGACTCCAATAACTCATTCTTTGAATCACAAGCTTATCTATGAAAAACCACATTTAATTGGTATATTTTCCAAGTCCCTACTCATTCCGTATAATTTCACCAAATGGGATGTAAGAAATTTAAAAAAAAAATAGATAAATATCAGAAATGATGTTTTTTTTAATTAAACTATATAAATGGGGATAAAAAACGAGACATGAAGCTCTAATATAAACCATTTAATATATGATAAGTGTATATAGCAAATACATCCATAAAATAGTCAAAAGTGAAACTTATTTATTTATTTTATGGTATAACGAATTGTAATTGTTTTAGCAAATAGATTAAAATGGTTATGTGGATTATAAGGTTAACGCCCATAAAAGAAAACAAACATGGCAAGACCTATAAGGGCATAATGGTAACATCTCATGCAAAACCGTATTACAGTAGGGGAATGACTCCTCATTTTCATACCACACCACCAAGCTCAGAAGAGATGACAATAGAGAGAAAGTGGAATTCAATTGGAATTTAGTACTGTATCCTTGTGTGGAATCGAAGGGAAACCATCTCAGTAGCGTTAATTTTTTTTTCCGGATTCAAGCATCGTGATGCGAGTTTGGGGTTGTTATAGCTTGTTTGTTGGAGATCACAAACTCGGGTTAGGGTTTTTGTAAAAAAAATGTATGAGGATCATGATTACGTTTAAGGTTTTAACATATTTCCAACATTAAATATAGGAATTTTAACCTGAAAAAACAAATTAGATCTGAAAGCGGCCACTTTATGGTTTTCGGCAAGTAAAAAGGTAATTATTCAGAATATTAGTGTGTTTATGCATAGTAAGTGTTCATATGACCCTCTCACGCGAATACTTCTAGTTTTTTTTTTTCAAAAATGTATTCGATTAAATGTATGCAAATAGTTTAGATCAATGTTGTAATTAAGTGAAACTTTGCACGCGCAAAAACTAAGTTTTTGCATAATGAAGTATTCGCATAAGGGATTCATGTGAAGAGTTAAGGTATTTGCGTAAAGGATTCAAGCGAATAATTAAGATATGCACGAATAATTAAGATATTCGCATAAGAGGTGTTGGAGATACGTATGTCCGACCGTAATTAAAGTCAACGTAACTAACTCGGTACGATCCGAAGAGTTACACGTTGGTACACGAATCGTATATGTTCACGAGAAGGTGGATTATTATTTGTGAAATAATAATAGTTTAAACCCGAGAGACTTAATATTAATTAGATTATTATTAAGAGGATTATAATTGTATAATCTTAAAGGGCTTTTATGTAAGATTGGGTTCTATAAAAGATGCTTAAGGTACAAACCCTAGACACTTTTATAAAACACAAAACCCTAGCTTCCCTCTCAAGTTTAGCCGCCGTCGCCGCCTCCTTCTTGGCCGGTTCTACCTTTGGGTATCTTGTGCTCTGTTGTGAACTTCCTACTAGCGAGGATTCGTTGTAACCTGTGTGTTACGATCCCGGTGTAGTCGTCAAAGGTTGATTACTAAAACCCTCTATGGTTGTTTATTATTTTATTTGTTTATACGCGTATAACCTTGATCCTGATTGGAATATTTATTAATCGGATTAATAAATCAAACATATATAATCGGCTTTTGGTAAATTATATAAACCGCTTTCGCTACTATTTGATACACTGATTCCCAACAGTGGTATCAGAGCCACGGTTACACGCGTATAGATGGTAAAGTTATAATTTTTGATCTATGTTTTATTTGTAAAAAAATATTTATTTTGACAAAAGATCAAAAGCTTTTGGTTGTCCATGGATTGTGATATGAATCGAGACCTAGGTTATGACCCTTGTAATGGTTGTGTTTGTTATGGTTATGATTTTATTTTGATTTGTTATTTTTTTCGAATATTGGATCCGGTGTAATAGTTTTTTTTTTGTTTTTTTTGCGGATATTGGATCCGATCTAATAGACAGGATTAGAATAGATTTGGTTTATTGTTTTCATATTTATTATTGTAATCCTTCAAGTATAAGATCAAGATCAAGATAAATGGCGAACATGTACCATGAAGATAGAGATCACGGGTCAAGTGGGAGCTTTCAAAAATTAGCTTTTGAAACCCTTTAGACTAGTTCGTTTCGTTTCTGGCTAAAACGAAACGGGCAACCTATTAGGGGCTCGTTTCTATTATTTTATTATTATGTTTTGTGGTTGTGTTTTATTTATTGTAAATAATCTAAATAACCCAAAATAAATAAAATTTTTCTCAATCAAGACGACGGTTTTATTAAAACGAGTTTTATAAAACTGAAAAGTATATTTAATAAAAGAGTTTTATTAAAATTCAAAACAAGTTTATTCGTGATAAAACGACCAACATAGTTTAATAGGGTATTTAAAACTATACCGTGTCGAGTGTGGAAAGGAGTTTCTATTATCACGAATTATATAAAATTGGATTTTATAATCTGTTGTGTAACTCGCCTCATGCTACGAGTTATTCAAAATATTTTTGTTAAATATTAAAATAAATCCCAAATTTTAAATTGATGTTTTGTGCCACCCTTAATGAGTTAACACTTCATTCTAAATAGAACCCAAATGTTAGTGTTATACCCTGCATCTGGGCATCTATCATGAAAGAAGGTAATCATCGCGTTTCCTGTGTAACATAGGCCGGTGTTACAGTTAACAGTAAAGGACAAAACATCGCTTGTTCATCAAGTGGGCATAGTGGGGTTAAACATACATCGTTTAAGCGATAACCCCAAATGGAGAGTTGTGTAGTAGATACAATTAACAATCGCTGTTTACCTACATGATCATACCAGTGGATAATGCTCAAGCCAATTCACTGTAATTGATGAATCGGGGTCTCATCTTAATTATACTTTTGTTTTTGGGTCATAAAATAAAATTAGGATATTTAAAACATAAATACTAATAAATTAATTTTGAATTTTGTAGATGTCAAATGAAAACAATTCCTCCCAATTCTCTCTCAAGTCCATCTTAGAGAAGGACAACCTGAACCACTCCAACTTCATCGACTGGCACCGCAACTTGAAAATTGTTCTCAAGGCGGAGAACAAACTGTATGTTCTAGAAACGCCAGTCCCTGATGAACCCAATAATCAGCAAACTATTGCATATAGAAACTATGCGAAGCACTTTGATGACGCTTTGAAAGTCTCATGTCTGACGTTAGTATCCATGATCCCTGAACTTCAAAGGACCATGGAGGATATGATGGCATACGAGATGAATGAGCACCTGGTAGAAATGTTCCAACAGAAGGCTCGTCATGAGAGGTTTGATGTGATGAGATCACTCATAACCACTCGTATGCAAGAGGGTACATCAGTTAGCGTCCAGGTGATAAAAATGAAGGCATATGTTGATCACTTGGCTCGTCTGGAATCCCCTTGAGTGATGAGTTAACTGGAGATATCATCCTCAACTCATTGCCCAAGTCATATGATCAGTTCACTATGAACTACAATATGAATGGGATGGAGAAGACACTTGCAGAGCTGTATCAAATGCTCTAAACTGCTGAGATAAATATACCCAGCAAGACTGCACCAGTGCTGATGATCAAGGAGGGTCATGTTAAGAAACCTAACACCAAGAAAAAGGGCAATCAGGGTAAAGGGAAGGGCAAAGGCAAATCTATTGCAAACAAGAAGCCTCATAAGGATGCCAAGTGTTTTCATTGTAATGAAATTGGGCACTGGAAGAGGAACTGTGCTAAGTATTTAGCTGAACTGAAGCAAGCCAAGGCTTCAGGAGGAGAGTCCTCAGGTATATATGTTATTGAAACCTTTGCTTTTTCTGGCAAAAAAGGGTGTTTGGCACAGGATGTGGTTTTCACATTTGTAATGCTTTGCAGGGACTAAGAAAGATTAGGAAGTTGAAACAGGACGACTTGGAGGTCCATGTTGGCAATGGACAAAGAGTTGCTGTGAAGGCGATTGGAGAATATGTTCTTTTACTTCCTTCTGGTTTAGAACTTGTTTTGAACAATGTTTATTTTATTCCTAGTGTCACTAGAAATATTGTTTCGGGTTCTGCTTTGCATGGACAAGGTTTCAATTATCGTTTTAATGGTGAATTTATTTCTGCTTATTTTAATGATGTATTTTACTTTGATGCAAAACCAAACAATGGAATCCATGAGATAGAAATACAAAACAATAACATATTATGCAACATCTCCCATAAACGTAATAAGTTAGACTTTAATGATACGTATATGTGGCATTGTAGACTTGGTCACATAAGCGAGAATCGTGATAAACAACTCAAAACCGAAGGAATCCTAGATTCCAAGGGTTCAGAAACGTTTGGCAAATGCGAGTCATGGTTAAGTGGAAAGCTAACAAAAGCACCTTTTTCAAATGTTGGAGAAAGAGCTAATGATCTGTTGGGACTTGTACATACAGATGTTTGTGGTCCATTTAGAACAATGTCAAGACATGGAGAAAGATACTTTGTTACATTTACTGATGATTTCAGTAGATATGCTTATGTTTATTTTATGAAGCATAAATATGAAACACTTGAAAAGTTTAAGGAGTACCAAAACGAAGTAGAGAATCAGCTAAATAGAACTATCAAGATGCTTCGATCAGATCGAGTCGGTGAATATCTTAGTCAAGAGTTCATCGACCATCTAAAGGATTGTGGAATAGTTTCACAACTCACTCCACCTGGAACACCACAACATAATGGTGTATCTGAGAGGAGAAATCGAACTCTATTAGATATGGTTCGATCAATGATGTGTCGAACAACCCTCCCACGCTCCTTTTAGAGTTATGCTCTGGAAACTGCCGCAAGACTTGTGAATATAGCTCCAACAAAGAAGGTTGACAAAACGGCTTATGAGATATGGCATGGAAAGAAACCTAAAGTATCCTATCTTAAGGTCTGGGGATGTAACGCTTATGTCACTCTAGAATCTTCGGATAAACTAGATCCCAGAGGCGAAAAAGTGGTTTTCGTCGGATACGCTAAAAGGATTGGTTACCTTTTCTACTACCCCACTGAAAATAAGATTTTCACTAAATGCAGAGGCACTTTCTTGGAGGAAGAGCTTCTGGCGCGAGGGATTGGAGAAAACCATGTGGATCTCGAAGAAATTCGAGAATCACAAGTGTCACACCCCAACCGATGGCGGAAACATCAGGATGAGACGAAAACGAGATTGCTCATTGCTCACAACGCTAATAAATGACAATATTTAATTAAATCCAAATTTCATTTCACAACATTGTCAAATACAACATGAAGCAATTCAATAAGTTCACAAAACATAACAAAATTTGGTACAACATTTATAAATCTAACGTCTAAAATGTGTGTATCTAAGTCCTTGCTATTTTGATTTCATAGCATCATCTCCTTCAACCTGTAACATGTTTTAAAATAAAGTCAATGCAAAAGCAAAGACGAGTACACAAGTTTAAGCATAGCATACGTATACGAATAAAGTTTTAACAATCCTCATGGCAACCAAATCTATACAAGAGCAATATCAAGGCATGCAATACTAATAATCAAACCCTTAACGCAATCACGATGTTTTAACATGACCTCACGAATAACACGATGGAGGTGGATGCGTGAATTCCTATAGCGCTAAGCATGTCAAACGAAGGCTAAAAATAGTTAATGACTAAAGCATAGCATAACGAATATCCAAGACAAGCAACAAGTATACGATTCAAGTATTCATGGGTATAGGATTGTTTGTGCGTTTCATAAAGTTTAAGTGTTTGTGATTTTTGTATAGGTAAAACATGTTACACCCGAAAGTGTGATAAACAAAAGTGGGTCGAGTGTACTCACAATATTGCATATACTTTCCGATTGGTGATTTCGTGAAGAGTTGGAGGTTGGAGCTTCAAAGCTTCTTTTAAAACACTTAATGTTTTCTTTAGAACTCTTAGAGCTCTCTTCCTTGCTTGGAAGATTTGAGAGAAGTATAGAAGTTGAGAGAAGAATGGGTGGAACACTTAGTGTCCTTTTAGAATTCTTGATTTAGAGAGATTTAGAGAAATAGAGAGATGGAGAGAAGAATGGTGTGAAGAAAATGGTAGAAGGGGGTTGGTATTTATAGGTAGAGAATATGGAAAATGGTGAAATATGATTGGTTAAAGAAGGTGGAAGAGGATTGAGAAGGTGATTGGTGGAGAAAGGAGGTGGAAAAGGGTGAAATATGATTGGTTAAAGAAGGTGGAAGAGGATTGAGAAGGTGATTGGTGGAGAAAGGAGGTGGAAAATGGTGAAATATGATTGGTTAAAGAAGGTGAAAGAGGATTAATGAGGTGGAAATATGATTGGTATATTTCTTGGTATTTCTTGAGTATATATTATGTAATTGAGTATATAAAAAGTATAAAAGTATAATTCAAGTATTGAGGATGTGCGTATAAGTATTTATACGTATAAAAGTGTCGGTTTGCGTATAAATACGTATTTTAAATGATCGTTGTGTGAATAAAATAAAAAAAATATATAAAATATGAATTTTATTATGATTAACGCCTCGAATTGTGATATTGAAATTAAAATACGAATGTAAGGTTTCTAAAATTAGAATACGAATACGAACATTTTTTTAAAATAGAAATACGAAGATACGAGGCGTTACAACAAGTGACTGAGCCAGTTGTTCAGTCAGAACCAGAAGTAACTGATCCAGTTGTTGAAGTTGAGCCTGAGAGGACTCAAGAAACAACAGATACACCAAGTGTTCGAAGAAGTATTAGAGATCGTCGTGCACCTGAAAGGTATGACGATATCTTCATGATTGATGAAGCTGAACCTGCTACTTACAAAGCTGCAATGTTGGATTCAGAATCCAAGAAATGGCAGGAAGCCATGAATGCAGAGATGAAATCCATGTATGATAACCAAGTTTGGATTTGGTTGATCTTCCTACCGAAGGTCAGACTGTAGGAAACAAATGGATCTTCAAGAAGAAGACCGACATGGATGGAAATGTGCAAACCTACAAAGCAAGGCTTGTAGCGAAAGGGTTCACTCAGACTCAAGGAATTGATTATGTGGAAACTTTCTCGCCAGTAGCCATGCTTAAGTCTATTAGAATTCTACTTGCCATTGCTGCGTATTATGACTATGAGATATGGCAAATGGATGTCAAGACTGCATTCCTTAATGGACACTTACTTGAAAATGTCTATATGGTCTAACCTAAAGGTTTTGTCGATCCAAAGAATCCTAATAAGGTGTGCAAGCTAAATAAATCCATCCATTTATTAAAGCAAGCATCTCGCAACTGGAATCTCAGTTTTGATCAGAAAATCAAAGAGTTTGGTTTTATTAAAAATGAAGATGAACCGTGTGTTTACAAGAAATCTAGTGGGAGCTATATCACTTTTCTCATTCTGTATGTAGATGACATACTAATCATTGGAAACGATGTCCCTATGCTAAAAGATGTTAAGGCTTGGTTGGGTAAATGTTTCGCAATGAAAGATCTTGGTGAAGCCGCTTATATTCTAGGAATAAAGATTTATAGAGATAGATCAAAGCGGTTATTAGGTTTAAGTCAAAGTACATATATTGATAAGGTCATGCGACGCTTCTCAATGCAAGACTCAAAAAGGGGCTCTTGCCCATGGCACATGGAACCATTCTTAATAGCGAGCAGTGTGCAAAGACTGAAGAGGAAAAGAAGAAAATGGAAATAGTTCCATATGCTTATGCTATTGGTTCTATCATGTTCGCCATGTTATGTACTAGACCTGATGTTTCGTATGCTCTTAGCATGACGAGTAGATATCAACAGAATCCAGGAGAGAGTCACTGGGCTGCAGTGAAGAACATTCTTAAGTACTTAAGAAGGACTAAGGACATGTTCTTAATATATGGAGGACTGGAAGAGGAGCTGTTAGTTAAGTGTTATACTGATGCAAGTTTCCAGACTAATCGTGATGATTCAAGATCATAGACCGGATATGTTTTCATTCTGAATGGTGGAGCTGTTACTTGGAAGGGCTCGAAGCAAAGTGTGGTTGCTCAATCTACTTGTGAATCAGAATACAATGCTGCATCAGATGCTGCTAAGGAGGCTGCCTGGATGAAGAAGTTCATTACTGATCTCGACGTTTTGCCTAGCATAGAGAAACCGATCGAGATGCTGTGTGACAACACTGGTGCCATTGCTCTTGCAAAGGAACCAAGGTCGCATCAAACCATAAGGCATATACTCAGAAAATTCCACTATATTAGAGAGATAATAGAGCGAGGAGACATCGTAATAAGCAAAGTTCATACGGATCTAAATCTGGCTGACCCCTTTACTAAGCCTTTACCTCAAGCTAAACATGAGGAGCATGCTGAAAAGATAGGGCTTAGTTTTGCTAGACAGTGGGCATGATCTGTAGTTAGTATTGGTGTTTTAATTTTGAACTACAACAGTTACATTGAATAGTTATTTGATTTATTGGTTAAATGCAAGTTTAATTATTTTGTAACTGTGTTCGTTATTTGTATGTTTATATCCTTGAATAAGCGTATTCTAAAAATCCGTAGTCGATCAAATTACATGGGAATGAATTTGAATGTAAGACTATTGTGAATTGAGATGATTGTATTCATGAGATGAATAACTCAAGGGTTTGAGAATCAAAATTCACAGATATAACTAGGGAATGATATTGGATGTGACTCGCTTCAAAACGATCTCCATGGATCTATGTCATGAGATGTTTTGATATTGATATGTTCAATCTGTCCTTTTTTCCTTAGGCACATATTAAACTACATTGATCAAGGACAATCTTTGATGTTATCTAACACTGTTCTGAAACATGGATAGTAATCCGGGTAGCGTTGGAAAAAATCCAAGGTTAAGTGGGAGTTGTATGACGCAAATGGAGTTCTGTACTTCTACGCAATTAGAAGTTTAGACATTCTGGCGCCCTTGTTAACTTAAACTGGAATAAACGCGTGGCCACGCTTGGACTAAAAGTAGTTCGTTAGACCAGTTTGAATTAAAATCGAGAACAGAGAATAGTTGATCACTATATAAGAATGAATGATCCATGCCTTATGATCAATGAATGTTCTATACATAAGGGACTTACTGATAGATTTATCAGGGCTACAGTATTTGGTTAAGTAAAGTGTTACTTGAACTCAAAGAACTAGTTGACGACTGTAAAGCGTCATACCATGTTAGGAGCAGTGCGATGCAGCTAGGGGTTCAACTCTGCACACGTTGACTCATTTAATTAAAATCGTCCAAGTGGGAGATTGTTGGAGATATGTATGTCTGACCGTAATTAAAGTCAACGTAACTAACTCGGTACAATCCGAAGAGTTATACGTTGGTACACGAATCGTATATGTTCACGAGAAGGTGGATTATTATTTGTGAAATAATAATAGTTTAAACCCGATAGACTTAATATTAATTAGATTATTATTAATAGGATTATAATTGTATAATCTTAAAGGGCTTTTATGTAAGATTGGGTTCTATAAAAGGATGCTTAAGGTGCAAACCCTAGACACTTTTATAAAACACAAAATCTTAGCTTCCCTCTCAAGTTTAGCCGTCGGCGCCGCCCCCTTCTTGGCCGGTTCTACCTTTGGGTATCTTGTGCTCGGTTGTGAACTTCCTACTAGCGAGGATTCGTTGTAACCTGCGTGTTACGATCCCGGTGTAGTCGTCAAAGGTTGATTACTAAAACCCTCTATGGTTTTTTATTATTTTATTTGTTTATACACGTATAACCTTGATCCTGATTGGGAATATTTATTAATCGGATTAATAAATCAAACATATATAATCGGCTTTTGGTAAATTATATAAACCGCCTCCGCTACTATTTTGATACACTGATTCCCAACAAGAGGTTCATGTGAATAGTTTGAGTATTCGCAAGTAATGTTGATTTGAAAACTATGATGGGCGTTTCATGAAATCTTTAATAAGTTGACTGATTGTTCAAGGGTCTGATTGTACATTGTACCCAGTAAAAAAACTTACACTTAAGTGAGTTACAAATGTCCCTTTTTACTATTTTGAGTTGATATGCATGTTATCGTGAATGTTCATGATTGGAACATGTGTTGTGATTGTTAGATACTATACGCTTATGCATGATCCTATATGTTATGATGATGTTTGATGTTGTATGATTGATGATGATAAACTTTGATGTCTAGCATTTGTTGCTAAAGTTACTAGTGTCTAGAATTTGTTACTCGAAAAATATTGATGTATCCTATGAGCACGACATTGTAGTGGGAAATGGAGTCTTATGTCAGTAAAAGCACAATTGTGATCATTGGGAATATTATAACCTATCAATAACTACATCGTTGCTCAAGTCTAATTTGGAACTTGTCTAATGAATGATTTTGAGACCGAGCTTATAAATTGGTGAGATTGGTAGAATGAGTGAGGTTGAGGAAAGAGAAACATAAGGCTCAACTTTTTATGGGCAAGGTTTCTTGCGTGAACAGGTAAAGTACCATTGTACCAAACTAATATAACCATATTTTGAATTTACATCGAGATAGATGGTAAACGGGTAATAAGTTGCGCTGTTTTAAATACATGCATGTCAAAGTAAGATATATATTAGAAGTCATATGTTAAGAAAAATTATAACCATACTAACATGCAAAATATAAATTCAATAATAACCAAAATAAGCCACTATTTCCATACTTTAACATCTTATAAATAACCAAGTACCACTCGCGTTAATAACTAAGGGAAAAGTCACAAAGTATCCAAAACCACAAAATACAATAATATATCTAAGTGTGGTCACCTTCAACTTACTTCAAAAGCTCAATAATTTATTATTCCTTTAATTTTACAAGATAAAGATAAATGAAGGACCAGTACTTAAGCTTTTGAAAATTTCTTGTTTACCTAAAACCGGACGATGTAAACCTTAAAAAATTTAATTGAGCTTAGTTGCGGTAATAGTTCATGGTTTCATAGTTACAACTTACAACTGATGTTTCTTTCTAGAAAAATATTTATAGATTATTTCATACATATGTAATTACGTATAGTAGGGTTGTGCATCAGTCGGTTTGATTCGGTTTTTACTATTAACCATAACCGCTAGTTTCGATTATAGAATTCCTTAACCATAACTATAACCGAACTTCGTTTACGGTTAACCAATTATGAAGTCAGTTATAGTTTAGTTTTGGTTAATTTCAGTTAATTAACCAAGCATGGTTTGAAATAAATAGAGGTATGCATGGTTTGGACTTAGCTTGGACATTTTTGTAAGACAACTAAAACTACATTATTTAGTTGAACTACCGATGTGGGTTTCGGGATTCCTTTAATAAGGTAATTCTCAACCAAAAATATTACAACCATAATGTTGATGCACTATTGTGTTCGTCACTTGTCGAATAGGCTAGATTGAGCGTGCGCTGAATATTGTATAGGTTAGAATCGAACACACGACCAAAATACGGAGTTTACAGTGTAAAAGGGAACAAGTTCGCCCGAACTTGACGTGTGGCAGTCAAGTTCGCCCGAACTTGACGTGTGGCAGTCAAGTTCGCCCGAACTTGACGTGTGGCAGTCAAGTTCGCTCGAACTTGTGATTTAGTAGACAAGTTCGCCCAAACATGTCCTCCTATGCACATTTCAAGCAAACTTGTCATGTTTCCCTATAAATAGGTGGTTTGTGTTCATTTGTCATTTGAGTTTTTGCCATCCCTACGGGGAGGTGCTGCTGGATTCTCTCCAGGAACTCCGGCAGCTGGACTTATAAAGATGTATACTCTTTCGGTATGAATGAAGACTTCCGCTGCATTCTACTTCTACTCCATTCTTAATAACATTCTACCGAAATTGACACATTACGCACTAAATTCCGTCTAGAACCGCCTGATCACGGACCTTCAATTGGTATCAGAGCTACGATTATCACCTACGCTCATGAATTTTGACATTTATGGACATTAGGAGGGGTTTTGGACGTAAACTTGAAATAAACATACAATCCACGGATAAAAAGTAAAATTGAACGGATAGGATTGTTAGAAAACCATTTTCGACCAGATCTATGGTGGAATCATCTCGAAATTCGAAGAAATAAGGATTCTGGATCGAAAAATGTGAAAAAGGCTGATTTGGGGGACCAAGTTCGCCCGAACTTGATCTGTGGAGGTCAAGTTCGCTCGAACTTGACAAAGATTTTCAAGATTTTTCATCAAGTTCGCCCGAACTTGACTGATTTTCTTTGAAATTAAGCACAAGTTCGCTCGAACTTGGCGGTGGCCAACCAAGTTCGCCCGAACTTGTCACATAGTGACCAAGTTCGCCCGAACTTATCACACAAGTTCACCCGAACTTGTCAAGGAGCCTAAAAAAGGCATGGAAAAATTTTGTTGATCGTATTGATGGGTTTAGTGTCCAGAAAAAATTTGGCGATAGAAATTTTTTCGGGTTTTCGAAGACCGAACCGGGATGTTCGGGGACACCGTCTAGAGCTTTAGAGTACAGATTTGGTGATACGGTAACAAAATTTTGAAGATAATGGGAGAGTCATTGATACCGATGTAGAATGTTGATCATTTGGGTGTCGTGACTAGTAATGGGCCTAAACGTTAAATCCGCATTTGTTAAAAACTGAAAATTCCGGATTTCAGGGGGAATTTCAGTGAAAATTTCAGTATGGTCAGAATTTGCAAAAATTAGGGGGAATAAAAAATTTTCAATATTTGAAGATTCCTGCATTTTTGAAATTCGTGACTGCTGCAATAGTATCCGGGTGGTTACCGATTGCAGATTATCGGGAAATGCAGAGGATCGAGATTCGTCGGGTGATCACAGGAAGTTCAGAGTTTTCAGTTCATGATCCAGAGTGATGCTTAAGGGTTAGAGTCCTAATCTCCGGTGAAGGAACAGTTAGCTGGATTAGCAGTCGTTAGTACCAGTGAGGAACTGAGAACGTTCAAAATGTTCGGTGATGATCTTAGGAATTAATGACTAGCTCCGCAGACTTATGGTTTCAAAATTACCAGGGAAGTCTGATGATAACCTTTGGTGGACATTATTCTTAGTATTCAAGGAGATGAATCATTCTTCTTTTTGGACTAATCGTCGTTGGATGATGATGTTTGGTGTTTAAGTGGCGCTGGTCTACCGGAGATAGCTATATATCTGGCATTGTGACTGAAGAGGAAGAATGTAATTTTGGTCATGGACGTATGTTTATCAGATTCGATGCGTTACCAGATTATCTGTTTCCGATGAAGATTTGTTGATTGAGTAGATTACCGATTTGCTAATCTTTCTGAAGGGTGCTTAACTGCGATTACGGAAATCAGGATTACGGATATTCGAGGGTATTCGTTGATTTGAAGTTTTCTGATGCGGTGATTCGAAGTTTCTATCAATTGCCGGTTGAGTTTCTGATACTTTAGGAGTGTGGGAATAAACTCTCGATGCTCAACGGTTATTCAAAAACTGAACTCGGATGCAGTTATCGTCGAAATGGAGAATCTGCTGCATTATTTAGCTTCGAGTTGATAGTTATTCGAGAAAATTTGCCGGTCAAGTAAATCAGAGGAGTCGGAAATCATGCAACCAAATATCTGAACTGGAGATTTCAGCGGAATTGAAAGTTGTTAATGCAAACCCAGATCATCAATTAAGGGGGAATTTGTTGACGCGTCTCGACGACATCGACAGACACCTTGATTGAAGTTGCAGAATATTCAAACATGGCTCAAAGTTTTGAAGTTCAAGATCAAGCTTCGACAGTAACGAACAAAGGGGAATCTATTGATGCACTATTGTGTTCGTTACTTGTCGAATAGGCTAGATTGAGCGTGTGTTGAATATTGTATAGGTTAGAATCGAACACACGACCAAAATACAGAGTTTACAGTGTAAAGGAATAAGTTCGCCCGAACTTGACATGTGGCAGTCAAGTTCGCTCGACTTGACATGTGGCAGTCAAGTTCGCTCGAACTTGTGATTTAGTAGACAAGTTCGCCCAAACATGTCCTCCTATGCACATTTCAAGCGAACTTCTCATGTTTCCCTATAAATAGGTGGTGTGTGTTCATTTGTCATTTGAGTTTTTGCCATCCCTACGGGGAGGTGCTGCTGGATTCTCTCCAGGAACTCCGGCAGCTGGACTTATAAAGATGTATACTCTTTCGGTATGAATGAAGACTTCCGCTGCATTCTACTTCTACTCCATTCTTAATAACATTCTACCGAAATTGACACATTACGCACTAACTTCCGTCTAGAACCGCCTGATCACCGACCTTCACATAACACCTTAATTATTCATCAAAATAAAGGGATTTTACATCAAAATCATTTTGTTACTAACATACCTTTATTTTGAGAAATGATTAAATACAAAGGACTCTTATTGTAAGAAGGGTAAAAAGGAATATTCTATGATGTGAACACAACAAAAAAACTTAAAAAAAAACACAAATTTTTTTTTCAATATTCTATTAAATTAATCGCTACTTTAACGTTACTAAAAAATAGTGACGATGAAGTAATGTTTTTTTTGTAAACAATATTAAAAAAACTGTGCTTTTCAGATTTTTTTAGGGGAGGGTGTAGTTTTTATCATTTAGCTTGCGTTTGTGAGGGGGGGGGGTGAGGGGGTTTAGTTTTTTAGTTTTTAGCATTGGGTTGGGGGGGGGGGGGTTAGGTTTTTTTGGTGAGGTATAGTTTTTTTGTTTTTTTTGGTTGTGGTGGGGAGGGGGGGGGGGGGGTAAGGGGTGGGGGTTTAAGTTTTTGGGTGGGGGGGTTATGGTTTTTGGGTTTTTTCATGTGCATGTTCTTTTTCTCTTATAGACAAGATTATGGACACTTGTCACTCTATTGTTCCTTCTTACACTTCTTATTTTTATACTCCTTTGTAGAATAACTCAACTCCCTTTATTTTAGTAAAGACCCTCTAATGTAAAACATAAATCCATTATAGAGAATTTACATTATAAGTTTGGTTCAGTTTCGGTTATATCGGTTAACCAAAGCTTCGTAACCATAATCATAACCGATTGAACGGTTAAACAAAGTTTCATAACCATAACCATCGGTTATGTCGGTTATTGGTTAATAGTGGTTTAATTATGTCTCTTATGATTCGGTTATCGGTTATGCCAGTTAATTTGCTCATCCCTATCATATAGTCTGCATCTGCTAGTCTATTAAATTTTAAAAAATAAGTATTTAATGAAATATAACCATTGATCTATTTTTTTTAATCAAACTAGATATTTAAACTTGTTTTTAAACAAAGGAATATTTAATGAAATATATCCTGAATTTAAATCAGTATATATTAACTCCACCTATGCTCAACTCCAATCAAACTCTACCAATAGAAATATATCCTAATGTGACTCCTTACAACATGTTGATAGTGAATTTAAGTCTTTTTGTAAACGTTAGTATCATATTTTATTAGTTTAACTCTTTAGAATACGAAGTATCATTTTAATAAATTATTAACATAATTTTTATTTAGATTTTTCCTAACTTATGATGTGTATTAATATTCTTTTTCAGTTGTGCCAATCTTTCCCCTTCTTTAATTATTCCTTATTATAACAGCCTCACAAAACAGTATGAATAATATATCTACTAGTAGTCGGACCGTGTAAAACACGGGTGGTTTTAGTAACGTTTTCTAAGATTAATTATACATAATAACATCATATTGGATCCATCATATTATTTAGATATAAGTAGTCCAAAATATGCTACAGCATAATAGAAAAGTTATAAACATAATAGTTTCTATCAAAACATGATACCAACTTAAAAAAAGCCTAAGACATAAGTGTTTACATTAGATTGTTCATATATCAGTTCTGGACACACGATAGAGTCATTAACCGTTCACGTTAACAATCAACAACTTGTTTGTATTCCTATAATAACGAAGCACATACTGTCCTCCATTTTGCAAACCACCTTCAACCATAAAGTTTCCCCATCCTCTTAGAGCATACCTAATCTTGCCACGATTTTTTCTGTACGCATCTCCAGATTACTTGAAAAACCGTCTGGAGTTTCAACAATCATTTGGTTCAGGATAGCCAAATCAACATTCAATGCAAAAGGCTGTGGAAACCGCTTCAAAAGATCAATAAAGGAAGACATTAGCGATGAATTATTATAACTGAAAAAATAAGATTAAAATTAAATTAATCTAATCACATAATTAGAAACTTACGAAACGTTCGGTAAGATTCCATGTTAGTTCATAAAGATCAGTTTGAGCAACAATGGGTAGAATAGGTAGATCAGCCATAAGTGGTTGTTCGATAACAACTTCTGGTTCTACCAATGGAACATTAGGCAAAACATTTAACACATCATTTTGTTCATCATATTTGTCTTGTGCTTGATAAATGTCCATATGATCAACTTGAATGCCCACGTCAGTATTATCTAAATGAACGTAGTTGTTTGATAATTCAGCATCTTCTTCAGACTTAACAACATCATCCACAAATAACGCAATGTCCGGAATAATAGATTGCAAACCGTTAGGCCGGAAAAGCTGAATTCTAAAATCATAACCGTCACCCAGTTCAACGACAATCAAATCACCAGGTATCAAATAGAGATCATGAACAACTTGTGAAAAATCAACAATAAAATAGAACATATCCCAAAGTCTACGTATCTTAACAGTCCAAGTATGAGATGTGCCAAATAGGATTGTGAAATCATAATGCAAATTATCAACGTTGAAATAACAATCCATGAACTCCGTTGGCAACCACTGCATTTGAATAAGTAATTAATAAACATAAAATTTTTAAACAAAATTATCATAAAAGAGGATGTTTAAAGGTTACCAGATTTCTGTTCTGAGGGAATCGCATTACAATATGGAACTTTGTACCAACTATAAGCTCTTGATGGTTTGGGATATGAGTTATTTGAAATGTTAAAGCATCAATATGTTCGAAAACTAAAAAGTCTTGATCTTTAACATCAAGAATAGCAATGACGGTTGACCAACTATCACCTATACAATAACCTATTGTCGATGGTTTGACGTTAACGGTAAAGAAGACACTTCCATCAGCAATTAGTAACACTTTTCCAGTTGGATAACCATCTAAATCATCCAACCTATTGTACCAATTTGGCAAGGGCTGAATGTATCATTGAAACAGTAAAATAGTCAAAACAATATAAATATTAAAACCTTTAACTAAAAGGCAATTTGTAAGCATAAAACCTAAATTACAACAATGAAACTGTATACCTGCTCTTTCATTGTTCGGTCCTGTACGTGAATAAAAAAGGCACGATCCATTTCTGCGAACAAAACACACAAATTAACCACACATTTAATGGTAAGAGATCGGTTTATCTAAAAGGAAAACCCTAATTTATGATTAGGGTTCTAAACATTGGTCTGAAATCCCTAAATTAAACTTGAATGCTGGTTTCAAATGTATACCTAAATTAAGCAGAATCAGCATGGTACTTTCAATCGATGGTCTTGCGCTTTGACGAAGAACATTCTTGACTTGGATGAATGTCATATACATCAGCAACACGTTTGCCACATATCAATTTCAGATTCTGCATAATATGATACAAAAAAAATCTCGGTTATACTTTAATAATTGCTTAACAATACAACAAAAAAACGAATATAATACCTGTCAAATACCAAACTTGTTCTTAATGTCAGAAATAAGATTTTCATCATCACTTATATGTGTAATTCTGTAAATCTCTCATAATGTACAAGATTGTACTCAGTGACTTCTATCTCAAAAGCAAAAACCTTTCCAACCATTGACTTTATCTCTTCTGGAACCAGAACTATATGATCATACTAAAATGATTTTAAATTGTTTGTGTACCAGCTGAAATTACAGTTTAATAATTAATATAATTTAATGGAAAGTTATTATTGAATAAATTAAGTATTAATAGATATAGTTCATATTTGACCTGTAAAATGATTATATATATTGGAATCTCCTTAAAAAGTAGAAATGGAGTTCATAAAATGTTAATTAAATGAAGTTAAAGATGATACGAGTATTCTAACTTATTATGCAAATAAATGATAATATGTTATTTAATAATACTTCATTCCTAGGTTGATTCATAAAATATAATTAGATATCTTTTTAAAAACCGGTATTTTAATCTTATCAGGTAAGACTCATAAAATTAAAAACCGGTATTCATTCTACATCATTCCATACTAAAACATTTCCAAAATTTAATCCATAGTCAAAAAATAATCCAAAAGTTTATGACTAAATACCTATTGTATAGCAATTAGCAAACACTATAACGATTAACAACATGAACGATTGAACAGAAGTCAAAGGAAGGTAAATCTGGATGATCGGTTGAAGAATTAATTTGAAACAACCAATGATTTTTTATCTTTGATTAAGGATAAAGTTTGATCGGTGTGGATTGTCAATTGTAGGCGCTAAGTTTTAAACTTTAACTAAGAAGGTAAATAGTCATCTTTTTTAGGCCCCTAAAAATTAAAAGTTCAAGATTTTGATCTTTGGCTCGGTATGAACCGGTAACCGTATAACGGTTTAAACCGATATAACTTAATTTACCGGTGGTACAACTTCTTTACCGTTTCCTTAGTTTACCGGAATGATTCATGTCGACCAAGCTCTGGCATCCGGTTTAACCGATTCAACCGAACGGTTTAAACCGGTTTTTAAAACATTGCTTTATATTTTACGTTCGGAATAATCTAGATATAAATCGTTGAATTATATATTGGAATTAAAGATAATAATAATTGGAATGATTATAATATAAGAATTCAAAGACAAATTTGGGTCGATCTTTCATTTTAAAGACACTACATTAACAGAATGGATCCTATAAATTGTATTAGCTTCAATTATTGGTATTCTCTCACCTACCAAACTCTCAAAATTCTCATGTTTTTCGTCTCATCTGCTTAAAAGGTAAAATAACTAAATCAAACATAGAATCTGTTTTCTTTTTGTTAATCGATTCAAGGATTACTTGAGTTTGTTTATGTTAATCGATTATATCGAATGAATTTGCATTTATTCACCTGCTTCGAATGATATTAACTTCGTTCATATTTGTTTTTTTTTATATATCTGATCGTAAAAGTTGAAGATAGTTGTTTTTGAAATGTTATTGTGGATCCAATGTTTTCTGTGTCATCATCGTGTTTTTCAATTTACAGAAAAATCATTGTTTCTCAACTTTCTGATGTGTTTTTATTTACTTTTTCATGTGGAACCCTAATCCTGTATTGTTTCTCATGATTAGTTTTGGTATTATATTGATAGTCAATTTTTAAAAGATTCCATTATTCTTTCCATATTTTACGATATGTTTTTTGTATATCATGGTTCAGTTTGTATATATAGATTAAGCTGTTGTGTTTAAGAAACAATTGTTATTTCTTTTGCAGATATGATTCACAATAACAATCAGTCTTCTTCTTAAAGTTTATAGATGATGATGATCCTATATCCTCGGTATGTTAAATATTGTACATTTAATAAACATACTTCTTCCTACTTATATGGGTGTTGTTTCGATTCATAGGAATTCCAAATGATTATGTTGCATTACTTTGGGGAGAACAACTGCCATACGATAGATCTGTTAAGATTGTTGATGGCGACAGTGTCACACCCCAACCGATGTCGGAATCATCGGGGTAGTGGCACTAGGCGAATCAGATTGATCAAGAGATTCCATAACGATCATTTTAAAGACAATAATCAACATTTAATATCCCATACTATTAAACTCATAAAATCTTCAAACAACCATTACAATTCCAAATAATCCCTTAAACATATAATCTGATCCGATATCCCCTAGATTTTATTACAAACCGTTCTAATCAAATAAACAAAACAAACTAATCTAAGCACGCAACATCCAAGGCATCCAAGCAAATGATCCTCAACCTGTTACATACGTTAAAATACAAGTCAGTACAATTAAGTAAAGGTGAGCATACAGGTTTTATTATTACTAGCATAGTAGAGAAACCGCTCGCGAAATAGTCTAATTACATATCATGATACACCAAAACACATCACACAGATAAACATAGGCTTATTTCTCAAGCTAATTACCTGTGAAGGCTTGCGCGTCCATCCTAACTAGACCTCAATTATTCGTGTGTGATAATAACAATTTGAGTTGTGTGAAGTGATTTTGATAGAGGAACGTATGTAACACCCAAAAAGTGTATTAAAGCGAAAATGGGTAAAGTATACTCACAGTCGGTGCGTTTAGGAGAGAGTGACGACTGCCGAGAGGTGGAGAGGAGCGCCGGATCAGCCTGCATACGCGAACGGAAATGCATCAGTCTCCGAAAATCTGAAACGGTTAAGTTTGGATTGAACAGTAGGTAAGTTCGGCCGAACTTGTATGTAAACATACAAGTTCGAGCGAACTTGTAAGGATTTGTTGAGTTTTCAGTCAAGTTCGGGAGAACTTGTCTAATTTCCAAGGTAATTATACAAGTTCGGGCGAACTTGTAGAAAATGTTATCTGAAAAGTCAAGTTCGAGCGAACTTGTATAGTTTCTTGAGAAACTATGCAAGTTCGGTCGAACTTGTAAGGATTTGGTGAGAGGAGACCCAAGATCGGTCGAACTTGACCTGATGTGCTGGTGAATCTCGAGAAAACTTGAAGTTTTCGGGTCCAAAATCTTGTGTTTTTGCGTCGTTTGCTGAGAAAATCGAGTGTCAATCCCTCCAACCTTAAGCCACTGAGCAAAACTTAGGCTGGATAGGTCTTTTGGAGCAAACTTAGCCATTTTACAGAAACTTGGGCTAATTCGGATGAACTTGACGGTTCGTACGGGTTAGTCCAGCTTGTGGAAAGTGACGATTTCGTCCTTGTGCTTCCGGATCTGAGATCTAGCTTCGACTACGCCTCGTTCCACTCAAAAGTGAACGAAACATACGTCATTAGTCACAAAATGGTGTAAAATCAAGGATTTAAAAGGTTTTGCTCAGATCTAGTATAGATCTGAGTGAAAACAGAAGTTTTGATGGAAAAAGATGAAGATTTTCGTAAACAGAAGAGATTTGATGAACGCTAAGGCAATGCCTTGTGCAAAATCGTTGTAAAACGTTGTTGAACATCTTTGTAGTTGAAATCGGTTTGATTCTTACTTAGAAAACAGAGGGTTTCGGGTTTCGGGAGCTCTGGGCGAAGTTGCAGCAAGTTCAAATGAGAGAATGGGGCTGAGTATTTATAAGTGAAGGCAAAATTGGGAGCTGGTGGAGTCAAGTTCGGTCGAACTTGCATGTTTTCATGCAAGTTCGGGCGAACTTGCTAAGTAATTGAGGGAGATCAGTCAAGTTTGGCTGAACTTGTAGAACGAACTTGTGGAAAATAAAGAGTCCTTATGTCTCAGGCAAGTTCGGGCGAACTTGTGGTAGTCATGTTCGGCCGACCTGGCCTGGTGACCAATTTTCGTTTGCTGATTTGCGTTAAGGGTTCGTTTGGCGATTCGGTTCGTATTAGTTAGTTATATTAGCGTTATAATTGATATAATAGTGCAATTTAGCGATTTGAGTGCGCGAGAGCGATGCGATAGCGAGCGTAATCATAACCACAAACATACACAACACATAAATACATAAAACCATACAATTAACTACGATTTGCGATAAGATGAGATTAGCGATGCGACTTAATAAGCGATTAGATGCGATAATAACGTACAACACCAAAATTAATTAACATAAACCTTATTATAAACGGAATCTCGGGATTACAAAAGATAGATAAATCGAAAAGACAGATGAAAAGATAACAACGAATTTTCGAGTTGTTACAATCTCCCCTACTTTAGGAAATTTCATCCCAAATTTAAGTAGTAGCTGTAAAAAATAGATGCGGGTACTTGGCCTTCATATCACTTTCCAATTCCCAAGTGAACTCGGTGCTGCGTTTGCCTTCCCATCGGACCTTCACGATAGGGATGGAGAGCGTCGGAGTTTATTGGTCTCTCGGTCCATGATTTCCACAGGCTTTTCCAGAAATGGAGGGTCTCGTTGATTTGCAGATCTTCGAGAGATACATGGAGATTCTCTCCGGCTAGGCATTTCTTGAGGTTAGACACGTGGAAAGTCGGATGAACGTTATTAAGTTCCGCCGGTAGTTTCGAAAAGATAAGCTACTTTACCGATTCCTTTCCAGAATCTTAAAGGGTCCAACGTATCGAGGCGCTAGCTTTCCTTTCTTGCCGAAGCGGACCACTCCCTTCCAAGGTGCAACCTTTAGGAGAACGTGATCTCCCACTTCAAACTGTAGGGCTTGCGGCGTTTATCGGCATAACACTTTTGACGACTCCGAGCTTTGAAGAGATTGTCTCTAATATGGAGGATCTTGTCCGTCGTTTCTTGAATTAGCTCGGGACCGGTGATTTGTGCTTCTCCGATACGTGCAATGCAATAGGCGATCGTCATTTTCTTCCATACAGTGCCTCAAAATGAGCCATTTGAATGTTGGTATGATAACTATTATTGTACGAGAATTCGATTAAAGGTAAATGCATATCCTAGTTACCACTGAAATCTATGAGCACACACGAAGCATGTCTTTGAGGGTGCGGATCGTGCGCTCAGTCTGACCGTCGGTTTGAGGGTGAAAAGCGGTACTGAGATTGAGTGTAGTACCGAGAGCGGATTGAAAAGTCTCCGAGAGACGTGAAGTAAAACGACCGTCTCGGTCAGAGATGATGTCACGAGGCGTCCGGGTCGACAAATGACTTCGTCGGTATAGATTCGGGCTAACCGTTCGACCTTAAAGTCTTCTCGTATAGCAATAAAGTGCGCAGATTTAGTAAGACGATCAACGTTAACCCAAATGCTATCGTGACCAGAGGAAGTGCGGGGAAGTTTGTAATAAAGTCCATAGCTATACTCTCCCATTTCCACATCGGGATTTGGGTTGTTCGAGTAAGCCAGAGGGCCTTTGATGCCCGGCCTTAACCTTCGAGCAGGTTAAGCACTTCGAAAAGTAGACGGCGATATCCTTTTTCATGCCCGGCCACCAGTACTTAGGGCGAAGGTCCTGGTACATCTTGTCGGCACCGGGGTGAATGGAATATCGAGATTTATGAGCTTCGGTCATTAGCAATTCACGGAGATTTCGCGAGTAGGAATCCAAATACGATCGAGATAATAATAAATACCATTAGGTTTTACGACGAGCTGAGTTTCGGCACCACATTTCATTTCTTCTTCCAAAGTATTCTCGTTAAAGCAGGCGAATTGAGCGAAGCGAATCAAAATTTCGAGATCATTCAAAGCTTGAGAGTCACGAACACTATATACATAGCTTCGTCGACTTAGAGCATCGACGACGACGTTTGTTTTGCCGGGATGGTACCGTATCTCACAATCGTAATCGTTGAGAAGTTCAACCCATCTGTGTTGGCGCATATTTAGTTCTTTTTGATTAAGGATATGTTGTAGCTCTTATGGTCGGTGAAGACCGTACATTTAGTACCGTAAAGGTAGTGCCGCCATATCTTCAATGCAAAAACAACTGCACCGAGTTCGAGATCGTGGGTTGTGTAATTCTTCTCGTGGATCTTGAGTTGTCGAGACGCATACGCGATAACCTTGTCTCGTTGTATGAGAACACAACCAAGACCAAGATTAGAGGCATCGCAGTAAACAACAAAATCATCGTTTCCGTCGGGTAAAGCGAGGACAGGAGCGTTGCATAGCATACGCTTGAGAGTTTGAAAAGCTTCCTATTGCTTGGAATCCCAAACAAAAGGTTTGTCTTTATGAGTTAAAGCGGTAAGCGGAACGGCGATTTTCAAGAAGTCGGCGATGAATCGACGGTAGTACCCCGCCAATCCGAGAAATGAACGGATTTCAGAAGCATTCTTCGGTGTAATCAAACTCTTGACGGCGTCGATCTTTGCAGGGTCGACGTGAATTCCTTGATTGTTAACGATGTGGCCGAGAAATTGGAGTTCTTCGAGCCAGAATTCACATTTAGAGAATTTAGCATAAAGGCGATTTCCTTGAAGAAGTTCGAGGACTAAACGAAGATGGCGCGCGTGTTCGTCTGTCGACTTCGAATAGATAAGTATATCATCGATGAAAACTATGACGAAACGATCTAAGAAAGCTTTACACACACGGTTCATCAAATCCATGAAGACCGCGGGCGCATTTGTAAGACCAAAAGGCATGACCACGAATTCGAAATGGCCATAACGAGTACGAAAGGCGGTTTTCGGAATATCTTCTTCGAGTACACGCAACTGATGATAACCGGAACGAAGATCGATCTTAGAAAAGCAACCTTGAAGCTGATCAAATAAGTCGTCGATGCGAGGAAGAGGATAACGGTTCTTTATCGTGAGTTTGTTAAGTTCACGATAATCGATGCACAAACGGAACGATCCATCCTTCTTTTTCACGAAAAGGATGGGTGCGCCCCATGGCGAAGTGCTCGGGCGTATGAAACCTTTATCAAGAAGTTCTTGAAGTTGGCTTGATAGCTCACGCATTTCGGATGGTGCGAGACGATAAGGAGCTTTAGCAACGGGAGTAGCACCGGGAACTAATTCGATAAGGAATTCGACATCTCGAGTAGGGGGTAAACCGGGTAAATCTTCGGGAAAGACTTTAGGAAATTCACAAACAACGGGAACATCTTTATAAGTCTTCTTTTCTTTCTCCGGGTTCACGATATGAGCGAGGAAGGCAACACATCGCTTTTGCAAGCATTTGTGTGCTCGAGTACATGACAAAAGCATCAACTTCTTTGAGGGAGTTTCACCGTAGACATGAAGTTGATCACCGTTCGGAAGAGGGAAGCGAATCATTTTATCGAAGCAAACAACTTCAGCATGATTTTCACGAAGAAAATCCATACCTACTATGATATCGAAGCTACCTAACTGCATAGGTATGAGACTGATCGAGAAGACATGGTTGTTGAGATCGAGAGAACAACCACGTAGGACGGAATTTACAGTAACGGTTCTTCCGGTGGCGACTTCCACATCGAAAGTCTTTGGGAGTTTAGCACGCTTACATTTTAAAACCTTTTCGAATTATAACGATACAAAACAATTATCGGCACCAGTATCAAATAAACATGAAGCATAAATACCATTAACAAGGAACGTACCATTGACAACATTGTTGTCATTCTGGGCCTGGCGGTGATTCAGGTTGAAAGCTCTTCCACGCGCAGCTTGTTGTTGCTGCTGAGGCTGCGGTGGTGGCTACTGCTAGGGCTGCTGTCGCTGCGGCTTTTGCTTGACGGTACGGTTTGGGCAGACATTTGCAAAGTGGTTCGGATCACCACACACGTAACACACACGTGCTTTTGGAGCTGCTTGTTGTTGCTGGTTGTTTTGGGGAGTATGCTGAGGAGCTGGCAGTGCTGGAGCTTGAGGAGCTGGCTGACGAGGGCCGGTACGACAACTGACAATAAAGTGACCGTAGATATTGCAGTTTGTGCAAAAACGGCAGTTTCCACCCACCACATGATGGTATGTGCACTTAGGGCACAGTGGGTGAGGACCGGTGTACGCACGTTTAGCTGGGGGTGCGTCTTGAGCAGGAGCCTGGTAAGGCTGAGAGTTAAGCGGTGTAGCAGCGGCGTAGTTCTTGCTAGGGTTTCCTCTTTTGCATCCCTGACGCTTTCCCTTCGGGTCACTGGATGGTTCAATAGCAGCAGTTGGTTCGGTGACAGCTTGATTGGCAACTTTTGCATGGTTTTTGAAATAACCATCTTGAACTCGCTGATCATTGAACTCAGCGGCGAGCATGTAGGTTTCCTCGATGGTTGTAGTACGAGCAACTTTCACAAAGTTTGCGACACATTCGGGTAGACCACGGATATACTTGTTGATAGCTTTCCCAGTAGTATCAACTTGGCTGGGACAGATGATGCTCAAGATCTTATATCGAGCGGTGAATCCAGCATTGTCGGGACCATCTTGTTTGATTCCCCAAAACTCGTTCTTGAGCTTTTGCATCTCGTGCGGAGGACAGAACTCCTTCATCATTACTTCCTTGAGTTCCTCCCAAGATAGACTATAGGCTTCGTCATTACCGCGCCTATTTCTTTCGGCGGTCCACCAGTCGAGAGCACGGGACTGGAAGACTCCAGTAGCGTTCACCGTGCGAAGGTCATCAGGGCATCCACTTTGCCTAAAGGTGACCTCAATGGCGTCAAACCAATGGAACATAGCTGTCGGTCCATCGTAGCCCGTGAAGGCGAGAGGTGCACAAGCCTTGAAATTTTTGAAACTGAATTGCGGCTTGGGGTTTTCGGCTTTCAAGTCAACTTATGAGTTACTGCTCACAGCATGAATTTCTGAGACGATTTGCGGGATGACCTTAGCCATTTCCTTGGCTACCATTTTAGCGATACGCTTTTCGGCGATGCTGCGCTGGAGAATCCTTCGGGTGTGCGATCCCATTGAAGACATCTACACGAAGGATTTAAATTAGATGAGATTCGATTATAATAGAGTTATGTTTAAATACTTATTATTATTATTATTATTATTATTATTATTATTATTATTATTCATTCAAGGCACAAAATCACATAAGCACGTAGGCACCAAACACGTAAGCACGTAAGCACATAAGCACGTATTTCACGTAAGCATATACTTTGCACATATTCACCTTCTTATAAGTAAAGTGTAGCTCGTTCGAGATGCGATAAAATAGCGAGTTATAAGCGATATATAAGCAAGTAATACTGCGCATGAGGCACACATGTCCTCATAAAGCGTAAACGAGTTAAGCGATTAGTTTGGTTGATGTATTAATTTAGCGTTTTTTATTACGAGAACTGTGCGAGTTGTGCATATATTCGATGGAGCGTAAAACGAGAAAGCGAGAAATCGATAATGCGAGAAATAAATAAAAGAAATCAAATAAAGCGAAAATTCTCAAAATTTTCAAACACATAAATAATAATAAACTCGATGATGCGTAAATCGATGATATAGGCTTAAATCAATTGGGAGTGTCCGGGGTTTTGAGACGTTGACTACCCAAAGTGGTTCGACTACCCTTTAAACTTGGACCCACGTTTTGGCCTAATAGATAGATGCTCTCACCGCAAGCGGCTAACGGCATTATCCTTCCGGTTACCACGTGTTCCAAACCATCGGAATAATCGAGACTTTGGTGAGATTGAAAATCGAAAGGCGGATACTAAGATGCGGGTTTCACCCCTAACTTAGCAACGTCGTTCCTAGTTGTGGCTACGCGCACCGATCACATCGGGCGTTCCACTAGATAGAAATGGAGATTTCGTCGAGGTTTGGATATCACTCCTAACTCAACGAAGGTATCTCGTGCGATAGAGATTGCGCGGAGTGAATGATCTCATCGAGAGTTCTCGGTTTTCACACCTAATCTCGACTTGATCACTCGTTTTGTGTGATACGAGGTTTCCAAGCGTGTATATTGTATTAGCCTTAGGAAAGGCACATTTAAGCATTTATGCCAAGTAGTTTAACATTTAAGTCAAAGATAGGTCAATCGGGTACTTAAACATGCTACTAGGTCAAATCATGGCAATTCTACCTATTATCCTAATGTTATGGGCTGCTCTGATACCAATCTGTCACACCCCAACCGATGGCGGAATCATCAGGGTAGTGGCACTAGGCGAATCAGATTGATCAAGAGATTCCATAACGATCATTTTAAAGACAATAATCAACATTTAATATCCAATACTATTAAACTCATAAAATCTTCAAACAACCATTACAATTCCAAATAATCCCTTAAACATATAATCTGATCCGATACCCTAGATTTTATTACAAACCGTTCTAAAAAAACTAAACAAAACAAACTAATCTAAGCACGCAACATCCAAGGCATCCAAGCAAATGATACTCAACCTGTTACATACGTTAAAATACAAGTCAATACAATTAAGTAAAGGTGAGCATACATGTTTTATTATTACTAGCATAGTAGAGAAACCGTTCGCAAAATAGTCTAATTACATATCATGATACACCAAAACACATCACACAGATAAACATAGGCTTATTTCTCATGCTAACTACCGTGAGAAGGCTTGCGCGTCCATCTAACTAGACCCGTCGGGTGTTAGCCAAACTATAGTATCATACTAGCTAAGGAGGCAAGTTAACGAAAATAAGTCCTAGTCACATGTTTCTAGTATCACGTATAGAACATACATAATCAGATTATTCGCGTGTGATAAACAGTTTGAGTTGTGAAGTGATTTTGATAGAGGAACGTATGTAACACCCAAAAAGTGTATTAAAGCGAAAATGGGTCAAGTATACTCACAGTCGGTGCGTTTAGGAGAGAGTAGAAGACTGCGAGAGGTGGAGAGGAGCGCCGGATCAGCCTGCATACGCGAACGGAAATGCATCAGTCTCTGAAAAGTTGAAACGGTTAAGTTTGGATTGAACAGTAGGCAAGTTCGGCCGAACTTGTATGTAAACATACAAGTTCGAGCGAACTTGTAAGGATTTGTTGAGTTTTCAATCAAGTTTGGGCGAACTTGTAGAAATGTTATCTGAAAAGTCAAGTTCGGGCGAACTTGGATAGTTTCTTGAGAAACTACGCAAGTTCGGTCGAACTTGTAAGGATTTGGTGAGAGGAGACCCAAGTTTGGTCGAACTTGACCCAGATGGGTACAAGTTCGGTCAAACTTGACCTGATGTGCTGGTGAATCTCGAGCGAACTTGATGTTTTCGGGTCCAAAATCTTGTGTTTTCGCGTCGTTTGCTGAGAAAATCGAGTTCCATCCCTCCAACCTTAAGCCACTGAGCAAAACTTAGGCTAGAGAGGTCTTTTGGAGCGAATTTAGCCATTTTACAGAAACTCGGGCTAATTTGGACGAACTTGACGGTTCGTACGGGTTAGTCCAGCTTGTGTAAAGTGACGATTTCGTCCTTTTGCTTCCGGATATGAGATCTAGCTTCGACAACGCCTCGTTCCACTCAAAAGTGAACGAAACATACGTCATTAGTCCAAAATGGTGTAAAAATCAAGGATTTAAAAGGTTTTTCTCAGATCTAGTATAGATCTGAGTGAAAACAGAAGTTTTGATGGAAAAAGATGAAGATTTTCGTAAACAGAAAATTTTTGATGAAAACGAAGGCAATGCCTTATGCAAAATCGTTGTAAAACGTTGTTGAACATTATTGTAGTTGAAATCGGTTTGATTCTTACTTAGAAAACAGAGGGTTTCAGGAGCTCTGGGCGAAGTTGCACCAAGTTCAAATGAGAGAATGGGGCTAAGTATTTATAGGTGAAGGCAAAATTGGGAGCTGGTGGAGGTAAGTTCGGTTGAACTTGCATGTTTTCATGCAAGTTCGGGCGAACTTGCTAAGTAATTGAGGGAGATCAGTCAAGTTCGGCCGAACTTGTACATATTTGTACAAGTTCGAGCGAACTTGTGGAAAATAAAGAGTCCTTGTGTCTCAGGCAAGTTCGGGCGAACTTGTGGTAGTCAAGTTCAGCCGAACCTGGCCTGGTGACCAAGTTTCGTTTGCTGATTTCGCGTTAAGGGTTCGTTTGGCGATTCGGTTCGTATTAGTTAGTTATATTAAGCGTTATAATTGATATAATAGTGCGATTTAGCAATTTGAGTGCGCGAGAGCGATGCGATAGCGAGCGTAATCATAACCACAAACATACACAACACATAAATACATAAAACCATATCATTAACTGCGATTTGCCATGCGATGTGCGATTTAATAAGCGATTAGATGCGATAATAACGTACAACCCAAAATTAATTAACAAAAACTTTATTACAAACGGAATCTCGGGATTACAAAAGATAGATATATCGAAAAGACAGATGAAAAGATAACAACGAATTTTCGAGTTGTTACAGATAATTCATGGATGGTAACAGTTGAAAGAAATATTGCGGGTCCTATCTTTGGTGATGGACACTAAAGTTGTTAGGGACTCTGGTTTTAAAAAAAAAAGACTATTTTTTGTTCCAGGCTTTTGGAACATCAGCATTCTTTCTGTCGGTCTATAGGGAATGTGTTTATATTAACTCTTTTGTTGCTAAAATTAGAGCTGATGATGCGTTCATTGTAAGTAATATAAATTATACACTCAAATTATATAATCCAGTCCCTAAGTTGTATGCAAGACAATCCAGCCCCAAAGTTGTATACTAGGATAACCCCGTCACTAGTCATGAAACTCATGCATGTTTCGAAAATAGCGTGTGTTTTATAAAACCAGTATGTATAGCATAAACCTTCATAAACCATTAAGTTAGTTGGTACATGGTTTAGAAAAATGTAGTTTCGTTCATCGAATAGTTGTTTACTTTTACAAAACTTGCATGTCTTTCCACCACCGAAAACATTTATAAAAATGTTAAAACTGTAAAAGTGGAGGTGATGAACTCACAATTTGCGCTCCGTGCAATCAAGCTAGCAATCACTTTTGTTTCCATGTACGTATCAGACCCACAATTGTCCTAATTTTATAAGACACTAAGGTCTACATAAATACCTCTAACATGTAAGTTGGTCATATAAAATATTCACCTAACTAGCTAGACTCGATTGAAATACTTGTGACGATTCGTACGTCTGACTCTACAACCCGTTGGTGATATTTGTTTGACTTAAATAAATATTTATATAAAATATATAAATTAAGATGATAAAAATATCATAACTCATCCTTGCATTCTCGTATGAAACACGTGTTCGAGATTATAACAAAATAAATATCTTAACGCGTTTGGTAAATATTTTAAATAGATACCTACAGATCAATTCATTGGATTCACACTTATACTCCATATTATATTATATATTATAATATATGGATAGTAAAATGAGAACCACCTCAGGTAGAGAGAATTGTGAGAACCCCTTTTTAAACCATTGAATCTGAGATGGATGAATTAGATTAAAAGTAATTAAAACTAATATTAAATTATTTTTGTCTTATTATATTTTTAATATTTTAATGTTAAAAGGGTAGTTTAGTAAATTTGTTTTTTGTATTTATTATTTTTTATTACTTTTTTTTCTTATTATATTAATTGTTTTCTATTAAAAACATTTTAAAATCAGATTTTTTTACAAAAAACAATTTTTTTCAAGTTTTTTACAAAAAAACATTTTTACATGCCCTTTTTTTACGTCAAGTTTTTTACGCCCCCTTTTTATTTACGCGTCGTTTTTTACATCCACTTTTACGCCCGGTTTTTTTACGCGACGTTTTTACGCCCCGGTTTTTCGCCTTTTTTTTACGCGCCTTTTTTTTACACGCCGTTTTTATACGCCCCGTTTTTACGTCGCACTTCTTTTACGCGTTCTTTTTTACGCCCCGTTTTTTACGCGCGTTTTTTACGAGTTTTTTTATAGACAAGTTTTTTTTTATAAAGACTTTTTTTTACGAAGTAATATTTTTTACAAAAAAAAACTTTTTATTTACTGTCGGCGATGCGCTCCTACCCTTAACTGGGCAAGTCCGCCATCAGGGTGTACCGGTTTACTCGTCCCTTCTGTCAGATTTTTTACGCGCCATTTTTACGCATCGATTTTTACGCCCTCGTTTTTTTACGCCCGGTTTTTTTACGCACCGTTTTTATTCGTCCCGTTTTTACCCGCCGTTTTTATGCCCCGCTTTTTTACGCGATGTTTTTACGACCCGTATTTGCGCCCCATTTTTTACGGACAAGTTAAAAAAATTTAAACCTTTTTTGCACACGGTTGTAAACTTTTTTTAAACACCCCGGTTGTAATTTTTTTACGCCCCTGTTAAAAAAAATTAAACCCCGGTTGTAAACTTTTCATGCACGGTTTTTTCGTGTATAGTTTTTACGGGTAGCGTAAAATTAAGTAAAGTTTTAAAAATAAGTTTTTTTAACTTTTCATACACAGTTTTTACGGGTAGCGTAAAGTTTTCAAGTAAAGTTTTAAAAAAGTTTTTTACAGGTTTTTTTAGTTTTTTATCATAGTTTTTTCGTATGTTAACTTTTTTTACCCCCGGATGTAAATTTTTTACGCCCCGGATGCAAATGTTTTTTCAAGAATTTTTTATATTGATTTTTTAACGCTGCTGTAAATGATTTTACGAGAGTTTTTTACACCGAATTTTTTTAAAGACACAAAACTGCGGATTTGTTTAGAAATTTGGATTTACTAACACACTGTATTTAGTATTCAGCAAACCCTAAGAGCATTCACATACATTACCACCTCTATGTTTGATTACTTATTTTTATTTTTTCAACTAAATAAAATCAAGAAAATGGATGGTGCTCCACATCCCGCATGTTACCACAATAACCGCCGCCTCCAGGCCGCTGATTTCAAAAATCCTCGAAATAACCACACAACTCGGTAGATCGAACATAAACAGGATCGCCACCGCTCTTTGCTCGCTAAAGGAACTTGATCGTTTGTTCTTCCATCGCCACCACAAAGACAAGTGTAAATCTGGAAAAAATGGAATTCAACATAATACCTTTTTAATCAAAAAATTTTATCATCATGTAAAGATCAACATTAATTAAATAAAAAATTCCATAACTACACAAATAGTATGTTTTAATCTTTTTTAGAATAAAAGCACTAGTTCAGTGATGCCCCATACCATTATTCAAACTATCTAAGCAACCTTTTGAAGTAAAATATTATGAAAATCTACGAGAACCAAGTGATACAATTTACATGGATGAACTTTGACCAGATATTAAAAAAAACTTTTCATTTAACTAAGGGCAAATCCATGAATTTTATCTACTAAAGTAAATACTAATTTGATAAGGTAAAGTCGGATATAACAATTTGACACAAAAAAAAAAAAATCAAGTCTAACAGATTGACTTTTAAAATATAAGATCTAAATTGTATGGTGCAACACATCTGTAGATTATATCATTTGCAGACCCTTCAATACTAAGCACATTATCAACACAAAATATTTGTTTCACATGAACTTCATCCTTAAAAGAAAATTATTATTAGTCACTCACCGGAACCCTTGGTAGCCGGAATCGAAACCCTAACAACACAGAAAGCCAGATCTAACCCATTTGACTTGCATCCAAACAACCTCTAAAACCCTATGTTCGTTCCAAACGCCGCCGCTGGAACTACGAAACCAACACCCTTTCAGCCACTACAAACCCCCAAAAACCACCAACACATTTAAATTTTGTCAAGAGAACCCACAAAAATTATAGATATGTTGATACGCAAAGGGATCTGGACATACCAGAATACTTTAAGCGGTTCTTTTTGTTGTCGGAAGTCTATGAATGTTGTTGTGCACCACCGTGGTCGGACCAATGCCGTTGTGGCCGCCGCCGTGTGCCACCATGGTCGGGCCCCCTTGACAATCTCTCTTCGGTGTTAAATTTGTGTGAGGATGAAGACATATGTTTGTGTGAAGGTGGAAAGAGATACTATAGGAAATAGAGAGAGAAAGAAGTGAGATTCAGGTAGAAGGTGATAGAGGAGAAATAGGGAAGAGAGAGAAAGAGGAACATCTTGGAACTAGTGATTGCAGAGATTTTGAAGTGTGAGTTAATTTACTAATATGCCCCTCTAGTTATGTTCAACTGTTTGATGATGTGTCCATTCTAATTGGTCAAAAGGAGTTTTAAGGTTCGATAGGTTCCCTTGAACCGAATCTTTTATATATATATATATAATTTTGACCTTATATATACAAATCCCGTAATGAACAAAAATAATATTTATTTATTTTTTAAACGAAACCCCCACAACCCATTTTAGTCCATCAAAGACTAGTTTTATGAGAATCCAAACATGGTTTAGAAATGCATGTATATTTCCACAATATTTAATATTTACTATCTTGTCATAAAATGTCATGAATTTATTAAAATAGGGAGTTTTCACCACAAATTGTATTTAGAGGCTTAACTCCATATTTTTATATACAAGATAATATTGGTACATACTATCCAAATCCTTATAATTTTACTAATGATATTTAACAAATTGACTTTAATAATAAAAAATTCAATGTCTATTTTCAACAATGAACACATCGACTAAATATAGGTATATGAATAAATATACCTATATTCCAAAATATACATCAACTTAATTCTTGTATCCAAAAACGTCATGTATGAAGGATATTCTACAAATCTTGTAATTTTGCCAAATACACTTTTATGTTTGTTTAATCGTATTTTTATACTGAATCATCACAAAATATGTTTATTTCATATTACGTTACTTTCTTGTGGCTTTTTTTTTTTTGACAATATATAACAATTATTTTACCTATAAAATAATATTAAACTATTTTATAATCACATATCTAACTTGGGTGAACATCTACAATAGCATCTTGATACTACCGAATTATACATTATTAAAAACTTAAAAATACTCACTTAAAACAAGCAAGGAGAAGGTGTGAGAATGAGAGAAAAGGCCTTGAGGTTTAAGGCTTGAGAACACCACAGTTGGATTTTCTTGAAACAACTTGTACTTGAAAATGAAATGATTCCTTGAACTCGTGAAAAGAGAAACAAAACTGAGGGCTGAAATGGGGTAGGTTCGGTTGTGGAAATGAAGACAAGAGCAAGAGAGGGAGGTTTGTGAGGTGTGAGTTCTCATACTATATCTTGGTTTCTACAGTAACAAAGAGTATATACTCGGAATTATTAAATTGTATAAGACTTGCACAATCAATCAGTAAGTATGATGGTGTAAATGTTGATTTGATTGAGACAAGAATGTCATAAAAATTAAGCTATTCAACAGTAACCAAGTGAATCATGGAGTGGCAGAAGCATAGGGAAATGAAATGGGATAATGGATGGTACGGTATATTAATATTAATAATATAAATATAAATTGTTATGTGTATGGAAAGTTGGTAATTGATTATGATCTTTGTAGTTACAACTTTACTAGAAAGCTAAACCAATAAAAAAAGGTTTTGCTTCTAACATAACTCAGTAGAAGGGACAACACCATACTTTGCATTATTGATGAAGCATGAAAGTCCACTTATTATCATCATGATACTACGAACAAATATATGGATATTTTGTGATGCATATGATGGCATGGGTATGACCCATGTCTATCAACTCACCATATCTCATTTAGTAGAAGACCATGTTTTTCGTTTGTGGTATAAAAGAAATTTGTTTCACACATACAAGGACTCGAGAGTGAGAGAAAAATATATAACAATACTTCTCTATAGTAATTCACCGATTTGTGTATGTGTTTCGCTTTTAGAGAGAAAGTAGATCCAAAACAAAACGAGGTTTCCCATCTTTATATAGTTTTTTTCCCTTCATATTTATAGTTTTCTTTGTATTTAATTATTTATTAGTACCATATATAATAGTAATTGTGTACATGTATTTATCTTTATATGTATAGATACATATACATCTGGGTTTCGCAAACTTGCAATCTATCTAAATGCATATATGTAACAATTATATAAACCTGATTTTTTTACACATAAGATAATTCATACATAAAATAATTTATATAGAGTTTACAAATACTTTGACTAATTTGTCACCAACATTTACGTTTTTTTTAGTTGACTTACATGTGTGCCGGTACCAATTAATTAAAATTAAGTACAACATGAGATGTTACTATGATGGCATGTTAAGAGTTTGTACAAATATTGACCTAAATTGTTAGTTGTCACACTTCGCTCGTTGCAATATCAAATTTAGGAAACTGAGTTGCATTGAATTTTTCTTTCCCTTTTGTGAATTTATCAGCATAGTAAATACCGTTTGAAGTATCACCTACCACAATAAGTACACGTAGGTCAGGTTCATATCCATTAAATATTTAAACATAAATGAGATATCATATCATTACCATTTAAGACTGATTATTGTGAAGGACTACTGGCAAAAGGAATATTAGAATTTGGAGAAGTGTGACATACATTCTTTGATAACTTTCTACTTCTTGAAGCTGATAGTAAAAAATATGTAGAACAATAAACAAATATGCAATAATGATAATCAAATTGTTCAAAAAGATATGTCCAATAATCTGTTTATACCTTGACGTTTTGTAGATGGCCGACACAAATCATTCTTAAGAGGTGGACTTACATTACAATGAGTGTCATATATATTTGGTTGTACAACAGCTGGAGTTGAAACTTGTAAAGAAAGAATATATCTTAAATAGTAAATGATAAGATATGAATATGTAATGAGTTTTTAAATTTTACTAATGTATATAGAAGGCATACCATTTGTAATATTTGATAGTGGAGTCCTGCCAACAGTAGTATTAAAGTCAGCATCGGGAAGAGTATGATGTACGTTCTGTGATAATATTCTTCTTCTTGAATCTTATAAGGAAAAAAATTATAGAAGACTGAATAAATGTCAAATGTGGAAAAGTAAACTGGGAAAATATAACTTTAATTCTGGTCCTATACCATTTTTGTTTGTAGATGATACACATGAATTTGGAATGACATTACGAGGAAGGTGATAAACATACATGGGTTCACCATTTGTTGTTGAAACTTGTACCCCTAAAAAATGTAAGAAACAATTAGTAAAATATAACATATTAAAATTGATTAGGGAATAGGCAAGTGTGTGGTATTTTGAATTGTATAACACATACCGGGTGTAACATTTGATAATGGACTCATCTCAATAGGATAGGAACTTGATGTAACATGAGAACCGCCATTGTTTCTACGATGTTGAAGAACATACTTCCTTTTTTGCCTGGATTCCTTAAAGATTGTTGTTGGACCTTTCTCCTCTAACAGTTCATACCTTCTTGAAGTTTTCTTGTTTGTATCCATCCTATGCAGAAATTATTGAGGCTTTAAAAATATTGTGAAATGTTCTACACAAAATTCTCATAGTTAAGTTCGAAAGATCAAAGTGGGTAGCTTAATTAATTTAAATTCCTAATTGAGATATTCAGGTCCAAATTTCATAAATGAACATATAAATACAGGGATCAGAAGTATTGTTTCCATGTCGCACAATACTTAGATTTGGTGTTAAAATGAGTGAAGGAAACAAAGAAACACAATCGATACATGTATTCCGTTCGCTGTTGAAATACTAGTTGCATAGAAGATGAAGATTTGTGGATCTGGCATGCTTTCTTTGGTCTTCCCGGTTCACTTAATGACCTTAACGTGTTATACAATCAGCGATCTTCACAGACATCGTAAACGGAACCGGTCCCGTTAATCAGGGGCAACAGGATTTAAACTCGTTCTCGCTAACCAACGAATACGTCCATGCAAACATTCAAGCCGACTTGATAGAACACATATGGAACAACGTAAACGACGGGGGCGGTGACAAAGACAATAACGAGTAGTATTTATGTTCGTGTTAATTTTTTTTATAACGAGTAGTATTTATCTTTTTTTATATAAATTTTAGGTAATGTAATTTTTTTTCTAGGTTATGTAATTTTTTTATCAGTGTAATGCTTTTTATTTTTTAATTTAATAAAATATTTTATTTAAAAATCTTTTTTTTTAAATTAGATAACAAAAGACATAAAATAAATAAAATATGTTATTTAAGGTGGGGTAGGTCCATCCCCCACCCCCTCATTTTGCTAAGAGGGTCATCCTCCAAAGGATGGGGATGTGGCATCCTACGTGACGGCCCATCCCTTTGAGGATGACCCTCCCAATACCCTCTAGTCTTATGATCCATGTAGGTGGTATTTTGACTTTTGAAAATCAAACTATAATATGTGGTGATTTTGTGTGTGTGTGTGTTCAACTATGAAAGTTGGTCTTTGACTTCAGTAAGTCAAACGTTGAAAACCCCATATAGACTTGCGCAGTTTAAGACATAAGTCCATGGACTTTGTTTTTGCATGATCAAGGCTTGTGCTTTTAAGATTTATCCCCATGCTTCTAATATATGTTTATGTTACCTACTTATAGGGCTGAGCTTCCCCTTTTCAATTGCAAGGAAATATTCCGCGGAAAGGGTATTAGGCTTCTTCGATCTGACTGGAAGGTATAACATTCTTGCTTGATGCATTTGTGGTTTATAATTTGCTTACATTTTCGTCTTTCTTTCTAATTGATTTTGACTGCAAGCCTTTAATTATTAATTGACTGGGGTAAGAAATGGATTAAAAACTAACAGTTTCTGTAAGGAAATATGGTTCTGGGAGTTTTTTTTAGTTTAGATAGCAGTTGTTTGATTACATTGTTGACTTTAATTCTTGAGGAAACAAACATATAGGAGAGGTTGGCTGGAGCCGGAATGCAAACAACATCAACAATCAAATGAGGTTGCCTTTGATTTTATGAACAAAAGTTCCAATGTTATGATTGTTGTCTGATCATAACCCTGTATGAATTTCTACCATTGCTAACCACACTTCCTACTCATGACAAGGTTCAATTAAATATATAATGTGTTGATTATAGTTTGATTACATTGTCGTTAATAAGTGGATCCCATTAAAATGTTAACTAAAATTTGTAGCATTGAATTTCAGTTAAATCTTATCCTCATCTACATGTGTATTATTACCTGGCTTACCTGCATCTGTATGGTCCTGGTGAGTCAACCCTTTTGGCAATTCGCTTTCTAATGATGCTTCAGTTAGTTATGAAGATAAGAAATTTGTTTCAACATCAGCGGGGCATCAGATCACAAGTAGTTTAGAGAGTGCTATTGAAAACCTTGATGAGGTGGAAATATTGTTGAAGGCTTATTTTATTGTCATTGTCATTGATAACATCCTTAATAAGATTACAATGGTATATTAAATTTAATAGAGGTGACAAATTCAACCTATTAATTTAAAAAAAAAGGTTGTTTTGAATCAAGTTTTTAGGTTTTTTTTTACAAATTTGATGATTACTAACGCATGAGCTTTTGCTTCTAAAACTGTGATGTTTAAATTTAGGGTTTAAGTATGTTAGTGAAGCTGTTGTTAATTGATTATGTTTAATGTAAAGATTGTGAATTTCTATTATTAATATAGCTGGAAACATAAAAAAAAAATTTGCAAATCATATTTTATTGGGATAATTGAGATTTAAAATTGGTTTTTGCGAGCTGAGACCAAGCTTAGAGATGATTGTACTTTTATTTTTCATAACAGATGAAACATATCAGACAACAAGTTGATTTATGTTAATAGTAGGAAGAATATAGATTACAAAACTGTAGGAAACAAGATTACAAAGATGTACCTGTCTGAAGAGAAACAAGTTGTTTTTGATGTTGCAGAAGCTGGTTGTGTTACTGCTGTTGTTGCAACTGCTGAGGCATGTTTTCTTTTAATTTTTACTTTTCATTGTTTTTCTTAAATACAAATGAAGTCTAAATGTTGAAATTTGCCATTTGTTTATAAATATACAGGTATATGCATCATCAGGTGCCAAATGCAGCACACTCTTGCAGCTTCCAATGATACCATATTTTCACAAATTTTCCAGACATGAGCAGTACACATGGATAAATCTGAGTTAGATGCCAGAGCAATGGGGATGCTAGATACCAGAGTTTAATTTTACTACAAATGTATTCATGCCAAGTAAATGAGTGCTTGAGGTTTAAAATAATGTAAGTTGTAACTTTTTCATCATGAGGTTGTGATTAACTTTTTCATTAAGAGTATTTCTAAAAAAAATGGCATGAAATGGATTTGTGGGTCCTCCATGTGTGCATTGAGTATATCAATATATCAACTATATTTATATATTGATAACTCTTGTTGCAAAAGCAATTGGTGCAATGTTCGTGATCGATCATATACTATATTATATTTCATAAAGATTTTTTTTATACTATCATTAAATTTTGGATAAAATGAACTGATAGAAAGTTTTAGAGGTTGAAAAGTTATCCCAAGTTTGAATTAGCCGGTTTGGCTGCTGGGGCCGTTGCTAACATTGTGGGGGATTGTGAAAAAAAATGGTAAATAACTAATGGCATATGTTGTACTTTTCGCCAATGGAAAGTTTAATAATCATGTTAATTATAACTCAACTTTGTTAAAGTGGCTATTGACATACTATATGGAACACTCACCTGCACCAATATTATATATATATATATATATAATATAATATGAATATAAGTGAGGATGAATAGTAAAGTTATTTTTTAATAATATTTGATTTTTTTAATAATATTTAATTTTTTCCTTTTTATATTATATTATATGAATAAAGTGAGATAATAGTAAAGTTACAAGAGGATGAATAGTAAAGTTATTTTTCAATAATATTTGATTTTTTTAATAATATTTAATTTTTTTACCTTCTTATATTATATGTATAAATGTGAGGATGAATAGTAAAGTTATTTTTTAATAATATTTTGATTCTTTTTCCTTCTTATAATATTTCAACTTTTTAACAATAGTTATATATTTGTGAATTATATATATGAATATAAAGTGAGGATGACTAGTAAAGTTTTTTTAATATTATTTGATTTTTTATTAATATTTAATTCTTTTTCTTCTTTTTATATTATATTATATATATGAATATAAAGTGAGGATGAGTAGTAAAGTTATTTTTTAATAACTTTATATTCATATATATACTTTGATTTTTTAATAATATTTAATTTTTTTCTTTCTTATAATATTTTAAAATTAATACAAAGATCAAAAATAAATAAGAAAGGTAAGAAAGATTTTATTTATTGATCTCAGATTAAGTACAAAGATCAAAATAAATAAGAAGGGTAAAAAAGATTTTATCTATTGATCTCAGATTTGAAAGTTGAGATTAATTTTAGGTCAAAGAAATTAGTGAAAAGGTATAAAATTTTACATTTGAATTGAAAATGTTGATAAAAAGTGATCTATATTTTATTTTAATGTGTTTATTTATTTTTTAAATCTATTTTCAAAATATTTATTATTTTTAAATAATATTTTATTTACCTTTTAAATTAGTTTTCTTTTAATAACTTGCGTTTATTAATTTTAAAAAAAAATTCACAATATTGTATTTTTAACATTGCAATATAACTTTTATTGAAAATGGATACTGTGATGCAGGTTTACAAAATCGAACCAAATCGACCATGAATGGTAATTTATTATTTTGAAGTACTAATTTATTTTTTTAAAATTATTATTCATCATTTAATTTAATTCTTTTTTAATAATATGTCTTTATATTTTCCAACATTGTGATAAGTTTTTTTTTTAAAATAGACAATGTGCCACTAATGTATTAAAACTTATTGAATCGACTGAACAACCTCTGTGTCGATACCGCTATTTATTTTTTTTTTGTTTTTACTTTTGATAAACTAGCACCATATCGTTATTATACCGTCACAAACAAAACGAACATCGGTATCGATACATGTATTCATTTTTATTGTTTTCGGTTTCGATAATTTTTAGTTTATATAACCTGTCTGCGACGATATATGAAAAATGATATCAATATTGTGACGATCTGAACCAATCAATACCGTTTGAACATTGGTGTCGGTACATGTGTTCAATTTTGTCGTTTTTAGTCGATTGATTTCTCTACAGATTGCATGTATCATACCGGTATTGTAACGAACCGAATAGATACCAATTCAATGCTCACGGGTAATGTACCGCCGTAACGCGCGGTCAAATAAACTAGTTGGTTATTAAAGTGTACATATGATTGATGATTTAATAGCTACAGATCTCAACTATAGAGAAAGTATACAATTAAAAAAAATATAGACCATATATGTATGTATCTTTAACATGCAAGAAAATGAACCTTAAAAGTGTGTGATATTATATATGCGTACAATTACTATTGAGGTTTTATCATTTTCTTTTATTCTCTATTTCAATTTCAATAGAGTAACTAGCTAGCTCATTTGGGAGAGGTTCATGCCTCTTAGAAGAGAGATCCTAGGTTCAGATCTAGACAAGGGAAGTTATTTAGTTAATTGTGTAATGTAGATAGGGGTAAGTTTTGTCATTCAAGAAAAATAGCTTAACTGGTAGGATGATTTGAGTTCTTCTGTGAAGACTCAAGTTTGATTCCTACATAGTACAAAAAAAATAGTGAGGCACTGGTGGAATAATAGAAGACCCAGGGAAACATGGGTTCAATCCTTGAGCCAAACGGGTTTTACCGGTAATTTCACTGTCGTGCCTACGGGCGGGTGGGTTACCGGGTTTTCCCCGGAAGTGGTGGTGGACGACTCGGGTTACTCTTGGAGTACTCCGTTTAATTAGTGCCCTGAGAGTACTGAGGATTGATTTGTTGGTCGTTCAAAAAAAATAGCTTGCTACTTCTTGATTTATGAGGTAGAAAGTTGATAATATTTAGAATAATTAATGCCATTTATGAAGTTTTAGTAGGTCATGAGGCTTACACATCTAATTGGGTATGTATCTAATATAGAAATAAGTCCCAATGAAAGTTTTTAGATTTCACTTTATTAGGAGACAAAAGGATATTTAAATTTCAGTGAAACCTTTTAGATTCCGTTGTACTTAGCATCTTACAAGCTGGTGCTAACTAGATATTGAGGCTACTTTTTGGTGGTTGCAGATGAGAACCAAGATGAAGTAAGTATATTAGTTGGGAGGAGTGGAGCAGTTTCAATATATTATTATGTGATGTTGTATGGGTTCTTTTGTGTTTTGTAGCCGGGCCCCTTGGCTGCTTGCTAAGGGTGTCTTTTGTTTGACTATTTATTGATAATAGAAGTTTGATTTGCTGCGATAAAAATACCTTAGTTATGTAATAATTTTTACATATCATAATATTATATGGTTTGTATTTTACACATTATTTTTAAGTTTTTGTAAGCATTGTTGAATTTTTTTCCTTTATCTACACAATGTAATACACAGGTCTATAATATATGTGTTTAATTTAGCCAAGATTTGTAATAGTGAAGTTATATGATTCAACACATTTATCACCCTGCCTTACTCTACCTTAAACACGTTATATGGTTAACTTAAACACGTATTCCCACTTTGTCAGTAATTCATATAATGTGTCACTTTGTTTGTATTTAATTTATTTACCTTTATGATAAGTTTAAATAAAAATTTTCAGCTCGTGAAGTTCACGGGTTATAAAACAATATAATATAATGTGTGAAAACATGTCTTTTTATTTTATCTAATGACATAATTCGATTAATATAAATTGATTATTCTGGCCGCGAAGTTCGAAGGTGATAGCCTAGCTTTCTTTATAAATGATTAAGTTAGGAAAAAGTTGCTATTCAGTCCCACCAACCCAAAACAAATCACCAAATTTCTCATAATCATGGGTTTTGATTTTGAAGACCAATCAGCCATATGCTTGAATACCCGGTAACCAAAGGTTTAAACAGGTTCAAAATTTCTGCATGTTTTCTTAAGATTCTACTTAGTCCTCTTAGTATCTAAACTAATTCAACTCAGCTCAACTTGGCAAAACTCAAGGTTGACTCTTTTTTAAGTATTTACACTTAAAACTCATACGAAAGTTTAACTCGGTTTGTTTATTATTTATTATTTTTATTTATATATGTATATGGTTATTTTTTTTATATTTATAACAAGTTTACCATAATGTTTGATATACAGGCTTAACAATTTATTGCATTTTTTTCAAAGAGGACTTAAAATCATAGCGGGTTTATGATCAAGTGGAGGTTTATGTAATGAGGCTTCTAAATATAATATTGATTTAAATATATATTTTTTTAATTTAAAAAAATAATTTAGTGAGTTTGACCCATATCGTATTTAAGGAGTTTGACCTATATTGTGTTTAACTAAGTTCTTTATCTAAATAAGATTGCCCGTCGAGCCCATTAGATATAATATATTTACCCAACCCATTCTTCTTTGTGAGTAGTGTGCATCTAAACCATATAATTTATTGTCATTGCATATTACTGAACTAATTTGTTCATTCCCCACAGTTTGTGTTTATAGAGTTGAGAAATCACCAAACGGATTTTGTAAGCTGTGTGGAGAATGCTAAGGGGAAATGAGAGAACGTGTTCATCAGGCTGTCACGGCAAAAAGAGTGGCACTGTTTGTTTTCTTAATCTTTCTTCTACGCCCATTTTGATATTTTAATTAAAAACAAGAAAAAGAGGTAAAATAATTTTGTTTTCATTTTGCAGGAGTTGTTCAGAGATTCGAGAAGAATTTGCTTCTTAATAAGGTAGTGGAATCAGTTTGCTATTGTTTTGTTGCTAGATTCATTTACTTTTAGATTATTTCTCTAAAATATTAAAAGCTTATTCTTTAAGATCGTGATCGCAATGAATGTGACAATCACCTCGCGATCCAATGACAATCACAGGCATGAAAATGTTTCCGGTTACCATCTTAGATGTATAAATTTTTGTTTCTATGAATTTAAAGTGGATTTGTGAACATTTGTATGAAAATTTTCAATTATGAATATATAAACATGTATGGCCAATAAATATACCTACTAAGCATAAAATAGATATATTTTTAGTAATAATTTTTTTATATTATAAATTCGAAAAACCTTATGCTGATATATGGCATTAGGATTATAAGGATTCTTAAAAATCTTAAGTTATAGAATATAAGACTTGAGGTGTAACTTTTGATCACTTGACTTCTTAGTTATAAAAAGCTTGCCTCACTTGGGCGCAAACTTGTCTGATTGTCTTGAGGTGATGGTTTATAGGAGGCGCAGGTAAAACCAAGGCACGCTTCTGTTCATTGCATATTTTGTGCATTAGCAAGTTGTACATATGGGTTGTTAATATAGTAAATTGTATACAGAGCTTATTTATATATAATGTCAAGTTACTGTTGATAGAACGTATGAAAAATATAAAAGATTTATATAGAAAGTCAACCCTGTTATTGAATGACTCGTTAATGGCAAACTATGTTATTTTGACTATAGAAAGTCAACTGCATTGTTTTAATACAATTTAAAAAAACATAAATCAATAAAACATTATGTATGGGTTTAGAAACCATTTTTATATTGAGATCTCATTATCAATTAAAAAGGAATTAGCTTTACACGAAAACTTTGAATACATATGGAAACAAAGTTGGGATACTATGAAACCGAACTTAAAATTTGTAGTGGAGAAGAGAAAGAGGATACTTAAGAGGTTCAAAGTGTTATTATGTACTTTTGTTTATTGTAAATTAAATTTTCTTAGCCCGGGAAGTTCCCGGGTGATAACCTAGTATATATATATATATATATATATATATCTCACACAAATACACATATGTTACAGTGTTAGAGCATTCACATCCTGGGAATCAAATTATGTGTGTGGGGTTTTTAAAATATAAAGAGTATAAAAAGTGGTTGTGAGTGGAGGAGAGAGAAAATATTAATGTTTCATCTGTATATTTGTGGGACACTGTTCACCCCCTATACTTTTTTAATATATACTGAAAGTGATTGTGAATGAAGGAGAGAAAAAATGTAATGATAAAGGTATAAAAATATTATTTAATTGAAAAGGAGAGAGAAAAAATATTTCTTTAGTGAAAATATATTGAATAAGTGTTGTTTTTAGTAGGGATATATGTATATTTTTGATGGATTGGACGTGAATACTCTTATATGATCAACATACTCTTAGAACAATATTATGAATAACCCTTGGCTTGAATGATTACCTTCTTAATCGAAAATGGGCCTATTGGATCTGGCCTATTATAGAAAAAGTTAATCAGTGATCACTTTATAGAAATGTTACTCCCAAAAGGAAAGAGGCTACATGTTTTCACAAAATGGGTCACCACCACCATTCACTTTGTGAGTCATCACAACCTACTAATAGAGGTGCACAAAAAAAACCGTATCTGGAATCGGACTCAATACAAAAACTCGAAACCGATTTTTTAATACTTGGGACCAGAACCGATCCTACCCGTAGAGTATAGATAAGGTATGCATTTTGATCTCAATAACTGGAACCGTAACCGGAACCGATCATACTCGATTAATACCGAAACCGTACAAGAACCGGAACCGATTATACCCGACTATACCTAATACATGATTCTAATATCTTTCTTTTAAATTTATGTTAGTGCATAATTTTCTTACATTATACAATGCATATTAATAATAATAAACAAAAAATATGATAAAATATGGTAATAAAAAGCAATAGAGAATTATAAAAAAATAAAAATATAGAACCAAAAAACTCGGAAATAGGGTATAAAAAACCCGAAAATAAGGTATCTTAATACCCGGTTTCTTAAGAACCGGAACTGAACCCTACTCATAACCGAGCACATGGGGTATGCTTTTTTGGTTAAATAACCGGAACCGAACCACTTATAGAAATAACCGGTTCCAACCCTTAAAACGAGAAACCAAAACTGGTTCTATAACCCCAAATGTATTGAATTCAGTTCATAAAGCTTCTAAATCCCAACTCTATTGAATTCATTAAAGGCTTATTTAGGCTTGAGAGACTAGACAGTCTCACTACACAAAGATTTGGTTCGGCTCGTTAAGTAAATGAGCTTTCTACGAGGCTTGACCTCCGACTCAAGCTCATTTTGAGGTTGCTTAAGCACAACTTGATTCAAGCTTTTACTAATATGATCTTAGGTATTGTGTCAAATCCAAGCATCGACTATTCTTTTCTTTAGTATTGCAAATCCCATTTAATTGCCAAGCGAACTTCTCACCTTCGACCCCTTTCATCACTCAATCTTTTGTTCAAAAACTAGAAATCTCAAGAGCAGCTCCTATGGAGCAAAGTGGACAGAGATGTGAGGTCATATGTTGTCCGGAAAGGAATGGCACCATTGGTGGTGGCATCCGCTTTGGTGTTCGGCCCTTGTCGTCCGGATTGCTAAACGAGAGAGAGGGCATAAATATGTAATTAGGTTTTCTTTAATGACAACGCTTAGATACTTCTAAATTATACCAAATAAATCATAATATATATATATATATGTGCGTGTGTGTGTGTGTGTGGGGGGGTAAGGTTATTGTAAAAAAGACAAAAGTGTGAGAAATGTAAGAAATAATCTCAGCCATTAGATCTAAATTAATTGAAAAGGGTAATCAAGTAATTTTATCATTGATTTAATTAATTCAAAACCTTCCATAAACCGCCACCCTAATTTTTAGGAATATCGAATAACACTGCAAACACCATTCAGTATGTATATAACACCATTCAATAATTATATAACACCCTTCAATAAGTATATAACATCATTCAATAAGTATATAACACCATTTTAAAGATCACTATAAAAACACTACGAATAACACTGCAACAACCATTCAGCGCATATATAACACCTTTCAATAATTATATAACACCATTCAATAAATATATAACACCATTTAATAATATATACAACATTCAACACATATATAACACCATTCAATAAGTATATAACACCATTCAATAATTATATAACACCATGAACTGAAACAAAAAATCATTAACTGAAACAAAAAACCATTAACTGAAACATTCGATTGAACGTAATTTTTTTCTATATATAAGTATAGTAATATGGTACTCATATTAAAGATTAGAAAACATTCGTTATTATGGTGTAATTTTTTTTAAGAAACGAGTTACGGTGTAAAAAGTTATTGCGTTTAAAAAATAAAAGGAGAACTTGCATGTGGATTGCATGTGACTTTCTAAAATTAAAAATGTTAATTTTACCTTTATATCCTTAATCTAGAAAATTAATTATTTTAATTGTTATACTATTTACAAGATTGACATCAAGATCTCAACCATTAGATTAAGGATCTAATGGTTTAGATTCTTTCTTATCCTTCTCATACTTTGGACCTTTTTTACAGGATCATCTACCTGTGTGTGTGTGTTAATTTTCTTTTATTTTTTAAGTGTGTATATAACATTTGAGAGAAAATAAATATGTGAAATATTGATGAAAATTTTATACCACGAATAATGTGACAACTACCACCACCACCACAGTCACTAAATTCCGCCAATAGCAACGCTAAATTCCACCAATAGCAAAGCTAAGGTAGGGTCTGAGAAGGGTAAGATGTAGACAGCCTTACCTCTACCCCGTAGGAATAGAGAGGCTGCTTCCAATGAAACTCCCGCTCGATAGTAGTTTTGCATCAAAGCTTGTACATAATGCACATAACACTCGGCAATTAAGACAAAGGCCAATTAGTGCCTGTACTTCCTTCTCTTTCGGCTATCAACGCCACCACATGATGCATGATTAATCATCCCATCTTTTAACATTATTTTCACGAAATTAATAAAATAACGTTAAAATTAGTACACTTTTACTTTTACCCTCCAAACAGCTACACATATATACATTAATATAGCTAAATGAGATACATAATAAAAAATGAACCAAATAGTACAAAGTGCTACCTGCAGCCTTCCGACCTCCCATCCCATTCTCCAAGTAGGCAAACACCAATATCATAAATAATTCCATTGTTATATAATTCAAATATAATATAATATGACTAAAAGTAAATTACACGATCTGATCAGTTGTTATACAAAAACTTGTTATTTCATTTCCAAGCTATGAGTCACGCATATTTTAAATACTTTATACTCTGTATTTGAGCGTTAAGATTTTGGCCCCTACCGCCATCAGCCACCACTACCCGTTCCAACATCCCTGCTTGACTTAACCCGTCTGTTATGCCATTTATAGGTAAACTTATAATCATAGAAACTCTTTTTTGTTGTGTGTGGTATTAATTTTGTCACCAAGTTAGTTATAACGAATACACCTATTGGCTCTTTAATGTTGTTGAGTGAGAGAACTTTGTACGATTACATGTTGGATGTTAATAATTTTCCTCAAATAACTTATGGTGATATAGATATTGATTTATGCAATGTTTTAAAAACCCGTGAATACCGACCGGTTATACTGGTATTACCGCTTTCAGATGTAAATCCGGTACGAAACACCCCGGTAAATAAGTAAAACGGTATAAGGTTTGTACCGAGGTAAAATCGGTATACCGGTTTGAAACGTGAAACCGGTACCGGCTCAGAGTTATTTTAGTTTGGGTTGTTACTTATTTTTATTATATATGTTACTTATCTTAAGTAATTTTTATATATTATGATTATTCGTAACTAAAGCTTCTTAATTGATATTGTATGAAACGAAAATAGTATCCTTTAGTTGATGAGGATGACGATGATAGTGAATTTCATATTTTATGCAATCGTGAACTTGATGTATTCAACACTCAAATTGTCTAAATATATCGTACACTTTCATTTAAAAGAGCTTGTTGGAAAATTGAATGATTTTCGATTACTTTTGGATTATTTTTTTTATTGTGAATTAACTTTTGAATCATCTTTTAATATGTGATCATGCAGTTCTTTATTAATTTTATTTTTGAGTTGATATTGTAATTTCTGAAATTATAGAGTTAGCTAGTTAACCCGGTTGAACCCCTCGGTATAACCTGGTTCAACCGGTTAAACCATTTTTAGCCGATTCCGATTTGATTTAAAAACCGGTTTATACATTGGATTTATGTGTGAATAAGATGTATACTAGATTTGTGACATACACTTCATGCGTGTTTGGCCAATTAGTACCAGAACTTACCAAACCAATGCGCTAATTGGGGAGTCAATTAGGGTTAAATAAGAAATTGGGTATAGTTATTGGCCAAACTAAGTAAACAGAAGCTATGGAGTGTGTTTACTTTTTGTAGTGAGTTTTGAAAAAAAGTAAAGTATTCATTGTAAATACAATGTGACCTTTTTCTTGAAATACTGATACCTCCATATATGTAACTGACGAGGTATGATCCGGACTGGTTAACCCGATCCGGTCATCACCAATTATTCCATTATAAGTAATAGAGTATAATTACGTTTATTCTATAGAATGTTCCATTCTGCATGGATAAACTGGGTAACTAAATCCCCGACTTATCGGAAGATCTCCTAACTTACAGGAAACCCTAATCATAAACTATAAATAGGGGTTGACGTCAAAGGTATGTATATTCTCTCTCTCACTTAATCTCCTCTCATATACTTTCTTACTCCCTTCACCGAGACTTATTCTCACGTTGGAGGGTGGTTACAGGAATAACCCCATTCCTGTAACGAGTCCTAACGGTGTTTCTGTTTTGTAGCCACTGTTCTAGTTGTTTTGGGTTGAAGTTCCAGTCGGAGCCCTACCGTCAGGTCAGTGTTTCTTCATTGGCGCCATCCGTGGGACCTACAGTAACACCAATAAACTTAGACCCAATGGCAACGATCAGAGCACGGTAGCAACACCAGTAAATCAACCATCAGTGACCAGTAGACCGATATCAACAACGATATCCGTGGTTACGGCCACTCCAGCATCTCCGGCAATAACCAGGTCTCTGGACCCGGAGTTTGAAGCAGAGGCCCCTCCGGGATATCAGAGATTCCCAGCCATCTCCTATGGGTTGGTCACAGAAGACCCGAAATCTTACACTTCCTGGCAGTCACGACAGGTGGTTCCAACCGCAGCCATCGCCGCTGTCTATACTCCTTCATCGAGCACAATCGCACAAACTATAGGTCACGATATTGTGCCAGTGATTACGTACGCGGCGCCAGGGAGTGGCAAACAACCGACGAGTGCGACCCAATATTATCAGCCACTTCTCACTTATGCTATGCTGCCGTTGTATTCTGCGGCGCTTACAGCAGCACTATCTACGCCACCCTATCAACCGGTGGTTATGCCCGCTGGAGTCATGAATGCTCCAGTTACACCTGGGAATCAAGCTTATTTCCCAGGATACTATTATGCCCCTCCTTATGGATACCTCCAGCCGTACAGCAGTCAAGCATACTCACCTCAGATGACAGCACAAAGTTATACTCAGCAACCGCCATACGCGGCTTGCATGCCACCTTGGTGGTCTCCCAGACATACGGTCAGAACCAGCCAGCCGCGGAGCCTATTTATGATAGGGGAAACGTGTCAAGACCTCGTTTCTCCCCTAACGGGGGCCCTAGTACTACGCTAAACCTTGCCACATCCCAACCCCCTGTTGCTCAAGGAATAGGAGTAGGTGGAACAAATCACCACGAACAACCTATTAACATGGAAGATGATGAGCTAACCAGACTTTACAAGCCTGCCGATGCCGTGGGCAGGTCCAAATTTACAAGAAGAATCACCGAAGCCCCGACTAAGGAAAAACCCAAGATGCCCCAAATAGTTGGAAAGTACGACGGGTTAAGCGACCTGGACAACCATCTAAACTTGTTCAAAAGTGACGGAGAAGTCGCATGTTGGCCTATGCCCCTTTGGTGCAAGATGTTTGTCCAAACGCTGTTCGGGGCGACACGAGTATGATGGGATGGCCTACCTGTGGGGGAAATTGACAGTTTTGAGGATCTGATATCCAAGTTTCAACTACAATTCAGTCAGCAAAGGCGGCACACAAAGGATCGAAACAAATTCCTCCATATCCGTCGGCGATCCCAGGTATAACAAATGATTTGGCTTGCGGTGCGTTCCTGCAAGGAGTAAACGATGATGAGTTACTGAGAACATTGTACGGTAGGGACGGCTGCCAAGTACCATTGATGAGATTCTAAGGATAGCTAAAGTGCACGTAACACAAGAAAAAACGGTCGCAGCCAGTCACGCGGGTAACAGAAAGAAGGAAGCACAAAAGAGCCAAGATGACAGGGAACAACGGAATTCTAAGGGCAAGAACAAGGGAGACAGGTTCCAGAAAAGTGATCGGTCAGACTCAAGGTATGACAGGTCCAGGGGTTCCTATTCAAGGAATGAGCCATCCCGATCAAGGCCTGATTACCCTAGTCTGAGCAAAACACCAGCGGAAATCCTTGCTTCCGAGAACCTTAAACTCAATCCTCCAAAACCTTTAAGAGATACACCCAACAAAGACACCAGTAAATACTGTGAATACCACAAGGGTAATGGCCATGATACAAACGATTGCTAACAGCTGAAGAAGTAAATCGAGTATTATGTGAAGAATGGGAAGTTGGCCCACCTGGTTCGAGACATAAAACAGGGCCCGCCCCCTAGTAAGGAAGATACGAACAAAGGGGCGGGCAAAAGGCAGCGGGAGATAAGCATGCATACGCCGATAAGGCGAAGGAGATTAAAAGGAGTTTTTCCACCCTTGAACCTTGGATGCTGGCAACTATGACTTTCGAACCGCGTGCTGAGGATTTAGACCTCACTGTCGATCCTCTCATCATATCAGCCGTGTGTGGGACTATAACATGAGAAAGAAACTAGTTGACACAAGGAGCTCTGAAGATATAATATACGAACATTGTTTCAACATGATGCAACCGGAGGATAAGAAACTCCCCGAGTTGGTACACGCCCCTATAAAAGGTTTTACGGGGGAAAAGGTTGACCCGATTGGTCAAATTACCTTCCCGATCACTTTCGGGCTAGCCACTCGCGAAAGGACCATACTCCTCACCTTCCTCGTTGTACGTACCGACTCAAATCACAATGTAATAATCGGGAGGTATACGTTGGGGAAACTAGACACTATGGTATACACAGCGCGGGGTTTCATGAAGTTCCCCATGCCGGGAGGAGTTGCAACAGTCCACCGGGAAAAAAACGGGTGAAGTGTTGAACGCCAAAAGATGTCGTCAGGGACCTAGTGGTGTAGTTGGTCCAGAGAGATGGGTCTTAAGCACGCGTTATCCAGGGGAAACTGTTACTATAGGAGAAGTCTCTCCCCGGAACCAAGAACAGTTTGAAGCAGTTGTTAAAAAGAAAAGCCAATATTTTTGCTTTCGAGCATTCTGATATGACTGGGATACCCCAGGACAAGGCGGAACACAAGTTAGCTACACTCCCAGGCGTCAAACCAGTGACCCAGGGAAAACGTAGCATGGCTCCCATCGAAGAGAAGCAGTGATAAAAGAAGTGTGAAAGTTGGTCGAAGCAGGCATCCTTCGAGAAACAAAATACCACACATGGGTATCGAACCCCGTTATGGTTAAGAAACCAGATGGCACATGGAGGATGTGCATTGACTTCAAGGATTTGAGCAAGGCTTGTCCAAAAGACGCCTATCCGCTACCGGAAATAGATTTCAAAGTCGATTCCTTGGTCCCTTTTCGGTATAAGTCTTTTCTAGACGCAATATAGGGTACCATCAGATCAAGATGTCACGGGAAGATGAAGAAAAAACAACGTTCCATACTGATATAGGCATTTTCTGTTACACCAAAATGCCTTTCGGTTTACGCAATGTAGATGCTACCTATCAGCGACTCATGGACAAAGCTTTTGAAAGGCAAATTGGTAGAAACTTGGAGGTATACGTGGACGATTTGGTGATTAAAAGCAGGGAATAAAAACAAATGCTCGAAGGCATCGAAAAGACTTTCCGTAAATTACGAGAGTATAACATCAAACTCAACCCCAAAAAAGTGTTCATTCAGGGTAGAGGAAGGCAAGTTCCTGGGGGTGGTAGTCACTCGGGATGGCTTTAGAGCCAATCCTGAAAAAATAACCGCCATAACGCGAATGCCATCACCCAGAACTTTAAAAGAAGCACATGCGTTAAATGGGCATTTGGTCGTGATAAACAGGTTCCTAGCAAGACATGTTGGAGGTCTTTGCCGTTCATACAAACTTTGAAAGTTTGACTCAACAAAAACAACTTCAAATGGCAAGTGACGCAGAAGAAGTTTTGCAAGACATGAAACGGTTCATTGAAAAGTTGCCCACGTTGACAGCTCCACACCCAAAGGAACTTTTAAAGATGTACCTGGCAGCAGATCACAACGCGGTGAGCGCAGTGCTCATGGCCGAAAGAGACGGAAAGCAAAGGCCTATATATTACATTAGCCGTGTATTAGCTGACCCTGAAACACGGTATCCTACATTGGAAAAGCTGGTTATCGCATTGGTCCATGCTACCCGGCGTCTCCGAAGATATTTCCAGGCTCATCGCGTGCAAATCTTAACAAATTATCCTTTGCAACAAGTCTTACATAAACCAGAGATTTCTGGAAGGCTAGCTAAATGGGCAATTGAGTTGGGGGCCTTGGATATCGAATATCGAAAACGAACAGCGATCAAGGGGCAGGTAATCGCCGATTTCTTAGCCGAAATTCCAGAAGGAGAAGTCATTCAAGACCCAGTGGTTCTCAACAGGCCAAAAGCTAGCACGTCTAAACAAACTTGGAAATTGTACACAGATGGTTCCTCCAGTGGAAAGGGGGCAGGCGCGGGCCTCATGCTGATAAGCCCGGATGAAATAAAATTGATGTATGCTTTACGTTTCGATTTTGAATGCTCCAACAACGAGTCAGGGTATGAAGCGCTGTTAGCGGGTCTAAGGATGGCTCAGTCCATGGGAAGAACAAGGGTTGAGGCATACGTTGACTCTTTGCTGGTAACAACCAAGTAAACGAGACGTACGAGGCCAAGGATGAGACAATGGCAAAATATTTGGCTAAAACTAAAGAGCTCATAGCTTCCTTTGACAGTGTCACGCTCAGCCATGTCCATCGTGGAAGAAATCAAATAGCCGATACCCTAAGCAAGCTAGCAACATCTGGTATGGAGAAGGAAGTGAATGTGGAAACACTCCAGTCACCTTCAATCGTACACCGAGAGCGGAAGAACCTTGTTGGTACACTCCCATCCTCAAATTCCGCTAAAGGTGATTCCAGAAAGATACAAGTAAAAGCTTTACAATACGAAGTACAAAATGGCGTCCTCTACAGGAAGTCGTATTTGGGGTCACTATTACGATGCGTGTCTCCGTCGGAGACCACGTACGCCATCCACGAAATACATGCCGGCATATGTGGTATTCACGCCGGACCCCGGCCAATCGTTGCTAAAATTCAAAAGGTCGGGTACTATTGGCCCGGAATGCACGAGGACGCGGTGGCTAAACTCAGAAAATGCCGCAGTTGCCAAAAGTATGCTCCACAAACACTGCGCCCCAAAACAATTTGATCCCTGTGACAGCGGCATGGCCTTTTCAGAAATGGGCAATCGATATTGTGGGACCATTCCCTCCAGCCCCCGGGAAACTCAAATACCTGATAGTGGTAATCGACTACTTTACTAAATGGGTTGAGGCAAAGTCATTGGCCAAGATAACCGCTGAAAACAGCCAAGAAATTTCTATGGGAGCACTTCGTCTGCCGATTCGGGCTCCCATGTACCTGGTAAGCGACAATGGGACACAATTCACGGATAGGGTTTTACAAGATTGGTGTGTCGAGCTACAAATTCAGCAGATTTTTACATCGGTTGCACACCCTTAAGGCAATGGTCAAGTGGAAAGGGCAAATAGAAGCCTGTTGGATGGGATCAAGAGAAGATTAGGCCATGAGGGAAGCTCTTGGGTGGAAGAATTACCAAATGTCCTCTGGGCACACCGAACCATGCCCAAGACAAGCAACAATGAAACCCCATTAAGCTTAACCTATGGCACATAAGCAATGATACCAGCGGAAGTAGGGCTACCATCCCTAAGACGCCTTTGACCATCGATAACAACGGCAGGTCCTTGCGAGAAGCCCTGGATATCTTAGAAGAACAGAGCAAGGCGGTCGTCATTAGTGAGGCAAAATACAAAAGACCCTGGAAAAGTACTATAATCAACGTGTGGCTCATCAGACTTTTAAGGAGGGCGATTATGTCATGCGGGATAATGAGGCAAGTAAGGCGAAACCCTCTGGAAAGCTAGGGCCTAATTGGGAAGGCCCTTACATAGTCCAAGAAGTTCTGGGTAAGGGGGCATACCGCCTCTCCAGACTTGATGGTACGGCGGTTCCCCGCAGCTGGAACGTGGCTCAATTAAAGAGGTGTTACATGTAGATACCCGCCCTAATGGCGGGACAAGCATAATTTTTAAAGTATAATTCATCACTGATGATGTCTCTTTCTTTAATGCATTATTAATAAAAACTCCCGTTTTCCTTTTACCTACATATACACGAAATATTACCAGCGCATTTCGAACTGCATATCCTGGTAGACGGTAACTCTAATGCGAAATATTTTTCATAAAGATTGGATAACCAAACTTACACATCGCTAAAGTGGGTATCTTGGTAATAGATACATCAACCACTACAAAAGATAGGTATTTTGCTAATAAATACATGCAACTATCAAACAAAACCAAGTACTTGTCCCGTTTACACAAAAAATAACATACGAGAATACAAAAAAATGAACATGTTCTAACTACAAATCGGCAAACATTGGTAGCACCTCTGCAGGGGTGTGAAGTGCTTCGCCATACCATTCCAACGGGTGAGGATCCACAATCAAGTCCTCATCATCTACCACACCAACCGAAATAGCCAACGGTTCTTAATCACCAGTTGGGTTTGCCCGGTGAGATCTACCACGGCACTCATACACTACATTGCATCGACCCAAATGTTCAGGAGGAAACCATGGCGCTAAAGCATCAGCATTTAACAAAGCGATTGCAGCTGGTGGGGGTGCAACAAGTGCCTCGTCGACGAGAATGACGACATCATTGACGTCTTCGTTAAACAAAATAGGATAAGGCACAATGTTGAAGAGCCAAGCTCTCCACATTCTAATGCCCCGCTGGGTGCTTGATCATGTAGGAGGAGCAAGGCGTTAGTTGCATCAAGAGTTCGAAGAACATCGGAAATCTCTCGTAAACGGTACTCTTCGCTAATGATGTTTTTACCAAATCTGGTAAAAACATGACATGAATATATAAAGGCCGAATTTGTTAAAAAAAGGTGTACAAAGTTTTGATGATTACATGTTAAATCACGAGCAGCATTAATTAACTGTAAAAAGTTATGATTACATGTCAAATCGCCACGTAGAAAACGGCGGCGCTGCACTAATCATGCATTTCATTAATTATCACTGACAACATCAAGTACCAACTTTCATCCCATTAAAATATAGTCTTACAAAATATCCAAGGCAAAGCACAAAAGCAAACAATTAAAAACCTACTCCGACTCCTCCCCACCTCCAGCATATGGAGTAAGGTTTCCACGCCATTCTCGGTTGTCTTGCTAGTTAAATTGGAATACGCCGAGAGCGGATCATTGTAAACTGCCTCCAATGCATCGCCATTTGCGCATAAGTTTGCCCCCTCCTCCATCTTGTGGCAACTGTCATAACCCTCATAAATGCCATCATGCTGCCCAGACTTGTAAGCAGCGGTCGACAAATGATCCAATAGGGCAACGAAAGGCTCGGATTGGCGTAAATACTCGAAGGCACCAACTAAGCCTCGGGAAATCAACAATTCCTGTCACCCTGAAGACTTGATGTTGACTGGTCAAACTATCAACCTCCGCGTGAGATTGGTCCAGGGCATTCTCTGTTTCCTTGAGACGAGCCAGCTGGGCGGAAGAGGCCTGGACAAGATGATTCTTCTCGGTAACTAGAGCATCACAGGTTTGTTGAAGCTCTCTAAGTTTCTCTTCACGATCTTCCAGCTCAACTTGCCTGGTCCGGGACTTGGCTTCAGACGCCTCTAGCTCGAGGGTCAAATTTTGATACCTTTCCTGCACCTGATAAACAAAGTGTATGTCAATACGGTACCTTTCTAACTCGGCATGTAGCTCAGATCTATCCTTTCGAGCTTCACTCACGGCTTTCCGCTCTATTCTTCTTGGACGGCTCGAGCACGGGAAATTATTCACTCTTTCTCCACTATATCGCGTGCCCAAGATATTCTTTCAGCCGTTAGATAGGCAGTCACCCGTTGCAAGTCATCCTCCCCTTCTTCTTCTCAGACAAAACCCGATCTTCCCTGACACGGGCAACTTGAAGTTGGCTTTCTAATCAGCTCTTCTCGTCCGCTAGCTCTTGTATGGCCAGACGCGCTTGGTGTAATTCGTTGTTATCATGCATCAAGCGGCGTCGTATTTCAGCAAGCTTCCTGGCCCAATGACAGCATCAACCATGGTAGTATTCATTAGGTGCTCATTGTCAAGGCCTTCAATATATGCAGACTCAGCGGGCGGATATGCTCGTTCAACCCAATGATGCACGACCGAAAGGGAACACAAGCCTGGATGACTATGCTATTTCCACTTAGGCTGATACCGCTTGTCCTGGACGGTGAGTCCCAGCACACCGTAGGCAGATAGAGATCATTGAATAAACGTGCTTCACCCTCACTGAAGTTATCACTAGACCCCCCGGTATCACTAATGGTAGTTTCCTTGCCACTGGTGGACTCATCCCTAGCGGAAGTGGCAAGCCTATCCCCGCCTACCCTGGGAATGTCACTTTTAGGGGAGTTAAATAATACGGAGGGGATGGAGCTGGAAACCAACGGAGTTGTTACAGATGTAGTGGTAATCACAACAGATGATGTAAACACAGGTGGCGACATAGAAGAACTGATTGGAAGCATACTCGCTTGGGATATAAGTTCAGCAAGAGACATACCCTGTTCACCAACAGTGGAACTACTGACTCTCTCAGAAGGTGGCGATGTCGAGAACCTACTTGAAATAGGGCCTCCATCGAGAGCATCTACAAATAAACACTATGAGTTAGAAAGCCAAACAAAAAAGAGCTATACATGGACAAACAAAACCACGTACCAACATGCAGTAATTGGGCTGCTTTGTTTGCTTGAAACGTTGAATGGCGTCACTTTCCACCTCTTGACGTGGGACCAGCGCTACTGGCGAACGGGGCAGAGGTAGTGGATACACCCTTCGATCCTTTAGGCACGCTGGCTGCTGTAGGCGTAACGGTCACGTCGGTGGTGGCTTTTTTCTTTCCTGATGCCTTTATACGGAGTGTTTTCTTCGACCCTTCACGAGGCGCTTCACACCCAACACTGGCGGGGGCCGTAGTTGCTTCAGCATGTAAGCCCGCTGTAACGGTGGGAAGGAGAAATCGCTCAATATGCATTCACCGGTGGGTTGTAGCAACACGCGTAGTACCAACAAGAGTTAAAAAGTAACCAATCACCTATTTCAATTCAAATACTTAGTATATCAGCGTTAGACAACACAGGTATTGAATATCGACACTTACCGTTATCAAACCTCTAGAAGGCTGGAAAAAAGCGACGGGTTCTCTGCCCCTGCGGGATGGAGCGACAGAAGTTTTGAGAATTCAAGAAAAGGTCACGGCGGCTATCACGCCATAAAAAACTCATCCCAACTAACACAAGCGTCCCCTCAGGAATCACTTGACACTCGGAAGGGTACTGGATAAGTTTCTTGCACAAAACATTTTCTATATATGCATCAGCAGGAGGGCCCTCGTCTTTAAATTTTTCTTTGGACCCCATCTCCCTCTAATGCATCTCCCCGGGGATGACGTTAGCATCTATATAGAAAAATTTCTTCTTCCATTCTTTATCCCGGGAGCTTGCAGGAATGCCTCTCAGGCACGATGCACTAGCGTCTCGTCGGTCAAAGGTGAAGAAAGGGATTTCCAAACAAGAACGAAAAAAAGCCCTAAAAACAATGATCTCCGACACATGACCCAAGGTGAAACAGGAAAACTCGAAGTGACGGAGTTTCACCAATCCAAGCAGGTGCATTTAGGAAATATGAATCTTGTACTCATCAAGAACAGATTTGCAGAATTTAGTGGTCGGTAGACGGAAATTGCAAAATTTAAAGAAATCACTAAACAGGGTTATCTTCCCCTGTTTTAGCGGAAACGCCACATCTTTGTTAGACGACAACATCGGGTTCCATTCTTGTTTGATGTGGTATTCTTGGAGAAGGTTGTTGAACGAAACCATTCCCCATTTGCAATAAAGAACATCGTCACTCGCCTGAGCAGAGGAAGATTCACCGGTTTTTGAGGCCATGGTACATGAGCAAAAGTTTGTGAGTATTAAAAGCAGGGGTGAAATGAATGAAAATTTTCAAAGGGGGAGTTATAAATAGAAAAGGTAAAACCTATTCGAATTCAAAAAGAAACGCCAATACTATAGCGACACGTGGACACCCAGGACATGCACAACTGTCATCTTAATGATGACCAACGGAGGCACCCTTTCACATCACCGCCGTATTGAAGAAGTTTGTTTCTTCCTTGATAAATGTATAATTAGGGAATGTTGTGACTTTTTTCTTTTAAGTCCGATTTCATGAACGTCATTTCATAAACTTCGGACTGGGGGACATGACGAGGTATGACCCGGACTGGTTAAGCCGACCGGTCATCACCCATTATCCCATTATAAGTAAAAGAGTATAATTACGTTTATTCTAGAATGTTCCATTCTGCATGGATAAACTAGGTAACTAAATCCCCGACTTATAGGAGGATCTCCTAACTTACAGGAAACCCTAATCATAAACTATAAATAGGGTTGACGTCAAAGGTATGATATATCTCTCTCTCACTTAATCTCATCTCATATACTTTCTTACTCCCTTCACCGAGACTTATTCTCACGCCGGAGGGTGGTTACAGGAATAACCCCATTCCTGTAATGAGTCCTAACGGTGTTTCTGTTTTGTAGCCAGCTGTTCGAGTTGTTTCGGGTTGAAGTTCTAGTCGGAGCCCTACCATCAAGTCAGTATTTCTTCAGTCACTAAACTTATACAATTAAGTTTTTTCACAAACAAGTTCTTTTCCTCTCCAGAGAGTAGAGACTAGAATTAGGTTGTATTTACATAATGGAATCAAACATGTATGTATGCGTGCGTCTGAATACACACGTGTGTTTTAAATATTAGACCGTTTGAATTTTAATAATTCATAAATTATCAGCTGATAATAATTCGTACTAATGATTTACCAAGTGACACTATAAAGTTTTATTTTGGGAAAATTATTTTTTGAGTTCTTTTGTTTTAGGGGTTTTAACTAGTTGAGTCCAAAATCAAAATGTTTAACGCCCTGAGTCTCCAGACGTTTTTTTATAACCCTTTGAGTCCAATTTTCTAACTTCGTCCACCAAGTTTATTAACTCTAAGGGTATTTTAGTCAATTATAAATATGGTACAAATCCTTAATGCACAAAAGTATATGGTACAAATTTTTATTGCACAAAGTATAATTTATGAATATATAATATCAATATATACACACCCCAACCCCAACCCCAACCCCACCTATCTCTTTCTCCCGTCTCTCTCCTCTGATTCTTTCTCCACCTCCACATAGTGAGCACCACCACCACCATTAGCCACCATCTCTCTTCCTTAAACTCTAATTCAAAACCTTTATAATAAGAACTGCAACATTCTGACCGTCGAAGCAGGACTTGTTGGAATTTCTTCATGTTCTCTCGAATAGAACGCATAAACCAATAATTGTGAGTCTAATATTGGGGATTAGGGTATTAAAGCACTAAGATGGATCTTGGTGGCAAGAGATGCAGGTGGCGGGAGAGATTTGGGCTTGTTCCCCGATTGGCGCAAAAGACTTTAACGGCACTGATGCGTCTTGGCGGTTTAGGTGGCGACAGGCTGCTTCACAAGACGGTACTTGCTGGTGGCTCGGAGTTTGTCTGCGAAGTGTGTGGTGACGGTGGGTTGGTGGTTACGTTGATTTGCAGGTTGGGGTTTGGTTTTGGTTTGAAGTGGTGGTTGTGGTGGGATGGCTAGGGTTTCGGTGCGAACCCATTTGGACGACGATAGGGAATGGTGGTGTGGTTGGGGTGGTGGAGGTGGTTACAATGGTGGTGGTTGGTACAATGATTGTGGTGGTCGGGGGTGACAAGGGTGGCGGCTACTGGTGGTTAGGACGGTGCGATTCAAGGGAGGGTGGAGGTGCAGCAGTGATGAGTGGTGTGGTGGTGACGATGGAGGTGTAGTGGTGGTGGTGTGGTGTTGATGGTGGAGGTGTGGTGAGGGGGATGGAGGTAATTTAGAGAGAGAGAGAGAGAAAGAAAGAGATTAGAGAGTTCAGATTTTAGAGAGAGAAAGGAAGGAATATATAAGAGAGAAAAAAATCTAATAATAAAATGTAAAAGGATATTTTAGTCGTTTAACACAAGTTAATTGAGAAATTCAAACGGAGTTAAAAAATTGGACTCAAATGGTTATAAAAAAAGTCTAAGAATTCAGGGCGTTAAACATTTTGATTTTGGACTCAAGTAGTTAAAACCCCTAAAACGCAGCGACTCAAAAAGTAATTTTCTCTTTTATTTTTGTCCCAAAACACAATCTAACTCCACGTAATTATCAAAGAATTACACTTGATTTCCCTTATAAGCAATTAGCAATGTTCATTTTCCCATCTCGCTTATAATCACACATGTGAGCGAAATAAATTGGATATCAATCAAAATTCTATGATTGTTATTAGGGCCGGACCAATAGTCTTTTCACAGTAGGCTTAGGCCTAGAGTCTCTAAAATATAGGGCCTCTAATTTTATAAAATTTTATATAGTAATTATAAGTTATCTAATGAATACATGCCTGGTCCGGGACTTGGCTTCAGACGCCTCTAGCTCGAGGGTCAAATTTTGATACCTTTCCTGCACCTGATAAACAAAGTGTGTGTCAATACGGTACCTTTCTAACTCGGCATGTAGCTCAGATCTAACCTTTCGAGCTTCACTCGCGGCTTTCCGCTCTATTCTTCTTGGACGGCTCGAGCACGGGAAATTATTCACTCTTTCTCCGCTATATCGCGTGCCCAAGATATTCTTTCAGCCGTTAGATAGGCAGTCACCCGTTGCAAGTCATCCTCCACCTTCTTCTTCTCAGACAAAACCCGATCTTCCTTGACACGGGCAACTTGAAGTTGGCTTTCTAATCAGCTCTTCTCGTCCGCTAGCTCTTGTATGGCCAGACGCGCTTGGTGTAATTCGTTGTTATCATGCATCAAGCGGCGTCGTATTTCAGCAAGCTTCCTGGCCCAATGACAGCATCAACCATGGTAGTATTCATTAGGTGCTCATTGTCAAGGCCTTCAATATATGCAGACTCAGCGGGCGGATATGCTCGTTCAACCCAATGATGCACGACCGAAAGGGAACACAAGCCTGGATGACTATGCTATTTCCACTTAGGCTGATACCGCTTGTCCTGGACGGTGAGATCCCAGCACACCGTAGGCAGATAGAGATCATTGAATAAACGTGCTTCACCCTCACTGAAGTTATCACTAGACCCCCCGGTATCACTAATGGTAGTTTCCTTGCCACTGGTGGACTCACCCCTAGCGGAAGTGGCAAGCCTATCCCCGCCTACCCTGGGAATGTCACTTTTAGGGGAGTTAAATAATACGGAGGGGATGGAGCTGGAAACCAACGGAGTTGTTACAGAGGTAGTGGTAATCACAACAGATGATGTAAACACAGGTGGCGACATAGAAGAACTGATTGGAAGCATACTCGCTTGGGATATAAGTTCAGCAAGAGACATACCCTGTTCACCAACAGTGGAACTACTGACTCTCTCAGAAGGTGGCGATGTCGAGAACCTACTTGAAATAGGGCCTCCATCGAGAGCATCTACAAATAAACACTATGAGTTAGAAAGCCAAACAAAAAAGAGCTATACATGGACAAACAAAACCACGTACCAACATGCAGTAATTGGGCTGCTTTGTTTGCTTGAAACGTTGATAACGATGGCGTCACTTTCCACCTCTTCGACGTGGGACCAGCGCTACTGGCGAACGGGGCAGAGGTAGTGGATACACCCTTCGATCCTTTAGGCACGCTGGCTGCTGTAGGCGTAACGGTCACGTCGGTGGTGGCTTTTTTCTTTCCTGATGCCTTTATACGGAGTGTTTTCTTCGCCACTTCACGAGGCGCTTCACACCCAACACTGGCGGGGGCCGTAGTTGCTTCAGCATGTAAGCCCGCTGTAACGGTGGGAAGGAGAAATCGCTCAATATGCATTCCGGGGTGGGGGGGGGGGGGTCACAAAGTTAAAAATAGACCAATCACCTATTTCAATTCAAATACTTAGTATATCAGCGTTAGACAACACAGGTATTGAATATCGACACTTACCGTTATCAAACCTCTAGAAGGCTAGAAAAAAGCGACGGGTTCTCTGCCCCTGCGGGGATGGAGCGACAGAAGTTTTGAGAATTCAAGAAAAGGTCACGGCGGCTATCACGCCATAAAAAACTCATCCCAACTAACACAAGCGTCCCCTCAGGAATCACTTGACACTCGGAAGGGTACTGGATAAGTTTCTTGCACAAAACATTTTCTATATATGCATCAGCAGGAGGGCCCTCGTCTTTAAATTTTTCTTTGGACCCCATCTCCCTCTAATGCATCTCCCCGGGGATGACGTTAGCATCTATATAGAAAAATTTCTTCTTCCATTCTTTATCCCGGGAGCTTGCAGGAATGCCTCTCAGGCACGATGCACTAGCGTCTCGTCGGTCAAAGGTGAAGAAAGGGGATTTCCAAACAAGAACGAAAAAAAGCCCTAAAAACAATGATCTCCGACACATGACCCAAGGTGAAACAGGAAAACTCGAAGTGACGGAGTTTCACCAATCCAAGCAGGTGCATTTAGGAAATATGAATCTTGTACTCATCAAGAACAGATTTGCAGAATTTAGTGGTCGGTAGACGGAAATTGCAAAATTTAAAGAAATCACTAAACAGGGTTATCTTCCCCTGTTTTAGCGGAAACGCCACATCTTTGTTAGACGACAACATCGGGTTCCATTCTTGTTTGATGTGGTATTCTTGGAGAAGGTTGTTGAACGAAACCATTCCCCATTTGCAATAAAGAACATCGTCACTCGCCTGAGCAGAGGAAGATTCACCGGTTTTTGAGGCCATGGTACATGAGCAAAAGTTTGTGAGTATTAAAAGCAGGGGTGAAATGAATGAAAATTTCAAAGGGGGAGTTATAAATAGAAAAGGTAAAACCTATTCGAATTCAAAAAGAAACGCCAATACTATAGCGACACGTGGACACCCAGGACATGCACAACTGTCATCTTAATGATGACCAACGGAGGCACCCTTTCACATCACCGCCGTATTGAAGAAGTTTGTTTCTTCCTTGATAAATGTATAATTAGGGAATGTTGTGACTTTTTTCTTTTAAGTCCGATTTCATGAACGTCATTTCATAAACTTCGGACTGGGGGACATGACGAGGTATGACCCGGACTGGTTAAGCCGACCGGTCATCACCCATTATCCCATTATAAGTAAAAGAGTATAATTACGTTTATTCTAGAATGTTCCATTCTGCATGGATAAACTAGGTAACTAAATCCCCGACTTATAGGAGGATCTCCTAACTTACAGGAAACCCTAATCATAAACTATAAATAGGGTTGACGTCAAAGGTATGATATATCTCTCTCTCACTTAATCTCATCTCATATACTTTCTTACTCCCTTCACCGAGACTTATTCTCACGCCGGAGGGTGGTTACAGGAATAACCCCATTCCTGTAATGAGTCCTAACGGTGTTTCTGTTTTGTAGCCAGCTGTTCGAGTTGTTTCGGGTTGAAGTTCTAGTCGGAGCCCTACCATCAAGTCAGTATTTCTTCAGTCACTAAACTTATACAATTAAGTTTTTTCACAAACAAGTTCTTTTCCTCTCCAGAGAGTAGAGACTAGAATTAGGTTGTATTTACATAATGGAATCAAACATGTATGTATGCGTGCGTCTGAATACACACGTGTGTTTTAAATATTAGACCGTTTGAATTTTAATAATTCATAAATTATCAGCTGATAATAATTCGTACTAATGATTTACCAAGTGACACTATAAAGTTTTATTTTGGGAAAATTATTTTTTGAGTTCTTTTGTTTTAGGGGTTTTAACTAGTTGAGTCCAAAATCAAAATGTTTAACGCCCTGAGTCTCCAGACGTTTTTTATAACCCTTTGAGTCCAATTTTCTAACTTCGTCCACCAAGTTTATTAACTCTAAGGGTATTTTAGTCAATTATAAATATGGTACAAATCCTTAATGCACAAAAGTATATGGTACAAATTTTTATTGCACAAAGTATAATTTATGAATATATAATATCAATATATACACACCCCAACCCCAACCCCAACCCCAACCCCACCTATCTCTTTCTCCCGTCTCTCTCCTCTGATTCTTTCTCCACCTCCACATAGTGAGCACCACCACCACCATTAGCCACCATCTCTCTTCCTTAAACTCTAATTCAAAACCTTTATAATAAGAACTGCAACATTCTGACCGTCGAAGCAGGACTTGTTGGAATTTCTTCATGTTCTCTCGAATAGAACGCATAAACCAATAATTGTGAGTCTAATATTGGGGATTAGGGTATTAAAGCACTAAGATGGATCTTGGTGGCAAGAGATGCAGGTGGCGGGAGAGATTTGGGCTTGTTCCCCGATTGGCGCAAAAGACTTTAACGGCACTGATGCGTCTTGGCGGTTTAGGTGGCGACAGGCTGCTTCACAAGACGGTACTTGCTGGTGGCTCGGAGTTTGTCTGCGAAGTGTGTGGTGACGGTGGGTTGGTGGTTACGTTGATTTGCAGGTTGGGGTTTGGTTTTGGTTTGAAGTGGTGGTTGTGGTGGGATGGCTAGGGTTTCGGTGCGAACCCATTTGGACGACGATAGGGAATGGTGGTGTGGTTGGGGTGGTGGAGGTGGTTACAATGGTGGTGGTTGGTACAATGATTGTGGTGGTCGGGGGTGACAAGGGTGGCGGCTACTGGTGGTTAGGACGGTGGTGATAGTGTGCGATTCAAGGGAGGGTGGAGGTGCAGCAGTGATGAGTGGTGTGGTGGTGACGATGGAGGTGTAGTGGTGGTGGTGTGGTGTTGATGGTGGAGGTGTGGTGTGGGGGATGGAGGTAATTTAGAGAGAGAGAGAGAGAAAGAAAGAGATTAGAGAGTTCAGATTTTAGAGAGAGAAAGGAAGGAATATATAAGAGAGAAAAAAATCTAATAATAAAATGTAAAAGGATATTTTAGTCGTTTAACACAAGTTAATTGAGAAATTCAAACGGAGTTAAAAAATTGGACTCAAATGGTTATAAAAAAAGTCTAAGAATTCAGGGCGTTAAACATTTTGATTTTGGACTCAAGTAGTTAAAACCCCTAAAACGCAGCGACTCAAAAAGTAATTTTCTCTTTATTTTTTGTCCCAAAACACAATCTAACTCCACGTAATTATCAAAGAATTACACTTGATTTCCCTTATAAGCAATTAGCAATGTTCATTTTCCCATCTCGCTTATAATCACACATGTGAGCGAAATAAATTGGATATCAATCAAAATTCTATGATTGTTATTAGGGCCGGACCAATAGTCTTTTCACAGTAGGCTTAGGCCTAGAGTCTCTAAAATATAGGGCCTCTAATTTTATAAAATTTTATATAGTAATTATAAGTTATCTAATGAATACATGCCTGGTCCGGGACTTGGCTTCAGACGCCTCTAGCTCGAGGGTCAAATTTTGATACCTTTCCTGCACCTGATAAACAAAGTGTGTGTCAATACGGTACCTTTCTAACTCGGCATGTAGCTCAGATCTAACCTTTCGAGCTTCACTCGCGGCTTTCCGCTCTATTCTTCTTGGACGGCTCGAGCACGGGAAATTATTCACTCTTTCTCCGCTATATCGCGTGCCCAAGATATTCTTTCAGCCGTTAGATAGGCAGTCACCCGTTGCAAGTCATCCTCCACCTTCTTCTTCTCAGACAAAACCCGATCTTCCTTGACACGGGCAACTTGAAGTTGGCTTTCTAATCAGCTCTTCTCGTCCGCTAGCTCTTGTATGGCCAGACGCGCTTGGTGTAATTCGTTGTTATCATGCATCAAGCGGCGTCGTATTTCAGCAAGCTTCCTGGCCCAATGACAGCATCAACCATGGTAGTATTCATTAGGTGCTCATTGTCAAGGCCTTCAATATATGCAGACTCAGCGGGCGGATATGCTCGTTCAACCCAATGATGCACGACCGAAAGGGAACACAAGCCTGGATGACTATGCTATTTCCACTTAGGCTGATACCGCTTGTCCTGGACGGTGAGATCCCAGCACACCGTAGGCAGATAGAGATCATTGAATAAACGTGCTTCACCCTCACTGAAGTTATCACTAGACCCCCGGTATCACTAATGGTAGTTTCCTTGCCACTGGTGGACTCACCCCTAGCGGAAGTGGCAAGCCTATCCCCGCCTACCCTGGGAATGTCACTTTTAGGGGAGTTAAATAATACGGAGGGGATGGAGCTGGAAACCAACGGAGTTGTTACAGAGGTAGTGGTAATCACAACAGATGATGTAAACACAGGTGGCGACATAGAAGAACTGATTGGAAGCATACTCGCTTGGGATATAAGTTCAGCAAGAGACATACCCTGTTCACCAACAGTGGAACTACTGACTCTCTCAGAAGGTGGCGATGTCGAGAACCTACTTGAAATAGGGCCTCCATCGAGAGCATCTACAAATAAACACTATGAGTTAGAAAGCCAAACAAAAAAGAGCTATACATGGACAAACAAAACCACGTACCAACATGCAGTAATTGGGCTGCTTTGTTTGCTTGAAACGTTGATAACGATGGCGTCACTTTCCACCTCTTCGACGTGGGACCAGCGCTACTGGCGAACGGGGCAGAGGTAGTGGATACACCCTTCGATCCTTTAGGCACGCTGGCTGCTGTAGGCGTAACGGTCACGTCGGTGGTGGCTTTTTTCTTTCCTGATGCCTTTATACGGAGTGTTTTCTTCGCCACTTCACGAGGCGCTTCACACCCAACACTGGCGGGGGCCGTAGTTGCTTCAGCATGTAAGCCCGCTGTAACGGTGGGAAGGAGAAATCGCTCAATATGCATTCCGGGTGTGGGGGGGGGGGGGTCACAAAGTTAAAAATAGACCAATCACCTATTTCAATTCAAATACTTAGTATATCAGCGTTAGACAACACAGGTATTGAATATCGACACTTACCGTTATCAAACCTCTAGAAGGCTAGAAAAAAGCGACGGGTTCTCTGCCCCTGCGGGGATGGAGCGACAGAAGTTTTGAGAATTCAAGAAAAGGTCACGGCGGCTATCACGCCATAAAAAACTCATCCCAACTAACACAAGCGTCCCCTCAGGAATCACTTGACACTCGGAAGGGTACTGGATAAGTTTCTTGCACAAAACATTTTCTATATATGCATCAGCAGGAGGGCCCTCGTCTTTAAATTTTTCTTTGGACCCCATCTCCATCTAATGCATCTCCCCGGGGATGACGTTAGCATCTATATAGAAAAATTTCTTCTTCCATTCTTTATCCCGGGAGCTTGCAGGAATGCCTCTCAGGCACGATGCACTAGCGTCTCGTCGGTCAAAGGTGAAGAAAGGGGATTTCCAAACAAGAACGAAAAAAAGCCCTAAAAACAATGATCTCCGACACATGACCCAAGGTGAAACAGGAAAACTCGAAGTGACGGAGTTTCACCAATCCAAGCAGGTGCATTTAGGAAATATGAATCTTGTACTCATCAAGAACAGATTTGCAGAATTTAGTGGTCGGTAGACGGAAATTGCAAAATTTAAAGAAATCACTAAACAGGGTTATCTTCCCCTGTTTTAGCGGAAACGCCACATCTTTGTTAGACGACAACATCGGGTTCCATTCTTGTTTGATGTGGTATTCTTGGAGAAGGTTGTTGAACGAAACCATTCCCCATTTGCAATAAAGAACATCGTCACTCGCCTGAGCAGAGGAAGATTCACCGGTTTTTGAGGCCATGGTACATGAGCAAAAGTTTGTGAGTATTAAAAGCAGGGTGAAATGAATGAAAATTTTCAAAGGGGAGTTATAAATAGAAAAGGTAAAACCTATTCGAATTCAAAAAGAAACGCCAATACTATAGCGACACGTGGACACCCAGGACATGCACAACTGTCATCTTAATGATGACCAACGGAGGCACCCTTTCACATCACCGCCGTATTGAAGAAGTTTGTTTCTTCCTTGATAAATGTATAATTAGGGAATGTTGTGACTTTTTTCTTTTAAGTCCGATTTCATGAACGTCATTTCATAAACTTCGGACTGGGGGACATGACGAGGTATGACCCGGACTGGTTAAGCCGACCGGTCATCACCCATTATCCCATTATAAGTAAAAGAGTATAATTACGTTTATTCTAGAATGTTCCATTCTGCATGGATAAACTAGGTAACTAAATCCCCGACTTATAGGAGGATCTCCTAACTTACAGGAAACCCTAATCATAAACTATAAATAGGGTTGACGTCAAAGGTATGATATATCTCTCTCTCACTTAATCTCATCTCATATACTTTCTTACTCCCTTCACCGAGACTTATTCTCACGCCGGAGGGTGGTTACAGGAATAACCCCATTCCTGTAATGAGTCCTAACGGTGTTTCTGTTTTGTAGCCAGCTGTTCGAGTTGTTTCGGGTTGAAGTTCTAGTCGGAGCCCTACCATCAAGTCAGTATTTCTTCAGTCACTAAACTTATACAATTAAGTTTTTTCACAAACAAGTCTTTTCCTCTCCAGAGAGTAGAGACTAGAATTAGGTTGTATTTACATAATGGAATCAAACATGTATGTATGCGTGCGTCTGAATACACACGTGTGTTTTAAATATTAGACCGTTTGAATTTTAATAATTCATAAATTATCAGCTGATAATAATTCGTACTAATGATTTACCAAGTGACACTATAAAGTTTTATTTTGGGAAAATTATTTTTTGAGTTCTTTTGTTTTAGGGTTTTAACTAGTTGAGTCCAAAATCAAAATGTTTAACGCCCTGAGTCTCCAGACGTTTTTTATAACCCTTTGAGTCCAATTTTCTAACTTCGTCCACCAAGTTTATTAACTCTAAGGGTATTTTAGTCAATTATAAATATGGTACAAATCCTTAATGCACAAAAGTATATGGTACAAATTTTTATTGCACAAAGTATAATTTATGAATATATAATATCAATATATACACACCCCAACCCCAACCCCAACCCCACCTATCTCTTTCTCCCGTCTCTCTCCTCTGATTCTTTCTCCACCTCCACATAGTGAGCACCACCACCACCATTAGCCACCATCTCTCTTCCTTAAACTCTAATTCAAAACCTTTATAATAAGAACTGCAACATTCTGACCGTCGAAGCAGGACTTGTTGGAATTTCTTCATGTTCTCTCGAATAGAACGCATAAACCAATAATTGTGAGTCTAATATTGGGGATTAGGGTATTAAAGCACTAAGATGGATCTTGGTGGCAAGAGATGCAGGTGGCGGGAGAGATTTGGGCTTGTTCCCCGATTGGCGCAAAAGACTTTAACGGCACTGATGCGTCTTGGCGGTTTAGGTGGCGACAGGCTGCTTCACAAGACGGTACTTGCTGGTGGCTCGGAGTTTGTCTGCGAAGTGTGTGGTGACGGTGGGTTGGTGGTTACGTTGATTTGCAGGTTGGGGTTTGGTTTTGGTTTGAAGTGGTGGTTGTGGTGGGATGGCTAGGGTTTCGGTGCGAACCCATTTGGACGACGATAGGGAATGGTGGTGTGGTTGGGGTGGTGGAGGTGGTTACAATGGTGGTGGTTGGTACAATGATTGTGGTGGTCGGGGGTGACAAGGGTGGCGGCTACTGGTGGTTAGGACGGTGGTGATAGTGTGCGATTCAAGGGAGGGTGGAGGTGCAGCAGTGATGAGTGGTGTGGTGGTGACGATGGAGGTGTAGTGGTGGTGGTGTGGTGTTGATGGTGGAGGTGTGGTGTGGGGGATGGAGGTAATTTAGAGAGAGAGAGAAAAGAGATTAGAGAGTTCAGATTTTAGAGAGAGAAAGGAAGGAATGTATAAGAGAGAAAAAAATCTAATAATAAAATGTAAAAGGATATTTTAGTCGTTTAACACAAGTTAATTGAGAAATTCAAACGGAGTTAAAAAATTGGACTCAAATGGTTATAAAAAAAGTCTAAGAATTCAGGGCGTTAAACATTTTGATTTTGGACTCAAGTAGTTAAAACCCCTAAAACGCAGGGACTCAAAAAGTAATTTTCTCTTTTATTTTTGTCCCAAAACACAATCTAACTCCACGTAATTATCAAAGAATTACACTTGATTTCCCTTATAAGCAATTAGCAATGTTCATTTTCCCATCTCGCTTATAATCACACATGTGAGCGAAATAAATTGGATATCAATCAAAATTCTATGATTGTTATTAGGGCCGGACCAATAGTCTTTTCACAGTAGGCTTAGGCCTAGAGTCTCTTTAAAATATAGGGCCTCTAATTTTATAAAATTTTATATAGTAATTATAAGTTATCTAATGAATACATGCCATTTTATGCTAAAAGAAAAACAGTACAGCTTGTTAAAGTTTTTTTACTTCTAAACGAGAGGTCAAATGTTCGATCCCCGTAGCCTATTTTATTTGGTGCTTTTTTTTAATTTATTTATTGTATCATATGTGCAAACTTGCATCTATATGCACCTCTGATTTCTTTCAAAAAGTTACTTAAACACCATGCGTTTGGTTAGGAATTTACAAAAGTATAAATTATTCTTTATGGCAGTTTTTAATAATAATAATAATAATAATAATAAATAGTTAAAAGTGAGAAACCTTTGTATAGTTTCTATAACATTTTAGAACATGGTTATTATATATTTATACGATATTACATAACTTTAGTAAGATAAAAAATATATTAATTTTATATATGGATTTTAAATTACTGTTATATATATATATATATTGGTAAACTCATAGACCTCACAGCTTCACTATTCACATTGTCACATCAGTTTTTGTATACTATAAACAATATACACCTTTCACTAATTTAATTTTAACGCATTTGATTTTTTTCAAATAACATGTAGGTTCGGCCTAAAATTGGGCCGTCAGCGTCGACACCTACCTTCATTTACCTCATGAGCTATAATGTCGGTCGAGGCTCTAGTGTTTTCTTTGTACCAATTAGGGGCTAAGTTATATGAGTGCAACTCAAATAAAAACCCAGGTATTGATGTTCTCTTTATATCAATTTAAAGGACCTCGACTTTGTTGTTCGCTTAGGACCTCCAAAAACATTGGAATGACCCTGATTGTTAGATAAATGACATTGCTATTGGCAATGCATGTAAACGTTAGAAGTGTCATCAGTCAATTTTTAAGTATAGTTTTAATGAGTTATAGTTTGAATTATTAAAATGCAATTTAACTATTATTATAATAGTTTACATAATAATTGTTCATGTAAAAACAAACTTGTTAATAGATGCCTTCCTAGTATTATATGAGTGGAGAAAGCAATTGTCGAACTAATGGTCTAAGTACATCCAAGATAAGTTAATCTCAATCATGAATGGGCACTTTAAATGAACTTTAATCTACTCTGATGTGTGTATATATATATGTATTATATGTATATATATATATATATCTATATATATGTGTGTATGTAGTTGATTTCTCATATAAGTCCCTAAGTGTTTAAACTTCGGATAATATAGAATTTACAGGAGAGTCAACCACTCATATGAGATACTTAAAGAGTGATAAATACCTTAACTACTACTTAGCATATCAATCTTTTCATACAACTTTTCTCTTGTTACCTATATCTTTTTTTACTTCCATCTTCTTATTTTTTAATCATTTAAATCCAACCTTTGAAAAGTGGCTGATTGATTAAATAAAAGGATTATTTAAAAACTAAGAGGTGTGTATTTAGAATTCCCCATAAATTAAAAAAAAATTGAAACAGAATCCATAAAAAAGCTGATAATTTTCTAAAACCGACCTTTTTTCTTTTGTTCTGTTTCAATTATATATGTATCAACCGCCATTGCTAGCTACACCAGACTTTATCTTTTTTTTAATTATAAAATACATTCAATTTATTTTTTTCTATTGTTATTTGCATAATTACCACCCAGTCAAGTTTTTTTATTTTAAAATTTTATAAAGTAAACTTCAAAAACACACCTCCACTTAAACGCGCAAAAGGCCAAACTTATAACAAACGTCTTTGACCCAAAAGGGTAAAAGGCAAAAAATTATAACATATACATAGGATATTTACACCAAATCTTCCAATGAATTAATCAAAAAATACCTATTTTTTAACCACACAAACCCTCTATATTTGAATAAATCCCTTTCGGAATAAATGAACAAACATATTTATTACTGTATTATTTGTAAATTATTGGGATGCTACTAAACACTTATTGTGTTCAAAATTTAGAAATAAACCGACGAATACATACAATTTATATGGGTATGTGAAAATTTTCTTGCCTGACTGTGAGCAATTCCGTATAACTATATGAAAAAATAAACATATTTTTATTTTTCTCTGAATCTTATCCTTAATCAAATTCAACAACTAAACTCAAATTTTAGTAAAAGAATTTTTTTATTGTATAATTAAATATAAAATAATGAAATGCATGCCTTTAATGCAAACAAGAATCAGGAGATGGGCAAGGGCAACAATTCCTGTGGTACTGATCTTACCTAATGCCCATAAGTATTGATTCTTCCAATAAAAATTTATCTATCTTTTTTATTCTTTCAAAATACAATATTATACTAATAATAATAACAATAACAATATATACCGATAGTACATATGGCAAGTGGAATTTTACTTTTGATATTTCTGTAGAGAAATTAAGCATATGGTCACAATGTTTGGATATACACCATTAATTTAAAGATGTGTAGTCACAACTTCGACCTTTGTAGGGCTTTCCACTTACTTCGGCACGAATTTACTCAATTTGACTATCTACACATTTTTTGTAAACAATCTCAAGAGTGATTTGTAGGGTTTTCCACTAATCTCAATACCGAAAACCTATGGTAAAGAGTCTCATGTGATATGCGTCGCCAGTAGATGAAAGGCGCCGGGGCAAAAATGGCAACCTAACATAGAGATAGTCAGAGAGAGAAACCATCATTGCGAGCTGGAACCATAAGGAATAAGCCATATTAGTTAGTAAAAAGGATTGAAAGTGTGAGACTGAGTTGGGACCATACGTGTAATCACATAAAAGAAATGATCAAAAGTAAAGTTGTGAACGACACATGCAACCTTCCATGTAATTTATTCTAATAATAATAATAAGAAAAAAACAGGAATGAGGAAATACCCATAAAACAAACTCAAAGGTCAAGAGGACAAGATTCAAAAAAAGATTCAAGATCTTGTCTTTGAAAATAAAATTATTCCAACCTAAATTCCACAAAACAATAACCTTTTTTAGTGTAGGCATGTTTAAGTTTCCTTATAAATACCCACAAAACAAGTGCCCCCCCAAAACACTTTGTGACAAGCACCACCACTCACTACACCAATATTTTCATATTCATATCACATGCCAAATAGAAACCATGTCTCAGTTCTAACTTCCAACTTCTAAGTTCCCTTCATCTTATAAACTCAAAACCACTAAAAAGTACTAAATTGGCGGTGATGAGGCGGGTATTGGCTGTGATGAGGCGAAACACGAAGAGAAGTACCAAAGTAGCCGATGAAAGCATGTTCAGAGAAGGAAATGGAGTTGAGTTTCCGGTTATAGCCCAGCATACACGACAAGGGTATACCGGTCTATCTATTGTTTACAGCATTCTCCGAGCACCACTCTCGCTTCTATCATGCCTATCATCTCACCCACACAGTTCAGCTGATGGCGCTTGGGTTTCGGGTGACTTGGCACGAATGATAGAGGTGAATCATCTTATGGTTAGTGACGGCATGCGCTATGCAATCCTGATGTAACAAGTCTTTTGAATTTTGATCTTGATGTATACTCATATATTTTAAAATTCTATCTATAAAATCATGTAGTATAATTATAGAGATATGACATATATTCGTTGGTGACTAGTAACTTATTTAATAAAAGTTGTATCGTTGCGAATACCGCATCGTCTAGTTCATGTTGATGGTGGTAAATTGAAGCATATTGTTGTCCTAGATTCCAGCCTAGCAGAAGCCGGTGGAAGTTGCAATCAAGCATATATAATAAAGAAAAAAGATTCAAGTGGCAATCATTCAATAAAAAAGTAGAAAAACACAATGGCAATTGGGAAATGGTTGGTGAAAGTGAAAGAAAGCTTGTTGGCTATATATGAAGGAACCGAGTGAGTGTGATTGGACAACTGTTTTGGCATCTATTGGGTTCGGACCCAAAACATATCGTTCACTAAAACACAAGGAACCGTGCACGAATCTTGGTTTGGTTTTGATAAAGGAACTTGTGGCTCATTGATGTTTTGTTATTTGTTGCTATAAACATATACAAATGTTTGGTGGGTTCTTTCAGTTTTGGTGATTTGACTTCAAGACAAGACCTAGGTGGGGTAGAGTGCATATGAACCTAACCTTGTACCTTCCGAATAGATTCTCTATGTGGATAGAGCGTGTGCTTTTATGTGTTGTTTTGAAAGTAATAATCTAATAATAAATTTTTATAACGAGTGATAAAAAAACATAGTTTGTATGATATATATGGCGACTTTGTGATTCGATCCTTTGGAAGACAAGAAATGACAAAACTTTTCAACGGTAGAGCAAGAACCGGGGATGAAATCATCGGAAAGGCCAAGTCTTAACACTTTTTTATGATTGAATTATAGCGGAGAAGATAGGCCATTTATAAGGGCATGTTTGGTGTAATTCCATTTTCTAATCACTCTTGTATGTTATGCTAGCGTCTTGCTAGTTTTTTTAATATATCTGGCCATTCAAAAAAAGTTATAAAAAACAGGTTTAGTGAAAACATTATCAACCCATCTCATGGGCTAATTTTGTTTTTATTTTTATCGGTTAAAATCTTGCGGTCCCTAACCAAAGTTCTAACTTGTGACACATTGATGCTTTGTTAATAATAGGTTGCGGGCAGTTCCTTTTATTATTGGCTGTGTACTGATAACTTACATAACATAACCCAGTACTCTTACAAGAGTCATGATAATTAGGCTTCAAACCCAAAGAAATTAGACTACAAATTAGTTTAATAAACACAAAAGGTGTGTGAGAATGGTTGGAAGGATATGGAATCCGATAGAAAATAGATATTAACTAGAAATGCTATGGTAATTTATTCTCTAAGTCATTGTTACCATCATTTGATGTTGGATCTAAATGCAACGAGTACTTAAAAAGGATTTGGGAGTTGATCCTGGATTGATGAGTATCTCTTAGATATGCAAAACGGTAAACACAATAGGGGTTTATATGGTGAAAACCATCTAAACCACTCTGATGCTCAAGTCAGTCGTAAATGATAAGGAGCATGAGCTTTGGCCAATCTTCGAAGATACAAGTTTGTTACTTGCATTCGTAAGAGACGAGTGAGGAACATGTGCTTTGGCCAATCAGACGATGCCATGTGACATCATGGTGTAGCGCCAAAAAGGAGTCCATGAAGGTGTGAGTGCATGATGTCCAATCAGAGTATGGCACACGTGATTGTAATAACCAAGATATTTTCGCTTTCTATGATATGATAACATTATCAGGGAATAGACCCATATGATAGTACCTAAGACATATGGGTCATAATGACGCATCCTTTATGGGAGTGTTCACAGGCAATCAAGTTCCACGGCTAATAGACCGAGGGAGCCCGGGACTTTCATATTAGATCTAATGGTGTTACCAATGTTAGATCAGGTGTGGAAGGTACATCACTATGTACAAAAGAAGATCATCATAGTAACCTGGTAACATTGTATCTAACGAAAGAAGCATCATTAGTACTTTCATTTTCAATCTCGCTTATAAGCGTAGGCTGCATCGTCCAATTGGTTATCAAAGGGCCATGGAATCAAAAAGGGTTTAAAGAAAAGAATCCCACTAGTTATAATAAATAAAGGAAAAGAAGAAACAACATAAAGTAATTTTCAGGTCCCATAGTTATCCCAACACCAATAGACATTCTTAAGCATAAACTAATCTAGCTATGGTACTGAAACTCATACAATATTCAATTACTACAGCATGACCGACAAGGTTTTGATATTGGAGCACTTTAATTTGGTATTATTATCACCTAAAGTATATGAGTACAAGACCTAAAAAGGTTTAAGTGGAGCATTGTTTGCCTATAAACAAAGTCTTTTGAAGATTATTTACCTTAAAGAATATATTCTTTTAGTCCCATTGTTTCCTATCATCAATAGTTGAAACACTGAATTCATACCATGGGGAATGTACCTAGCAAAACAACAAATTTCACCAAATAAATCCGCGTCAGCTAAACAATAAATACTACGAAAAAAACTACCACTTGCAAATGCAGCTCATGCAATACTCGTTCGACTTCTTCTCAGACGATCCAACACATCCTTCTCTCCTGTGAGGCACTCCACCAAACCTTCCAAATGACACAAGTTGTATTAGAAAAACCATAAAACAACAAAGGATGTTTCCTTTGCCCCATGAAACTTACAACTTTTAAGCGCGCACGGCGCACATGGTTTTTAACTTTTAAGCACTGCAACATTATTAAATCTTTAACACAGTGACAACATGTGCCAAAAAGCTTAATTTGTGGCAATAATTATGGGATAGAGAAAAGTACCAAGGATCACGATTATTGATTCCTAGTAGACAAATTAAACATGCAATGTTTTGTTAGCAACGCGACATAAATCTTAATACCATTCATGTAATGTCGACAATCATGCTGAACGACGATCAAATCAGTATCCCAACTGCTGTTAAACCTGTGTATCACATCTTCGACATCGACATCGCAAGATCCCACCTTCCAACACCTCATGTTTGGCAACTTCTTCATCTTCCTGGTTAGCAAAACTCCTGAACAAAATAACAGAAAATTGTTTCAAAATAACACCTTGAAGTCAATAAAGATATATACATGTGAGTTTAAAAACATATGGTATATAAATACAATATAAATTGATTGAAATACCAGGTATTTTCCTGCCAGATAGAGCTGCAAGTGCTGCATATACATTTTCAGGATCTTGAGGCTGAAAATCAAAGACCAAAACCTACTAAACAAAAAGATATTACAAGAAAACTTTAACATATTATTATGAAAATTTACACTAATATTATATCTGAATGTATGGAATTAACTAATTAAGAACCTGTGAAGGAAGAGTGGGTGAGGTTGAGAGGACCATGAAGTGTTGTAAATCCCAAGAAAGAGATAAAGAGTTGACGGCGGACATAACTAACTGCGGCGGTCCCTTGGCGGCAGTTAACGGCACTGCCGCCACGAACACTTCACTTCCTCTCGCCGGTACGGTGGCGTTACGATGTAGTTAGCCGCCATCTATCCCACACCACCCATTTTCGGTGTTTTTATATTTTTTATTTATCGAAGATAAGCGTCCAACGGTCAGCCTCCTTTTTAATGAAACCATCAGTTTCATTTATTTATGAGTAAATTTTCGTTATAGACTTGAGTTTTGTCTTAAATTGTCATTTTAATCCAAATAGTTCTTTTTTTTTCTGGGTTCCTGGGTTTTTCATTTTCTTGCCATTTTGATCACATTGTCTAACTCCATTAAAAACCTCAGTTTTAACCAGGGTATTCTTGGTATTTTCGTAATAATTATAATATTAATTATAATATTTATAATATAAAACACAAAAAAGGTGGGTGGCACTGGTGGTTGTGATGGGGCGGAGGTCGGTGACGGTGGTGAAGGTGCCCCTAGGTTAACCGGCTTTGTGGTGGACATTTTGGTGGCGGAGGTCAGTGACGGTGACAGTGGTTGGCGGAGGTGAGTGCCGGGGGTGGGTGATGACTGTGGATCGGTGGCAGTGGCACTAGCACCGGTGGTTGTGGAGAGAAAGAAAGTAGAGGGATGAAGAACGAGAGAGAAGGGTGGGGGTGGGGTGTTAATCAAATTTTTATAGAAACAAAAAATAAAGTTTGTTTTTATGTTTTATATTATAAATATTATTATTAGTATAATAATTATACGAAAATGCCAAGAATACCCCTGGTTAAAACTAAGGTTTTTTAACGGAGTTAGGCAAAGTGATCAAAATGACAAGAAAATGAAAAACTCAGAGTCCCAGAGGAAAAAAAAACTATTGGAACTAAAATAGCAATTTGGGACAAAACTCAGGAACTAAAATGACAATTTTCTCTTTATTTATTTTAAAATTACATATCTTGAAGTTGAAGTTACCGATCCCTAAATCCCTTACTCACTTCTAAAATGCATCAAATTACTTAATGTTTGGGATTATACCTGTTCAACTAGTACAAATGTTAGTTACTTTTAAATTACACCAAATTACTTCATGTTTAGGATTAAAAGTAAGATCTCCCTCTAAATTACGACAACCTCTACCAAGCGAGTTATCTCTATTCAGTTATTACTTAAGTTATGTTATTCACAAAGTGAAATTAACCTACAACCGTACGTAATGACATGAACCATTGATTTTTATTTTTAAGTCAAATTAGTGGTTGAGAAAAGGGCGCTCGCCGCCGGATATCTCTTTCAGGTACAGGCATCCAATTGGATACACCATCTTCGGTCTCTCGGGTCTTCAAATCAACAAACAAATTGTGGACTGGGCTATGAAGGGGGTTTGAATGGGTCAATATGACCATTGGAAGGGGAGGGATTTAAATAATAACAAATAAAGAAATAAATAAATAACCTTTAAAAACATTAAATAACCCCTCTATAAATACATATATATCTCATTTTTTTATTTTTCACACAAATTCTACGACCATTTATTCTCTGTATCAAACTCCTATACAATACAAGATGGATGATGATCTTGGGTCATGCCTTCCACCCGTCGATTACAATATATTCTCAAACGATAATAGCCTATAATTTCTCAAGGATCTCGTCAATCAAGTTGAAGACGAAGACATGGCAACATCTAAAACAAGATATGTACCACGTGAACACAAAAAAGATAACCAAATTCTAATGGAAGATTATTTTGTCGACAACTCAGATACTCTGAATATACATTTAGAGCAAGGTATCGTATGTCGAAACGTTTGTTTTAAAAAATTGTAGGTGATATAGAAGCAAAATATGTATGATTTCAAGAGGGCCTATACAGGAGGATGCAAAAGCGTTTACGCTGATACAAAATGCACATCGTCCATTAAGCAACTCGCAATCAGTAATGCTCCAGATCAATACAATACGATGGACATTTATGTATGGCGAAAGAACTTAGTGTGAATGTCTACAATATTTCTATTAAAGTCGTAATCTAGTTGTATGACAGTGAGTTCTTACGTAAACCAACAAACCACACATTGCACGTTTGTACATGAATCACAAAAAATACCCAACGTCATGCTCGACGCGGTTGCTTTAAATGATTTGTGTTTTGGCATGTATTTGTGGTCCCCCTGAATCAAACATACGACAAAAATCTCCAATATCTCTTACCAAAAGGAATGGAATTGTGCCTAAGTGTCTATTTCATGTAAATGGATACTAACACATGGATAATATGTTATCTTATCGATGTAATCTACCTTACTTGGCCAATGTTTGTGAAATCGTTTCCATATCCAACCGATCTGATGGAAAAGCAATTTAAGAAGGCGCACGAGTCGGCAAGAAAAGATGTAGAGTGGGCTTTGGGTGTTCAAAAGGCAAAATGGGGTATACTTAGGTGACCCATGCGGGATACAATGGTAGACAAGATTACAAGCGTTGTGTGTACGTGCATTTTATGCACAAAATTATCCTAAAGGACGGCGAAAATGCGATATTATGGTCCACATTAGGGATGCCCAGGTGGAGACAATTTTTGTCGATAATGTCCTTGCGGAGTCGTAAAATGAAGATACGCATTTCTGACTTGATTTGATCTTGTGGAACATCTTGAAATGTTAGATCTATCCTACCTCGAGCCGAACGAGGAATAGTTTAATTTTATTCCCATGTATTTTTTATCATGTATTAGTTTATATTTTAGTTATGTAGTTGTTTTAATTTTAATTATATATTATTAAAATATAATATTATTTTATTATATTTAAATATTCCAATGACTATATTCCAAAGATTTTATTTCGGTGCCTATATATTCACTTAGTCTTATTACCATCACTATCACTTGCACTTCTCAATTCACGTTTCATTATAAGGACTATATTCAAACATTTGAAATATGGGTATGGTAATCAATTTCCGATGGTACCAATAGGACCTTGAAACCCTAGACGTTTAAACCCTGCACATGCAAACCCTCCACTTTCAAACCCTAGACGCCAAACCATCGACACTTAAACTCTTCACCTTCAAACTCTCTACCTGCAAACCCTCCACATGCAAACCCTCTACCTGCTAACCCTCCACCTTCAAACACTCCTCCTCCTCCTTCAACTATGACCAGGATACATGGACAGACGAATAATGGAACTGGGTGTTCGACTTAGTTTTTAATGAACGACGAATTGAGTAGGGGTTCTACGGAAGACAGAAATTTATGAAAGAAAGAATTATTTAATTTCAACCTCATGTTAAACATTAAATGAAATTTTGAACTTTAGATAGATAAACAAAAAGAAAGAAAAGAAAAAAATTTGAGTAACTTTAGGCAATTCATATTAGTTTAATCCATTTTCATTTTTATGTCATAAAATGTTTGTTACATCATTGATAAATCATTAGAACAGTTTCTTTCACTTGTTTTCATTGTAATCTGTTACGGTGTCATTCTGTTTCACTGACCATCACCCCTAAAATTATACTTAAATTACATAAGTTATAAAAATTTTAAAAAAGGAGGTAAGGTGTAAAAGGTTGATTGGGTGATACATGGTGAGCTCATGTGTACTTGGAATTCTTTCATCGGATGGAGAAATCAATTCTCCTGACCCATGGTTTTCCACCTTTTGGCTTTCAACTTGAAGGGGTAAACAGAGTGGTATCTTAACAGCGGCAAAAGTAGCCTTGGAGCAGTGTACACAACGTGAAAAGTCATAAAAAAATCCCAGGTGGCAATGAGCGTTAGCTCATTACATATAGCCTTAGTGTAAAAAAAAAGAAGGAAAAACTTAGTTACTATTTGATAAAGTTTTCCAAATCCAAAATTGAAATATTTGAGTTCCGATTTTGGTTCCAGAAATTCCAAATTCGGATAAACCTATTCAGGCAACCCAAAAACCAACTCCCCTAAGTTAGTTGTGTCTAAGTAAATGTATTCAGTTAGTTAGTTGTGTATAAGTGAATGTATTGATCCATATGAATGACAATCACTTGACCTTTTAACTAATGTTTGTGTAAACCATAATTTGGTTTAAGTTTTGTTTTTTTATATATCTTTGGCTTTTTCATTTTTGAAAGTATAATTTGGAAACATTGATGGAATTCCTTAAATTTATTCCATCTAAAGTGTATCCGAAAATATTACTATGGCAACCTATCACAATTCAGATAACCAAGTACCAACTTACTGCTAAACAATCAAAACTTAGTTGCAAAGTCAAAAGAGACACACAATTAATAAATCAAAATATTACACAAAAGTGACGCCTTAGAAAGTAAACAATAAAAACCATTTGAAAATTTGCAGACGCTAAATATGTGGTCCGAGCCCCTTTCTTCCGCACCATATCTTTCAATAATCTAAAACACCACCATTTTGATGAATTCACACAAACACCAAGAAATACGGTATTACATACAAATTTTGTTCTAATTTTAGAATGTCTTCATCATCATAAATACCACCAAACACATTTTTGCATATCTAAACATTCAATTCAAACCCAAAAATCTAGTCACAATCACAATGGAATTCAAATCATGTGTGGTTTTCGCCATTTTTATGTTCATAGCCATCGCGCAGGCTGAAGTTTTCGACATTACAAAAAAATATGGTGCTAAGCCGGACGGGAGATTAGTAAGGTAAACAATCAAAAAGACCATGTTTCTTGCAAATTTATCAAATTCTTAAATAATCTGTTTCTAGGCCCTGGCTGATGCATGGGCTGCTGCATGTTCGGCACCTCAACCGAGCCAACTGCTCATTCCCAAAGGCCGATTTTTGTTGAACGTGATCGAGTTTAACGGACCATGCAAATCTCCAGTCGAGGTTAAAATCGATGGAACTTTAGTAGCTCCCGAAGATCCTGTGGTCATTCCAAAAGGGTCCCAATGGATCACATTTAGCTATATCACTGGCTTGAAAGTAACAGGTACAAAAGTATATCAATGTATAGATTTTATTAAAATATAGTTTATGTCATTGGCATTTGGCTTGATATTTGCATGATCTTAATATATTTGTTTCAGGTTCGGGTACGTTAGATGGTGTTGGAGGGTCCATGTCATGGCCAACGGATGACCCAAAAACAACTGTTGAAAAAGGATCACCCCTTCAATATGTATGCATATCTTTACGAGTATTTTTTTATATTTTTATGTTATCTGGATTACTATACTCTTTTCGTGTTAAAAAATGGTTTTAAACCAAGGTCTGGGTGGAACCAAAGTGGGTCAAGAGTGCCTCTTACCCCCCCCCCCCCCCCAAAAAAAAAAAAAAGTAAAATAAAAAATAAAATAAAATCAAATAATAATAATAAAATGAAAAAGAAATCTCTTTACCCCTTTGGACGTTATATCACCCTTGTAGACACTACTAATAGATGTGCTACGAGTAAGATTATTTTTTGGGTATGTTTGCTTGTTATATATGTGTAGTTAAATTTGAATGAATTCATGAACTAACAACCATTATAATGTGTTTAACTGAGGCAGAATCTTTTCTTTAACTTCCTCAAAGATTCTTCGATTAGTGGAATAACTTCAAAGGATAGCAAGAATTACCACGCTAATGTGGTGCAATGCACGAATGTTACATTTGAAAATTTCCATGTTAGTGCGCCTGGAGAGAGCCCCAACACGATTGGAATCCATGTCGGGTGGTCGAAAAACATCAATATCAAGAACTGTGTTATAGGAACCGGTGACGATTGTATCTCAGTTCGCGATGGAAGTTTAAACGTGCACATTGAGGGAGTGAAATGTGGCCCGGGCAAGGGTATTAGCATTGGAGGTTTGGGTAGAAACACTGGTGAGAAACCCGTGGCAGGAGTTTTCGTGAAGAACTGCTCGTTTTCGTCCACACAGAACGGTGTTTGGATTAAAACATGGCCCCATTCACATCCACTAGATGTTTCCGATATTCATTTTGAAGATCTTACCATGGAGAAAGTTGACAACCCTATTTTCATCCAGCAAGATTATTGCCCACATATCGAATGCAAAAAAGATGTACGTATATATCCCTACTAAACAAATGAGTATAATTGACGATCCAATTCGTTGGAAATACACAAGTTATTGAGGGATTTAAAAAAATATATTTCTTTTTGTAAAACATTTCGTGGGATTTGTTGATGATTTTCCATCGTTGATACTCATTTGTTTAGTAGTGTTGCATGCATGCATGCATACAAAACTATCTAATTCTTTTGCATAATACTATTGCATGAATAATGGAATAAGCACACAAAAACCAAAACACAATATAACAAACTAACTAATTACACACAATCATTTTTTACTAATGCATCTAATTGATTTTTTTTTGTGTGAATGATCAATCATACAGAGTCCATCAATGGTTAAGATTCATGATGTTTTCATCAAGAATGTTAGGGAACTTCGAACTCGCCGGAAGTTGTGAAGCTAAGATGCAGCAAGGCTGGTAAAGGATGTGAGAATGTGCAGATTTCTGACATTAATTTGAAATATGATGGTCCTGCAGGCAAAGCAATTCAAGAATGTCAACATGTGAAGCCGGTTTATACCGGCCAACTTGTTCCTCCAGGCTGTGCAAAGTCTTTTGAAGTGTAACTCAAAGTTGAAGGTAGCTGTATAAAGTGACCATTTGCAGCAATCTATCAGTTAGAATAAGAATGGGTCAATTGGAGTCCAAGTTTTCGGATGGTTTGTTGCAAAATAAACGTGCGGTCCTTTTCTCTTTTCTGTTTAGTTTTCTAGTTGTTTGTTTGCCTGTTTAAAGGATCTTGTTATTTAATAATATATACACTTTTGGCTAAATACAAACCTAGTTTATACTTATATATTCTAAAATTATGGTATAGAGCCACAATACCCAAGACCGTCTCAGAGAATGCCAAAACTTCCGGGTGAGGATAAAAAATTGGGCTCCTAAAAATTTCGTCACTCCCTTCATCTAGACACATTTTTTTTTGTTTTTTTATTGACAATGAGTTTAATTTTGGGCTTCCTAATGGTTGATTGAGTAATCGGGTAAAGTCAGCTAAGTAATTGGGTTTAACTTTCTAGTTTAAATGGTTGCGTGATGTGTATAGAAAGTTTTTAAATGTATTGGGTTTAAATTTTTTGTAACACCCTAATCGCGTAATACAATAAGACGCGGCGGAAATATCAGGGAGTCACGTTACAAATTGCTCACTACTACTGGTACTAAATTGTTTCATTATTGTTAACATTGTTTTAGAATACAATAAATACATGAGATTGTCTTTTGATTAAAGAAGTCTAAAGCCCGGTTGCATCCCTATGTGTCGCTGCTTGATTAATCGAAACCTGAAACATATGTGAAAAAGAGACATCAACAAACAATGTTGGTGAGTACATAGTTTTGTTAGCCAAGTTAATGGCAAAAAGATTAGTGTTGCAATACTTCGACAACTACAAGAGTCGTATATTTGAAATGGGCTCCTTTAAGCCAAGAAATGGAAAAAAAGATTTAGTATTGCAATACATTAACTTGATTATGAAACTTGTGACAAAATAGTTTGTATATGACAACATGATTAATACTAAGTAATTTTGATGCCATTGATAATTGTACTTTGTTCATTGTAATCGCCTTGAATTCGGTCATAAAGCTTGTGAGTATGTTATTAGAAATCCAATCAAGGATTAATAACAACAATATTGAAAATCTGTCATAGCTTGCGTGAGTATTATTAGAAATCAAATCAATGATTTAAAATAATACTATGGTTATCCTTCTAAGAAAATAACATATAAAAATTTGAAAGAGTTCTACAAGGATTTGGATGCTGTACTTTGAATCAATCGAACACAAAATCCTAATGTGATTCGGATAACGCTACAAGAGTAATACAATAAGAACACTTATATATAGGAAGCACCAGCGGCGTATCCACCATGTTCTTAAGGTATTACACTTGTTTCATTATCTAAATCACCACTAACCACATAAACACATAATCGTCAACTTGGTCACATTGTCTTGTCAAATACACATTAAAGTACACAAAATCCAATAAAAGACTATCAATTAGTACTTTAAACAACCCACAAGTATCTAACTATAAAGATAGATAGATGCATTGGGATATCGTTTAGTCACATGTCTTGTCACATTGCCTTGTCAAATACATATTAAAGTACACGAAGAATCCAACCTAGGACATCAATATGGTACTTTAAACATCCCACGAGTATCTAACTATAAAGATAGATAGTTGCATTAGGGATTTGTTTAGTTACATTGTCTTGTCACAATCGTCTTGTCTCATTGAATCACAAAATCCTAATCCTGATGGTGATTCGGATAAGGCTACGAAGGGTAATACAATAAGCACACTTATATACAGGAAGTACTAGTGGCATATCCACCATGCCCTTATTGTATTACTCTAGTTTCGTTATCTAAATCACCAACAATTCTACACATAAACCATAATCATCGTCTTGTAAAGCACTTCTTAGAAATCTCACTATGAAGATAGAAAGATTTAAGATTGTACTTCAAATATCCTACAAGAATCTGACTATAAAGATAGAAAGATTCAACAAGGATTTGCCTCGTCAATTTTTATGTTTGCATAATAGGAATAATACACAAAAAGTACTTAGTAAACACATACATGCCATACATTTGAGAAAATTCGGTTACACATATGAATCACTCCAAAACATTTGAAAAACGTAAAAGAGGGGAGCTAAGTACTCGCCTAGGATTGCGTATAGATCTTGTTCAAATGATATAACAAAGCTCAAAGGATCAAGAGTTCAAGTGTTGAAGTGGTTCCTAGTGTATCAGATAACTACATGTTAGTGTGTTGAAACTTGAAAATGAGAAATCGGATAGAATGAGGTATATAAACCAAACAAGAGTTAGATCTTGTATAATATGATTTATAATATCAAACATTTTGAATTGGAAGCATTTCAAAGTGTTTTGTCTCGTTACGACTCGCTAAGGTGGTTTACACCACTTTAACAGGTCATAAACGTAACTATGGGTTCATATGGTTAAATATGTCCTATGACAAGTGTAATATGACAAAATTAGTTTATATAAGTTTTATAATCAGTTTAGATGTCAAAACAATGCTCTTATATGTTCAAAACTAATTTAAGTACAAAAAGAGTATTTTCGGCATTATAAGGAATACATATTCGACTTGTATTTGACTAACCAAACGGTATGACCATAAGGTATAACCTCAAAGGGTTATTCCCTATAATACTATGGTCATAATAATGGGCTTGGTTGGATCCTAAAGTTGATCAAACGGGTCGAAATCGAAAGTCAAAGCGGTGGTCAAGACCGCTCGACTTACGACCCTAAACAAGCACTAAACTAAGAGTGATGAGTTAGACATGTCAAAATGTCTAACTAAGTTTATAAAACTGATTTGGTATCAAACCAAAGTGTTTTGATACCCGAAAATAGCTCCGTCATATAATGCGCAACTTGTCACTACAACTAGTAAACGTGATAATCAGTAGGCATGATCGCTAAGGATCATAACCATCATGATTACAATCACGTTGCAAAGTCCAATTGGACATTGCTTTGACCAATTCATGGTCAAAAAGAAAGTCAAACAAAAAGTCAAACTTTTGACTTTTGGCTTGAAATGCCAAAAGAAATGAACAAGACTAAGAGAAGGCACTTACATGTGTTGTACAGGTAGGAGGCCTCTAAAGAGAAGCAAACTCCACTTAGAGCAGATTAGGGAAAGAAAAGAATTGAGCAAGGAAAATGGTGAATGATCAAGGGTATTTATAGTTGTAGAGGATGAACAAGATCCAGACATGTGTTAGGAGGTGTTGTACGATCAAAACAAGTGTTTAGTGAAGTGTTACAACCAGGAGAAGTGTGGCAAGTTCGAGTTCTAAGTGTCCAAGAAGCGAAACAAGAAGTTGCCAAGTAGCAGCAACATTCTGCTAAGCTGGGGACCCCTTACGGACCGTAAGGGGTTTTGTCATACGGTCCACAAGGCAAGTCTGGGGGCTGAAGTTTGCTTTTTGGCAGCTTTGGCCCCTGGACTTGTATTGTCATGTTTTGTCGTTTCTAACACCCGTCAACCCTATTTCTAAGCTCCATAAGGATGAAGAAGCACAAGGAACTTGAAATATGTCCAAAAATATTTCGGATGTCGGTTCGTTCGGTCGTACGGTTGCGGTTTTCGGTTAATTACGACGAAAATCATAACGAACGCGCAAATGACTGTAAATGCCAACGAATGATATTTTTGCATTCCAATCATTAAAATGCAAGACTTTAATGATGGCAAAAATATTTGGATGTACGTACGTGTTCCATATTAAGAAATACGCGAATCGAGATACTTTCACAGATTTTGTAAAACAATCCCTAGAGTTAAAATAGCGGGTTTTTTGTCATACCGAAGCCCTCAAAACTTATTTCTAAGTTATGTAAAGGGTATTTAGGGTATGTTCAGCTTGTGTCATTGTTCCGGAGTGTGCGTCGCTACGAGAATTGGTAGACTTTCATAGTTTGTCATAAATAGTCTTTGTGATCGAATAGACTTGATTTTGACATACCATACGCTTCAAAACTTATTTCTAAGTTATGTAAACGATATTTAAGGTATGTTTAGTTTATATCCTCGTCACGGTGCGTATGTTACGTTAAACGGGTTACGTGAGTATTCATTATCAGAATGCCTTCAAAGAAAATGTTTTTTTGAAAGCCCGAAAATTTGACACAAAGGTTACATTTTTAGCTTAAAATTGGTTTTTAAAATCAACAACATGCTTTTATCAAGAAAAATAAAGTTATATATAAATATAAAATATATAAAATTTCTGGACCCTTTTAGGAGAGTGGGCTCTGGAAGGTTGCTTACCCTGCCCCTCATTAGGGTGGGCCCTGACAACCTGTTTAAGTGTTTATGAGATTCCCTTTTGGAAATCAATGATGACTAGTACCTCATGAGCTGCGTAATCTCTTTCACATGCGTACTCAAAGGAGAGAGATATGAGTTTTTGAGTATTCAGGTTAAAACTTGGTAGTTTAACTAAGACTTGTAGCGACTTTAGAAAGGGAAGGGTCTAACCTATGGCAATTAAGAAGTGGACATTTAAAATTATGAGATCTCTATCGTATTTACTCCTAAGTATATGGTGTGTGTTAACATACTTCACTTTTGAACTTTTAACCCCATGAGAGAGGGAAATATTTTTTTGATGGTGGGTCATTGCTTAAGTTTGTGAGAAAGGGGAGTACCTTTACCACAACCCCTATAGATATGGTTTAAGCACTACCACAAATAGAAGCAATCTTCGTTTGCGAGGGTTGCATATATGGTGGTAAACAAGCAAAAATTCCCTCAACATGCATGGATAGCTATACAAATAAATTAGTTAGGTCACACAGATCTGTGTGGACCAATACCAACAGTGTAGGTTGGAGGTAATAATTGTTTTCTTCTCTTCACAGATGATTATAATAAAAAATGTTGTCTTTATTTCTCACAAAACAAAATAAAAAAGTCTTGATAAGTTAGCGAGTTTAGTTAACCATTGAAGTAATTAGAATTGGAAACTTTTCAACCAACCAATGGAATTTAACTTTCCTTCACGGGTGGAGGATTTCTAAGACTATGCGGTGTAGAGGAAGGCCTAGGTCTAGCTCGGTGCGGCGCCAGGCCTGCACACCGCCCCCTAGGCCCATCCCTGTCGGTCCCCGTGCTCCTTGCGACACCCAAGCCGAGGCAACTTTCAAACATACCACACACACATATACATACATACACACACAAACACACACACACACACACACACACACACACACACACACAATATATATATATATATATATTATATTTATATTGTATATATATGAGGCACGTCCCCTAGTGGGGATACCGCTTCTTTCCATGTAGAGGTAGGACTTATCCCGGGTCTGCATTGAGCCCGTTTCTTTTTGTTGTTGTTCTAGATGAGGTATCGAGGTCTTCAGGAGACAGCCCCATGGTGCATGCTCTTTGCTGATGATATCGTGTTTGTGGCTGAGACTAAACAAAGCCTAAATGCGAGGGTAGAGGAGTGGCGAGAGGACAATGGTTTAAGGATTAGTCGTTCTAAGACTGAGTAACTTTGTTGTGACTTCAGTGATGCAGGCCACAACGACGACACATATCACCATTGAGGGTGAGGTGGTCCCACAGGCAACTAGTTTCATGTATTTAGGATCTTTTGTATAGAGGGATAGGGAGATTGATGGGGACGTAGCTCGCCGCATCCATGCTGGCTGGAGTAGATGGAGAGTTGCCACTATGGTGTTGTGCGACAAGAGATTTCCAACTAAATTGGAGGGGAAATTTTATAGGGTTTTAATTAGACCTGCTATGTTGTATGGGACAGAGAGTTTGACCATCAAGAAGACACAAGCACATAAAATGAAGGTAGCTGAAATGAGGATGCTAAGGTGGATGTGTGGCCACACAATGTTAGACCGGATAAGAAATGAGGTATTTAGGGATATGTTAGGAGTGGCTAGTATATCAGATAAGATAAAGGAGGGGAGACTGAGATGGTTTGGGCATGTGAGGAGGAGGCAGACGACAATTCCTGTTAGAGTAGTGGAAATCATCAATGTGGAGGGGAGGAGGAGTAGAGGACGACCCAAATTGATTTGGGAGGAACGAATTAGACAAGGTTTGCTAGAGTTGTACCTCTCTGAGAACATGGTCCAGGATAGAAGGTCATGGAAGCGTAGGATTAAGATTAACGACTTTTAGGGGAAGATACAATTTCGCCTTAGTATCTAGATGTTTATACACTTTAGGTGGCTTTGGCGTGTAATTATTACCTGGCATGTCTATATGTTGTATGTCAAACTATCCATGTTCCTGTTTTTCCTATTTTACTATTTCATCAACCCTTTTGGACTTGACATATTATACATTATGTTACTCTTTCATTACTCTTTTTTTCTATTTTCCTATTTATTTAGTTTGTTTGTTTCTTGATTGTCTGTTTCGAGTCGGGGGCCTCTCTGGAAGCAGCTTCTCTATCCTTAGGGATGGGGGTAAGGTTTGCCAACATCCACCCTCCCCAGACCCTACATATAGTTTTTATGCTATTTGTGGGATTTACTGGGTATGGTTGTTGTGTTGTTGTTGAGGCATGTCCCCACACCCTAGATCCATCCCTTTTAGGCTCATCCTCACACCCGCTTAAGTGGACGTCTACGTGATGGATCATCCTTTGAGTACTACCCTCCTCCACACCCCCATAGTCTAAGTATTCTAGCGAAATGTTAAAACATCACCAAAAAGCCCATTTGTCATTCTTGTGTGCTCTCAGTTTCTACGATCTTTGATTGATTCAAAAAATAATTTATCCAATAAACCAAAACAAAAATCTTGACATTAACAAATTCTTATAGAAATTGAATGCGGCAAATTCATCCATATACTATGATAACAACAAATAATTTCTTCCATAAACAAATAAGGCAACAACAAACTCAAACCGAAAGCAAAGGACATATATCAACATAAGTTATTTTTAAGAAACCATTATTTTTTCCTTGAGCCCATAATTGATGTTTATTGATTTTCCATTGAAACCCTGAGGCTAAAACCTATGTTCCTTGATTTTTCATTGAAATCCAGAAATCATTTTTATTAATTTTCCACCAAAGTGCAGTAGTGAATCGAGACCCTAAAAAACGAATCAAGCAACGGTGATTAAGCCCAGGTCTAGTTCTAGGTGAATTACCCCAAACTATGAAGTGAGCAGCAAATTGAGAACCAAAACAACAAATTAAGCATAGATGATGAAGTTTCGGTCGAGTTCTAGGAGAATTGAGCACTCGACCAGCCATGATGAAATCAAGGTCGAGTTTGGAGAGGTGAGTTCTAGTTAGGAGACAGTGGAGCTTCTTCAAACTCTCTGGAAATAGATGATGATGTCTATGGAAAAATCGGGAAGGAAAATGCGTGGGATTTTAATGAATAACTTAGTATATTCAACTTTTTTAAATTCCGTCTTCATTTGTAACTTTTGAAACCAAAGACAATACAAATTTTCAATGGAATTAGTTCCAATTTCCCCAAATTCCATTTTCGAATGTATTTCCAATTCCTTTTTAAGAAATTTTTGCAAACCAAACAACCCTTAAGGTTTTTAAGGAAAAACTTGAAAACTAATATGGGAAACGAATTGTAACTTTAGGAACTAACCGAGAACGATAGTTATGTTCACACATGTATAATGATTTTTTTATGATGATGGGATAAGTCGAAAATAGAGAGCACCGTACACACCATAACAAAATGGTGTGGCTGAATGTAAAAATTGAATTGTGCTTGAGATGGCGCGGAAGAATTTGAAATGGAGGAGATGAAATTCAAGCTAGTGCAAAAAAATGCTAAACATGGATGATGGCGAACTGTCACGCCCCGATTCTTGATAGGCCCGGATGGGTCGTGACGATCGGATAACAGTATCACAAATAACAATGCAGCGGAAGTATTGGAGTAAAAATATTTACCTCAATAAAAACTTAAATATAAATATAAGCTTTAGACATTCCCACAATCAGGATCTAATAAAAATAAGCTTTAGACTACTAGGCTTCTTGCAAGGATTTGCAAATTCCACTAAGTGATTACCGGACAGCTTCCAGCCTATTTACGTACTTTGCAACCTACGCTTCATCTTTTGAAGATACGTCAGTTTTCACTGGTAAATAAAAAAATCAATACATTTTGAAAACATTTTAAAATCATTTTATGTACACAACAGTACATATATTTTCATAAATAACTTGGGATAATTATAATAATCTTGTATACAATTTTACATGCTTGTCAATACATATGGGGGCCGGTGCAGAAACCAAATAACATGATTAACCGACACACCACTGTAACCCACAAAGGGGTATCCCCAATATGGGTAAGAAAACATTTTAAAATAGCATTAGCATCTGTCAGGTGTATGCCTACACCCCATGCTTAGTCGTGCCATTAGCAACTTAAATGACTCGAGGATATCTAGGACACGGTCGCGTTAACCCCAATGTTTAAGTTATCAGACAAACAGATTAAAACGGGTTATGCGGATTTTCTAGTCACAATCCGACATATGATCCCATACCCGATCAAGCGGTAATAATTTACCGTATCCCAAGCCCGTATAGGGAAAAAGGTTAAGAGTATTTATCTGGCTTAAGTCTTACAATCCAAGACAATATATAAGCATAACCATTCAAAAAATGACAAGTAAGGTTGCAATTTACTGGATGCCCTAGTCTGGAATGAATGGTATAATAACCAATTAGAATGTTAACGGGTCCTATTCAAGTCATAGATTTGGGCCATTTAACTATAATATAAAGAAAACGATACGGTACGCTAGATTAAGCAGTGACCAGATAGAATGTGGTTTATACCCGTCCGAGTGCATGGCCTCGTTGGATAAGAATATTTAACCAAGCATTATGATTTAGAATGGTTTTGAAATCATTTGACCCGTTTAACCTAGTTTATATATTTAATATTATTTAAACTAGTCGTATTCGTAAATACGGTATCGGGTAGCCGAATAGGTATGACGAGTCCGTTATGTCAAAACATTTTTATAATGTTATATAATTAGTCTTGAGGTCAGATTATATGCCTCATTGGTTTAAAACCATTTTTATGCCGTAAGGGCATTTTTGACATTTATTAAAGTATATAATATTGGCTTACAATAAACCCAGCAAACGACATGACCAAAGGGTATAACCTCATAGGGTTATTCCCTACAACATTATGGTTATATAAAAAATCCTAATCGGGTCCTAAACTTGACCAAATGGGTCAGAATCAAAGTTAAAGCAAAAGTCAACTGTTTGACTTTCGACTACGAAATGAGTTCTAAATAAGAAATGACGAGTTGGGCATGATTAAACATGTAAATATGTTTTATAAAGTGATAAAATGTCAAAATTTAAGGTTTTGATAGTTAGAAACTTATTTAGTGTAATTTGCAAAGTTTATATTTTTGACCTTTTATTTAATATAATTTTGACTCGTCATTTCGCCTACTTAACGTGATCTTCAGAGGGTGTTATCGCAAGGAATTAACACCTTCATTATTATGATCACGTTGCAAAGTTCAATTCGAACTTTGGCTTGACCGAAATGGCCAGAACCGAAAGTCAAAGCAAAAGTTAATTTGCTTGACTTTCGGCTAATAACTAGCCTAATAAAAATGAAATAGACTAGAGAGAGCATTTACTAGTGTTGAAGAACACTTAAGGTACTCAAAAGGAGGTTTCCAAATAATAGAAACAAGCTCCAAGAGATTGAGAATGAGAAAATAACGGTGCAAGTTCAAATTGTGAACTTGATCACCTATTTATACTTATCATGGAGTCATGAGATTGTGCCAAGTGTTGCATAGGTGTCCTTAGAACCCTTAAGAGATTGATTAGTGGCACATGAGGTGTTATAACCAGATTATGTGTGGCATGGTATGAGAAAGTGTCATTCTCGGACCGTAAGGGCTAACGCAGGTCGTGGGGTCCCCCTTACGGACGCACAAACTAATTTGAACACCCTTACGGACCGTAAGGGCTAATCCTTGTTGTCCTAAGGTACCTCCTGGAATAAATATTTGAGATTTTTATATTTTAGTCCTTGGACTTTTTTTCTTTCGCCATTTGGCATAAATAGTCCCTATCCTTCCCAGAGTTGGGATTAGTCGAAGATACGGGACACGTTTCAATGAACGTACAGTATGGATCCTTCCTCCTTCCACATAGTCGAGATTAGTCGAAGGATTGGACATGTATCGTTACATAGTTGAACGATAAATTCCATTTGTTAGCTGGAAATTTGGGACACGTGTCGTCGCACAATTGGACGAAACTTTACGGGTGTTACACGAACCCTTGTGAAGATGCCAATATATGGAACATGAAGAATGCGAAACTGACCCATCGCCACTTTTCCTAACAAAGTAAATGGCTATCTTAGTATGTTTGGTTCGTTGATAATGTATCAGGTTAATAGAAATATATAGGTTAGATAGATAGATATATGGTACCGACTTTATTAAAATAGATTCTCAGAAGAAAATTAAATGTCAATCTAAATACATTTGGTGCATTGATGTTGCACCGGGTAAGATGACAGCTAGACTGTACTAACATTGTCACAATACACAATTGACACACAAAGTAAATGACAATGAAGCTCATGTAGTAGATTGTGCATCCAACATTTCTCGGTGACAACATCTAATAACATTGTGATATATAGCTTCTAAAACTAGAATGAATATAATAACATGTCCGTTGGAAGGCCAAGATAGCAAGTTATCTCCTAATTTCACAAGTTATTCATAGGTGGATCAATGAGTATTCTAGAAATATACCATATCAACATCTAATTTTCACTGAGTAATGCATATATAGAATACAACATAGAATACACTTGAGGAATTAAAGTATGATTCTCTTGATATATGCATATATAAACAAACATATTGAATGACATACAAGGTGTCTTGTCTAGTAAACGTTAAATAACAGAAGAACCATTTATACCATTGTTGTTACAACAGATATGAGACCCAAGGATAGTGGGAGATCTGGTTAGGCTAAAAGGCTTCAAGGATTCAGATTAGCCTAACGCAGGTCGTGGGGTCCCCCTACGTTTGCAAGACGTAGAGAGAGGTTCAATGATTTTATTATTGTTCACTAAGGATCCGAGACCGAAAGGATTTCAATCTGGGATGTAGGTACTTAGTGAAACAGTGTATTTTGAAGTGTAAAGAAAGAACATGCATAGAACAAGTTCTCAAGGGAGAAGAAAAGATCAGAGAGTATCTTAGCTCCACTGATCTGGTGTGTGTTATATGGATGCTGGTTGCTTTCTTATATAGGAAAAGGATCTTCCCAAAAGGGAAACCTTTGACCCCATGAACCTAAGCTGGAGTAGGGGACTTGCCCATTTTGAGGGTTGAAGGCTTTTGACCTACGGATAAAAGGAATGCTCTCTGTGCACATGTTCTCTTTTCGGCTGTGAGAGACTTTGACAAGCAATCAGTGAGCTGATGCTTTACTGTTCATGTGCTTTTCGCTGTTCACATACTGTTCACCCAGGTTCGCGGGTTATGAACCCTTAACCTTTTAACCTTTCAAGCGTTAATGTGTAAAACCCATTTTATTGAAGCTTGAGCTACCCCCGTCATCAGCCCCCCAAGTTAGAGGTTTTTGGGAAGTAAGCTCAAACACTTCTGACTTTTGCACATTATTTCTATTGCTTAAAGGTTGAAGGCTTGAAGGGTTTATTGCAGTTGAGATTTTTGAAATTTGAAATTTGACAAGACGGTTGACATGACAGGAGAAGTTTTGCAGGGGGCGGTTTTAATAACTGTCAGGTAATTATAACACCTATTATTTGTTTAATTATCTTTTTTATTTAGAGATAAACATCAAACTCATTCATTTCCTTTCAAGTTTTTCTCCATATCTTTCCTTCCTCTTACCAGGTTAGTTTTCTTCTCTGCTTTCTTCTTTCGATTATTTCCGATGGGTGCTCGTAAGGATATGACCGTGAGTTTTTCGCGTTTGACCCAAGAGGAAGTTGAGTCGTTTTTTCTTGAATGGGGTATAGGGTTAAAGTTTAAACCGACTGCTCCGGCGATGGATGTTTCAATCGATCGGTGCCCGGCCGGTTCGATTGCTTTATATTGTCGCCATTTTGAGTTTTCCAACCTTCGTTATCCTTTTTCGTCGTTTGTATTGAATGTTTTAGAGTATTGGTGTGTTTCTTTTGGCCAAATACACTCGCAAGGTTTGGCTAGGGTTTTACACTTCGAGGTTTTGTGTCGAGCATGTGGTTATGATCCAACTTTGTTGTCATTTCGCCGTTTCTTTCGCTTGGCGAAAAATGGTGATTGGTTTACATTTGAAGCGTCTAAAGCCGACACTTGCTTGGTTTCCTCTATGGTCACCATTCTCTGTTCATGGAAAGATCGTTTTTTCTGGGTTTCGGATGAGATTGTCCCCTTCAAAATGGTTTGGAGGCAACTTGAAGCCGTTCTGGGGCTCTTGGGAACCGGTTCATGTATTTGACAAGCTTCACACTTTCTTAGTTGCTCGGTGGCATTCGATGCATAGAAGGCCAAAAATACCCGAGATTCATCAATTTAGCAAGCACTGATCTTGGTCCAAAATGAGCTCCACATATTCCCTCGTGAACCTCTTTAACTAGATATTGGCTTTGCTTAGGACCAACACATCTCAGCAACGGTGCAAGGTATCCTTTTTTGAAACGGCTTTCCCTTGCAACACGTATTGTCTAGATTTTACTCGAATCCTTTCAGCCTCCATCAGATCAATGGGTAATTCACCATTTCTGAGAAAATTTTCAATAGGAGTCATCCAATTAGGGCCTTCTTCTGTGATTACGTCTTGAACCTCCAATTCTCGGATGGAGGGGGTTTTCAACAGTTCAACCATCACTTTTTTGGTAAGGTGAGCAAACGTGAGGGATGCAAGTTTGCTCAAAGTGCCGGCTCTCTTGTTTTGGGATCTAGGGACTTGCTTGATGGTACATGCTTGAAATGTGTTCATCAACTCTTTTGACTTCTCCCGATACTTTTTCATGTTGGGTTCTTTTGCTACATAGCTATCATTGACTTGACTTGAAACGAGCAACGAGTCTGTGAAGACTTGAAGCACTTGAACTTTCATTTCTTTGGCTATCTTTAGAACAACGATTAGCGCCTCGTATTCAGCTTCGTTGTTAGTGGTATGAAATTCAAGTCGAAGAGCGTATGTAAACTCTAACCCTTCAGGGTTGATTAAAATGAACCCAGCCCCTGACCCTTCAATGCTGGAAGCCCCATCGGTAAAAAGCTTCCAGGCTTCAGGGTCAGAGGGTTCAGTGGCTATTACATTAACTCTTGTGGTATCTTGCTTTGGTATTTCAACGATGAAATATGCCAGGACTTGGGCTTTGACAGCTTTTCTGGGGACATAGGTGATGTTATATTCACCTAGTTCCACTGCCCATTTGGCTAATCGTCCTGAATTTTCTGGTTTTTCAAGCACACTTTTGATGGGTTGGTCAGTGACCACTTGCATTGGGTGTGCTTGAAAGTACCTTCTAAGCCTTCTACCTGTTTGGACTAGGGCTAAAGCAAGTTTTTCCAAAGGAGGATATTTGATCCCAGCCAGTATTAGCGTTTTACTGAAGAAATAAACGGGTACCTGAACTTTGTCTCGTTCGATAGTTAAGACCGCGCTTATGGCTTCTTCAGCAGCTGAGAGGTAGACAGAGATCATTTCTCCCGTTTCTGGGGCTGCTATGGTCGGGAGTGAAGCTAAGAGTTGCTTCATCTGGTTAAAGGCTTCTTCTGCCTCTTCCGTCCATCTGAAATCTTTTTTATTTGCACACCCTTGAGTGTTTTGAAAAAGGGGAGAGACTTCTCAGTGAGCTTGGAGGTAAAACGCTTCAAGGCTGCAAGCCTTCCGTTTAGACTCTCAACTTCTTTTTTGCTTTGTGGGATTTAGTTTCCAAAACAGCTCTGCCTTGTTTGGTTTGGCTTTTATACCTTGTTTCCCCACAATATGCCCATAAATTTGCATTCTTCGAATCCGAATGAACATTTTACCGGGTTGAGTTTCATGTTGATTTTTCTTAGGTTTTGGAAGGTCTCTTGAACGTCGTCGAGCATTTGATACTCGGTTTTGCTTTTTATCACTAAATCATCGACGTAAGCTTCCATATTTTTTCCAATTTGACTAGCAAATGCTTTGTCAATTAAGCGTTAATAGGTTGCACCTGTGTTTCTTAGGCCAAAAGTCATCTTTTGATAGCAAAAAATACCCTTGTCTGTGTGAAATGTGGTTTTTTCTTCATCTTCTTCTTTCATGAGGATTTGATGATAACCTTTGTAAGCATCGAGGAAACACTTAAAAGGATAACCGGTAAGAGAGTCGATTTTGAGGTCAATTTCTGGCAAGGGATAACAATCCTTTGGGCATGCTTTATTCAAGTCTTTGAAGTCGATGCACAACATCCAAGACTTGTCGGGTTTTTGAACCATAATAGGGTTGGCAATCCATGATTGGTATTTTACTTCTCGAAGAATTCCAGCAAGGACAAGCTTTTCAACTTCTTGGCATGCTGCCAGGCTTCATTCAGGAGCTAGACTCCGCTTCTTTTAGACCACAGGCTTGACATCTGGTGGTATTCTCAACTCGTGTTCAGCAATGTTCGAGGGATACCCGACATGTCTTCCGGGCACCAAGCGAAGACATCGCTATAGTGTATGAGCAACTTCTCAAGGTATGATAAAGTTTCTTGGGATAAGTTCATGTTAACCCTTATCCTTTGTTCAGGATACTTGGGGTTTATGATCAATCCTTCATTGTCTTCATTTTTTGAACTTGCCCCTTCGACCATGTAAGCTTCCTGAGTTGGTTGAAGGGTTGCGATCCCTCTTTCATTGGGAAACTTGACAGTTCCTTGGCCAAGCGAGACAGCCATACCGAATGCACACTGTCCTGGCCTTCCTATGATAACATCATAGTTGGAAGGATGTCTATAACCACGAAGGTAAGTGGCCTGGTTCTTTCCATCTGGCCTTCACTAAAACAGACATCAAGGGTTAGCTGGCCTAAAGGCTTGAGGGGTATATCAGCGATACCTTTTATAGATGACCCCGAGGGTTGAAGCCTTGAACGTTCCTCTTCAGTGAGACATTTGAAGAATTTTTCAAACATGATCTCGATGGCCGCCCCTGTGTCAATGTAGGCTTTGCTTATCTTACTTGTCCCCACCATTGCTTCGACCATCAGGGGGTTTGAAAGTAGGTTTCCCTGAGGTGGTGGGAAGCAGACACATTGAAGCTCCCAAGCCTCCAAGCGTTTCTTTTTGTGAGAAACTTCTTGATCGATATTACCATGTTTACCTCTTTGTTTTTTCCTTCAACCATTTTATCCCTGACTCGCTTCACCAAATGAGCCAATTCCCCGGACTTAACGGCTTCTTCAATTCTTTTCTTGAGTTGAAAACAATCGTTTGTGTGGTGACCTTTTTCCTCGTGGAACTCGCAGTATTGAGTGGATTTTTCATTCTTCTTACTTTTGGGTAAAGGTCTTGGGGGTCGGAAGTTGTGCTTGATTTCCTCAGTCGCTAGGATTTCTTGAGGGGTTTTGGTCAGGGTTGTGAAATTGACACTTCTTTCTCTGCTTGGAGGGTTCCGAGGTTCAGGTTTCCGGGAGTCTGAACCCTTGAACCATTTATCGTAGTGACCAAAATTTCCTCTTTTTCTGCTTGGGTTGCTGCCTCGCCAGCTAGGTGCCCGTTTCCTTTGTTCCTTAATATCCACGGCTTCCTCTCCTCATATATGTGCTTCGGCCCTTTCAAGGGCTTCTTCAAGAGTCTTGGGTAGGCTCTTGTTGAAGTCCCTTGTGAGATATTTGGAGGTGATAGCGTTCATAAAACTAGTTACCCTCATTTTTTCATCTGCACCCACGTTGGTGAGACCTTCTTTTTTGTATCTCTCAATAAATTCTCGAAGACTTTCATTGTCCCTATGTTTGATTTGGAAAATCACAGTGGTGTCTTTGACGTATCTCCTTTGCTGTGAAAAATTGGCCAGGAACCCTTTGCTCAGATCATCGAAGCTTCGAACGCTTTTGGCGGGTAGTTTGTTGAACCATATCCTAGCGGATCCAACAAGAATTTGCAGGAACATGAGGCTACACTCAGCGTTAGACCATTTTTCGATTCTAGCTGCACCGGTAAAATCTGGAGGTGATCCTCTGGATCCTCGGTTCCATCATTGTTTGTGTGAGACGACATTTTGATCTTTGTTTGGAATTCGTAGTCATCAATTTGCTGGGAAAAGCACGACAGGTTGTTGTACTTGTAAGGCTTTGCAAGGTCTTCTTCTACCCTCGTAGCAAGATTATGACATGTCATTCCTTCGTGACTACTTAGCACTTGATTGATGAGTTGTGACCAAGGGAAATATTCCATCATTTGAGCCATCATATGGGGCATTAGGTTGAAGCCTTGGAGGCTTTCTGGTTGTGCAGCACAAGGCATTCCCATGGAGGCATTCATAACAGCGCCTCGTGCCAGAGGCAAAGTAGCCAACGCTTGCTCCCATGTGGAGGCTACTGGAGGGGGAACGCTCTTTGCTGGAGACTGCCATAGCTGTTCAAAGGTGGTCTCATGCCTGACTGGTGCACTAGTCATGACCGGTTGAGAGGTGAATATGGGGAAGGCCGTTGGGTTAGGCCTTCCATAAGAATAAGGGATAGGGTTAAAAGGTTGGTATACTATGCTTGGACCAGCTTCATGGCCAGAGGCCATGGGTTGTGAATTGCTGAAAGGTGGAGGTGGTGGTCCCGGCGATAAAGACGGTTCTGGCTCATCATAATCCAACCTTATTCTGACCCCTTTTTCTCGCTCTTGACTCACGTGTTGGTTGAGGAGAGTCCTCAACCGCAAGAAATTTATGGCAACTCCTTCAGGGGTTAAATCGACGCGTTCTGGTGCACTCGAGGTGCTGATCTTGGGGAAGGAACCCCTGAACGGGAAGGAGTTGGTGTTTGAAAGAACTTGGGAAACGAGATCCCAGCAGAAGTGTCTCCAGAGGTAGAGAGTGGGGTCGTCACAACCGTGAGGCTGGACTAACGGTGGATGATAAAGTTCGTGGTACTTGATTAACTCCCCGGAGATCCGCTTTCTGACATGCTGATTTTGAAGATGGAGCTACACTACTGGTCTTTTTGAGAAGAATAAGTGGCGTAGCCCCACGGTGGGCGCCAACTTGTTGTTACAACAGATATGAGACCAAGCAAGTGGAGATCTGGTGGCTAAAAGGCTTCAAGGGTTTAGATTAGCCTAACGCAGATCGTGGGGCCCCCTACTTTTGCAAGACGTAGAGAAAGGTTCAATGATTTTATTGTTGTTCACTAAGGATCTGAGACCGAAAGGATTTCAATCTGGGATGTAGGTACTTAGTGAAGCAGTGTATTTTGAAGTGTAAAGAAAGAAACTGCATAGAACAAGTTCTCAAGGGAGAAGAGAAGATCAGAGAGTATCTTAGCTCCACTGATCTGGTGTGTGTTACATGGATGTTGGTTGCTTTCTTATATAGGAAAAGGATCTTCCCAAAAGGGAAACCTTTGACCCATGAACCAAAGCTGCAGTAGGGGACTTGCCCATTTTGAGGGTTGAAGGCTTTTGACCTACGGATAAAAGGATGCTCTCTTTGCACATGTTCTCTTTTCGGTTGTGAGAGACTTTGACAAGCAATCAGTGAGCTGATGCTTTACTGTTCATGTGCTTTTCGTTGTTCACATGTGTTCACCCAGGTTCGCGGGTTATGAACCCTTTAACCTTTCAGCGTTAATGTGTAAAACATTTATTGAAGCTTGAGCTACCCCGTCATCAACCATGTATAATAATTGTTCTAAAATCCAATAGTGTCCATACAAGCGATGAATCACTCTTAAAATGCAGAGGAGTTTGTTTAAATCCATATAAAGGCTTCTAAAGGCGAGCCACAAACCTTGGAGGTTGGTGTGTGTGAATTAGATCGGTCTCAAACTATTCAATGTTCACATAATATGAGACCGACATATCGGTTGCTAAAAGGTGTCACAAAATAATCAACTGTCAAAATCAGTCCCTAAAAACAGTTGTAAAACTTGAGACCGAAACATCGCCCTAAAAGTAGTCGTAAAATATTCATCGGTCGCAAAATTGGATTAGCCATGGACATTCAATTCGTTATTATGAATTTCTAAGTATTTTTATTTTATATTAAGTGATCTAATAACGTATAGATGGAAGTCGCAGTGCAACTTATTATTTGCTTACCTGCGTCTCTATTGTAATTGAATAATTTTGCGTCTCTATTGTAATTGAATAATTACTTGTTTGATATATATATATAAAAAACCTAGTTATATATGAATATTGATTAGTGTGTAGTTCTTTTTCAAGTTTAAAAAGGTGTATAAGATAACAATGAAGAAATCAATTTAGTAAATAACAATCGAGTTATATAATTGTTGTATTTAAAGTTGAAATAAATAACCTCTAAGTTCCATTCAAGTCTTTTATTTTTAGAAAAGAGTAAACTGTCATTTTATTCCCTAAGGTTTGCGCAGTTTTGTCACTTTAGTCCAAATTTTAAACCTTTTGCATCTGGGTCCCTGTGGTTTCAATTTTGTTGCTATTTTGGTCCAAAAGCAAAGTCAGCTCAGATTTTTCAAGAAAAAACTGATTTTTTGTCCTTTTCTGAGAGAGTGCATAGTTTTGAGGCTTTTTTATTTTATTTATATATATTAATGCTTAAAATTACCAAAATGCTCTTAAGAAAAGGACAAAAACCATTTTTTTAGAACTCTGAGCTGATTTTACTTTTGGATCAAAATGGCAACAAAATTGAAACCACAGGGACTCAGATGCAAAAAGTTTAAAATTTGGACTAAAGTGACAAAACTGTCCAAACCTCAGGGACCAAAATGACAATTTACTCTTTAGAAAAAAAATATATAACATTTATGAAAAAAAATCATTATAATGAAACAACTATGAAAATAAATTGGGTCTTAGTTAAAAAAATATGGATCCGAAGAATACCAGAGTTTGGTTATTACTTGGTAAATGTATTTGCACTAGTTTTTCCCTTGCCCGTGTTGCGGGACACTAAACCAAATATTTCTCTCTAGTAACATGTACGTCTGTGTTTCAATTACTTGTACATACTACTCATTACATGATCTAAAAAAATTACATCGAATCAACCAATTAAAACAAAAGACTAAGTTACTTTTGGTAAAAAAAAAATTAAAACGATAGAAAGATTATAATTTAAGCTGAGGGCAAAATTGTATTTTTTTTCCAGGACAAATGAGCGTGTGTCAGACAGTCGTCTAGCATGAATAAAAACTACACCATGTCAACCGGTTAAAACAAAACACTATAATAGTTTTGTCAAAAAAATAAAAACCAAAACGATCGCATGACTATAACTTTACACTGGGGGCAAATTCGTAATTTGACATGAAAAAAACAAAAACGATGGCAAAGCTACAAATTTAAACTAAGAGCAGAATCATAATTTAGCTGGGAGGGAAAAAACAAAACCAATGGTAAAACAGTAAATTTAAACGGGGCAAAAGCGTAATTTAGATGGACCAATGAGGGCAAAATCATAATTTAGCTGGAAGGGGAAAAAACAAAACCAATGATAAATCAATAAATTTATACAGAGCACAATCGTAATGTAGATGAACCAATGATTTTGTTGTTATGGTAATAATAAATACGTAGCTCCTTTTGTTGGTAAAAAAAAGTTGTTATATATTTACTATGTTTTTGTATGTATACATGTCTATTTAACTTTTTAATTCATTTGCATCTGCTATGTCTATTTAACTTTTTAATTCTTTTGGAATTGTGATAAAACTAGAATTCTGACAGTCGCGCGTGTGACAAGTGGCAATGTTCGGATAATTACCGAACAATTAAACTATTAATTTAATCATGCAATATGTTAAAACACCATGTTCTGCTACATTACATTTTATATATCTGGATATGTCGTGAATTACATTTAAATAGTGCATATTATTCATTTTGATCATCGTATCGGAAAAACAATTACACAATGCACTAACACAACTAGTAGACTTGCCGGTTAGACTAGCTGTGTCAGCACTAGTCTGGTACTCAGCTTAACGACAGTTCTAGGACTTAGATAGAAGTCCAATAGCAATTACACATTAAATCCTAGGATGGAAAAACAAGGATTTATGATAACACCTTCCGGAAATAATATAAGCACCTAAAAAGTGTCCGAAACGGACAATAAATAACTGTTTCAGCAATACTTCAGCATTTCAGCATTTAATAGCCAACGTAATGTCCAGAAATAAGTGCAAACATCTTAAAATACTTACAAAAGTATTGGGAATTCAATGGTATCACGAAAACACTTAATACCATACAAAGTGCATCACTTGACAATTTAACCATCCGGTAACGAAACGATCACTCGATAACAACTAGAAGCATCCCATGAACTAGTTAACATTGATTTGGTGGACTAGTAAAAGCCATTAAACACACCAAGTTGACTAAAAACACTTAAAAGCACCTAATCATACTTAAACCTCACAAATTTCACTTCAAACCCCTAACTTCCAAACTTGACACCTTACCCCCCCCCACCTTGAAGTTCACGGCCAACATGGGGCCCCACATAGCCACCATGTTGTCTCCTCATCATTTGATGTTGGTGGTAAGTTATGTTTATCCTAAGGGTTATATGTCTAAAGGAGACATGAGTGTTGATAAGAAGATGAATATGCAACATAACACTTAACCATTTCACAACACAAAACAAACTTCATCTTCTCCCCTTGCTCCCTCTAGTTCACGGCCAAACATCCCCACAATCACCCTCCATTTTCTTTCATCTCCTAGCTAAACCAAGGATCATCTAAGGTGTATCAAGCATATGTAAGAAGGTTGCAAGTGGAAGAAGCTAAAGTACCTCCTTGGAGTGCTATTATCCACCTTGTTTCTTCACCATCATCTTCTAGTGTTCATTTGCCACTCCCCTAGCCATAAGAGCTAGTTGTAAGCTTCTTGAACCTTGTTTTGATTCTTGTTACTAGTATATTGTAAGTGTACAAGTAAAACCATCAAGAAACATAAACTTTAAAACGATGAACACATGAAGAACACTAAAGATCTAAAGAAAACCAACGTAATCTTGAAGTGTATTAATGTTGTGGATGATTATTTTGTGCTTAGCTTGATGCTCATCATGTGTAGACTTGTTAAATGAAGAGATCTAACAAGTGTATACATGGATCTTGAAAGATCCATGAAGAACAAAGTTGATGAACTTGATGTATTTCACTAATGAACTAGGTAAAATGGTTTAAACATGGATTTAAAGCTATTCTTGAAAATATATGAAGAAGATGTTAAACATGATTTTCTACAAAGTTGTGTAATTAGTTGATAATTAGTGTTTTGAAGATAAATAAACATGTTAAACATCATATTAAAAGGCTACATGTTTTTATAAAGTTTTGAGTTCATCATCATGTGAAAAGTGGTTGTAGAAAGTTGTTTAAACTTATTGAAATTATTGTGTTTGATCACGAGAGTTTTGTAAAGCTTAAACACATGTTTAAACATGGGAAAGCTCCTAAATCTAGGGGAAACTATGGCCAAATTTTTATAAAAATTCAACACTTAGAAAAATATAAAGTTTACTACTAAACTTTTGATTTTTAGATGTTTAAATAAATTAAACATGGCCATACCTTATTTTTGTATAAAAATACAAGTTAAGAAAATAACGATTTCCTAAAGTATAAAAGCAAGTATAAATATATATTTAGGAAAATATATATTTAGAAGTCACCAAGTATTTGTGTGCTATGTGTATACTAAGTGTATTATATGGTAGTAGACAACTTAGGGCATTCAAAACAATAAATATTCCCAATGGAGTATAAAACACAAATATATTCAAAATACCAAGAAAAATACCCAGGAAGATATACACAAAAATGCCCATACTTGGGTGCTTGGACAAATACAACAAAATATGTAAATAAACTTATATATATTTCTTGATTTATATGGACTTGGACAATTGGATGGACTTATACACAACATATATATCTTTAACAAGATTGGTAGAAATATATATATATATATATATATATATATATATATATATATTTCATACAAGCCTTAAAATTATGTTATTTTTAAGAAAACTATTTTCCGGAAAATATAAAAATTACTAGAAAGGATTTTTGTCACTTAATGGGAAGTACATGAACAATAATACATAAATACATGTATACTTGCCTAAGTATACATTTGGTGAATAACAAATATACTTATACTAAAAATAATATTGAAAATATTATTTACAAAGTATACATATTTATTTTGGAAAAATAAATATAACAAACATATACTTTGACTTGATCAAAGAAGTATAAACACAAGAATACTTAGAAAAGTATAAGTATACAAATACAAGTGTAAGTTAAAAATCATATTATTTTTAACCACCCATCTTAATTGGAAAATATACATATATTTATTTGAGAATAAATATAACATGGGCTAGGCACAAAGACACAATGACATGGGCTAGGCCCAATAACATAGAAGACAATGCGGCTAGGCCCAATAACAAAAGACATGGGCTAGGCCCAATGACACAAGGACATGGGCTAGGCCCAATGACGCAAAGACATGGGCTAGGCCCAATGACATGGTGCTAGGCATGAGGACAAGGAACGGATGATGTCGTTCACACATAACAAAATACATAATAACAATTCAAGAAATGATTAATAAAAAACACGACCTAGAGCAATTAACACAAGATGGGAACTTGTACATAATATAGGTGTAAGACCTAAGTGTCTAACAAAGGCTAGGACACTTGTATGTTACGGTACGATACCTGGAGAGCATTTGAGATTGTACGCATAGCTTACTGGACGCGATTATGTGGGTTCATGTCCCTCATTTCTTTTAAACGTTTTTGGTTTTATAACACTCGGGGGGAAATACATGTTTATGAAAATCGTATGTTAGCTACGGGTTTAGATGATGACAATGATCAATGTGCATAAGTAGGATTGGATAACAATATAACATTAGTAACCATTAATCACTTAGTGACCAAGGTTCAAAATGTGTAGATCTATTGAGCTTGAGGCACGCTCCACTCCTAGTTGTTAACCATAGAGTGCTTTTGTGATCCCAAGTTGAGAATAAAGTGTCTCGGTTTGGTTATTTACTTATGGCACATAATATCGGTGGCTCGCTACCCACTGATAGATCCTTAAACCCCACTGATGACAATAACATACTCGGATTTCAATAATGGATTTTAAATATGACATTTATACGAAAACAATAACTACATGAACTCGCTCACTTTTGTTGATTTTTCAAATTACATGTATTTCAGGAAACAAAGCATGAACGGTGATAGGCCTCGGAAGTTTGGAAACAACTTAGCAACGGATGCCACTTTTGGAAGGGTTTGTCTCTTATATCCCAACTTCGTATGGGCATATGGGAGCCAAAGCCTTGATGTCACACCCCGACCCGCAGCGGAATAAGAGTCGGGGCATAATTGTAACATTTGTCAAAAACGGGTTTTCCAAACCCGCTTCGTTTGTAATCGAATATCAAGTTATAAATGTTTCGTTGCGTATTTATGTTGAGTTTAATTTTGAACGATGCATAATTAATAAACAAACTAAAATATAAAAGCTATAATTGATAAAAAGTAAAAATAAAATAAATAAAATGAAAAACAGGCTGCCGGGACTCGAACCCGGGTCAGCCGGAAAGGCTTAACGACTTAACACGCACACTTATAACCACTCCGCCACTTGATGTTTTCTGTTAGTTCTAGGAATCAATTAAATCTTATGTTCAACCATGAATCAACCGGTTTACGCCAACTGTAACCGTAATCGGTTTCCAAACGTCCAAAAACGTTTGAGTGTTCGCGGTTTTCTGACAATAACCGATACACCGACACCTTCAATCAATTTAGTCTTGAATGGACTTGAATTCATGTGGTGATCGGTTTTAATAACCAAAAATCTGCACTTCCTGAATTACTCCAACCATAGCCCCTCTCGCGACTCAAACTCATCCGCAGAACCTTCAATTTCACTTTTGCTTTACTTTCAGTTCGTCGGAAAAGCTTTTTGAACTCGCCGGACTTTCACCGGAAAACCGTGTCTTCCATCAAATCAGTAAGTCTCTCAATTCTTTCATCGTCTATCAGTTGTTAAGTTTTTGCTAACTCAAACCCTTCAATCAAATCAGTTTCAGACGACGATATCGGATAATTAACTGTCGCCGGAAAACTTCTGAAAGTTCCCAATTCTCGCTGTGAAACGGTATAGCCTTTTAAACCTTCTGGTAATTCTTGTTCAGTGCTTCAATTCCGCATCTAGCTAATCAAAATTGTTAATCTGTCCGCTCAGACGAAATCCGTAAAAACAGAGCCGACGACTTCGCCGGAATTCTGAGATAGATCGTTTCTCCGGTATGTTTACTTCCAAAATCTTCTCTGCCATTTCATTTTAGTCATTTGAATGTTTGTCAATCGAATTAAACAAGAAACAGTAGAGTAATCGTAGTCTGTGATTTTGTAACGAAGAAGACGAAGTTAGGTTGTTTATAAGTTTATATAAATTGGATATTATCTCGGGTTAGACACACAGTCCAGCGGTGGACTGTATGCGCACATATATCACACGCCGCGAGTTCGATCCTTGACACACACGTATGCTCTGTAATAAAGATGTTTTCTTTTTCTAACTGAACCGGATTAACTCACTGAAGTTGTTAAGTATAATAAAAATCGGTATATTAACCAGGTTAGACACACAGTCCAGCGGTGGACTGTGTGCAACACTAACCCACAGGTCCCGGGTTCGAGACCTGTTGCACACTCCGGTTTGATGATTAAAACCCTTTTTAAAAAAATAAAAGAATTTTGAATAAACTAAAATAGTATATAAATATAATTAAAAACAGAATTATTTCGGGTTAGACACGTAGCTCAGTTGGTAGAGCTGCGTGCACGCGTACGGGAGGTCTCGGGTTCGAGCCTTACCCGGCGCACACTTACACATTAGCAAACCAGTCAAACGGTCAACAGTCCCGGTCAACGGTCAATGGTCAACGCAAAAGTCAACATTTTTTTTATATTTTTATTTATTTAATTAGTTTAAAAATCAATTAAAAATACTTAAAAATAATGTTTTTAAAGATAGATAATAGCCTTAAACTCACAAAAATATATATAAAAATCTTATTAAAATAATTAATAAAATCCATTCATTTACCATACTTCCCATTATTATTTAGGTTAGTTAAGTCTCGTCGATCAATCCTCCAAACTCGTGCGCATTTCATCATCTTCAACCGAACGCACCCAATGTGAGTGAATCTCTACAAATTCCCCGTTTTTAATCACGTTTTTGGGGTGTATCATGTGTCTTACCATTTATTATATTTAAAACATTGTGCATACATCATATCCATGAACAAATGTGTATTCAACTTGTATCAACTGTTTGTGTGGTTATTGTTTAGATTTAGTTTATCATTTTCAGTACATACATTATCATAGGCCGCCGCTCCCCATTACATTATGAGCGTTGAGCTGTTCCCCATTACATTATGAGCGTGAACCGGGCGTTGCCAACATACGATCGGCTCCGTTTGATTGAGCCTTGATCGCACAGACATTCATCATAGGCCGTCCGTTCCCCATTACATTATGAGCGTGAACGTGACGTTGCCAACATATACAATTTCATTCATGTTATATATTCGTGCAAGTTGATATGTTATTGTATGTTATTGTTTGTGGTTGATATTGTTATTGTTTGATTATTTACATTTGCTCACATATGACTATTGCACAATTTTTCCATGATAAAGATAACAAGAAATCAATAATAAATGTTTATCTAACAAGGTTCACTCGCCAACTTATGTTGACCCAAAAACCCCTATTTTTACACATGATACATGTGATCCAGCTGCAGCAAGAAACACATAGGATTGGCTTAGAAGAATAAACTGGTTTAGAGCTTGGATTGTTTAGTTGATTATTTTTCTTTGTATTTGTATGAACTTGTTTGGAATATTGAGGATGTAATTTTGACTTTAATAAATATGAAACATATTAGTAAATATCATGAGCTTTGGTGATAACCCAATTATGCCCCGACTCTTATTCCGTTGTGGGTCGGGGTGTGACAATAATTGGGTTATCACCAAAGCTCATGATATTTACTAATATGTTTAATATTTATTAAAGTCAAAATTACATCCTCAATATTCCAAACATGTTCATACAAATACAAAGAAAGATAATCAACTAAACAATCCAAAGTCTAAACCAGTTTATTCTTCTAAGTCATCCTATGTGTTTCTTGCTGCAGCTGGATCACCTGTATCATGTGTAAAAATAGGGGTTTTTGGGTCAACATAAGTTGGCGAGTGAACCTTGTTAGAAAAACATTTATTATTGATTTCTTGTTATCTTTATCATGAAAAATTGTGCAACAATCATAAGTAAACAAACGTATTTAAATCATACAATAACAATAACAACAACAAACCATAACATACAATAACAAACCAACTTGCATGAATATATAACATAATGAAACTGTATATGTTGGCAACGTCACGTTCACGCTCATAATGTAATGGGGAACGGACGGCCTATGATAAATGTCTGTGCGATCAAGGCTCAATCAAACGGAGCCGATCGTATGTTGGCAACGCCTGGTTCACGCTCATAATGTAATGGGGAACAGCTCAACGCTCATAATGTAATGGGGAGCGGCGGCCTATGATAATGTATGTACTGAAAATGATAATTTAATCTAAACAACAACCACACAACAGTTGATACATGTTGAATACACATTTGTTCATGGACATGATGAATGCACAATGATTTAAATATAATAAATGGTAAGACACATGATACACCCCAAAAACGTGATTAAAACGGGGAATTTGTAGAGATTCACTCACATTGGGTGCGTCCGGTTGAAGATGATGAAATGCGCACGAGTTTGGAGGATTGATCGACGAGAATTAACTAACCTAAATAATAACGGAAAATATGGTAAATGAGTGGATTTTATTAATAATTTTAACAGGATTTTTAGATATATTTTTGTGAGTTTAAGGCTATTTTCTATCTTTAAAAACGTTATTTTTAAGTATTTTTAATTGATTTTTAAATTAAATAAATAAATAAAAATATAAAAAAATGTTGACTTTTGCGTTGACCATTGACCGTTGACCGGGACTGTTGACTGTTTGACCGGTTCGCTAAAGTGTAAGTGTGCGCCGGGTAAGGCTCGAACCCCAGACCTCCCGTACGCGTGCACGCAGCTCTACCAACTGAGCTACGTGTCTAACCCGAAATAATTATGTTTTTAATTATATTTATATACTGTTTTAGTTTATTCAAAATTCTTTTATTTTCAAAAAGGGTTTTAATCATCGAACCGGAGTGTGCAACAGGTCTCGAACCCGGGACCTGTGTGTTAGTGTTGCACACAGTCCACCGCTGGACTGTGTGTCTAACCTGGTTAATATATCGATTTTTATTATACTTGACATCTTCCTCGAATTAATCCAGTTCAGTTAAAAAGGAAAACATCTTTATTACAGAGAATACAATTGTGTCAAGGATCGAACTCGCGGCGTGTGATATATGTGCGCACACAGTCCACCGCTGGACTGTGTGTCTAACCCGAGACAATATCCAATTTATATTAAACTTATATACAACCTAACTTCATCTTCTTCGTTACAAAATCACAGACTACGATTACCCTACTGTTTCTTGTTTAATTCGATTGACAAACATTCAAATGACTAAAATGAAATGGCAGATAAGATTTTGGAAGTAAACATACTGGAGAAACGATCTTTCTCAGAATTCCGGCGAAGTCGTCGCCTCTGTTTTTATGGATTTTGTCTGAGCGGAAAAATTAACAATTTTGATTAGCTAGATGCGGAATTGAAGTACTGAACAAGAGTTATCAGAATGTTTAAAGGTTTATACCGATTCACAGCGAGTTCTAGAAATTCTCAGAGATTTTCCGTCGAATGATGATTATCCGATATCGTCGCCTGGAACTGATTCTGATTGAAGGGTTTGAGTTAGTAAAAGCTTAACAACTGATAGACGATGAAAGAATTGAGAAACTTACTGATTTGATGGAAGACACGGTTTTCCGGCAAAGGCCGGCGAGTTCAAAAAGCAATTCCGACGATCAGAAACTAGAGTATAAGTGAGAATAGAAGTTCTGGGAATGTAATTGAGTCGCGAGATGAAGCTTTTGTTGAAGTAATTCCATAAGTGAATGTTTTCGGTTATAAAAACCGAACATCACATGAATTCAAGTCCATTCATGACTGAATTGATTAAAAATGTCGGTGTATCGGTTTTTATCAGAAAACCGCGATCACTCAAACGTTTTGGACGTTTGGAAGCCGGTTACGGTTACAGTTGGCGTAAACCGGTTGATTCCTGAGTGAAGTTATCTTTTAGTTGTTTCCTGGAACTTACAGAAGACATCAAGTGGCGGAGTGGTTATATGTGTGCGTATTAAGTCTTTAGACTCACCCGGCTGACCCGGGTTCGAATCCCGGCAGCCGGTTTTCTTTTTTATTTATTTTCTTTTCACTTTTTATTAATTATAGTTTTTAAATTCTAATTTGTTAATTAATTATGCATCATTTAAAATTAAAATAAACATAAATACACAACGAAAAATTTATAACTTGATATTCGATTACAAACGAAGCGGGTTTGGAAAGCCCGTTTTTGACAAATGTTACAGTATCCCCTACTTTTAGAAATTTCGTCCCGAAATTTAAGTAGTAGTGGTAATAGGAAAAAGATGCGGGTATTTTTCGCGCATTGAGTTTTCACGTTCCCAAGTAAACTCAGGTCCCCGTTCCGACTCCCAGCGTACCCTAACAATTGGAATACGGCTTCGTCTTAGACGTTTTTCTCCAAAGTCCATGATCTCTACTGGTCTTTCAATGAAATGCATAGATTCATCAATCTGAATATCTTCCAGAGGAATATGGAGGTTCTCATCGGCGAGGCACTTCTTCAAGTTTGCTACGTGGAATGTGGGGTGAATTCTGTTGAGTTCTTCTGGTAGATCAAGCTTGTATGCTACAGGTCCTACTCTTTCGAGTATCTTGAAAGGTCCTACGTAGCATGGTGCTAGCTTGCCTTTCTGGCCAAAACGAACTACTCCCTTCCACGGTGATACTTTTAAAAGTACATGATCACCAATGTTAAACTCCAAAAGCTTCCGTCGTTTATCTGCATAACTCTTTTGTCGACTTTGAGCCGCTAGAAGATTGTTTCGAATTTGATGGATCTTGTCTGTGGTTTCTTGAATCAATTCCGGACCGGTGATTTGAGCTTCCCCAATTTCGTGCCAACATACTGGAGATCGGCACTTACGACCATATAAAGCTTCAAAAGGTGCCATGCCGATACTTGAATGATAGCTGTTGTTGTACGAAAATTCAACTAATGGTAGATGAGCGTCCCAATTTCCCTTGAAGTCTATGACACAAGCTCGAAGCATATCTTCAAGAGTTTGAATGGTGCGTTCAGATTGTCCATCAGTTTGAGGATGATAGGCGGTACTGAGGTCTAATCGTGTACCCAAAGCGGCTTGTACGGCCTGCCATGTTCGTGAAGTGAAACGACCATCACGATCTGAAATAATGCTTAACGGTACACCATGTCGGCTTACGATTTCGCTGATGTAGATACGAGCTAGCTTCTCGTTCTTGAAATCTTCGCGGATTGGAATAAAGTGAGCTGATTTTGTAAGACGATCAATGATTACCCATATAGTGTCATACCCACCAGAAGTGCGAGGTAACCCGGTAATGAAGTCCATGGTTATGTTTTCCCACTTCCATATAGGTATCTCAGGCTGGACCAGAAGTCCTGAGGGTCTTTGGTGTTCAGCTTTTACCTTGGAACATGTAAGGCACTTGGAAACAAAAACAGCAATATCCTTTTTCATTCCAGGCCACCAGTAGGTGTATCGAAGGTCTTGATACATCTTATCGGCTCCTGGGTGTATAGAGTATCGTGTTTTGTGAGCCTCATTCATAAGGAACTCACGAAGGTTGTTGTGGTCAGGAATCCATATGCGATCTAGATAGTACAGAATACCGTCAGATTTAGTTTCCATTTTAAGTTCAGCTCCACAGGGCAGCTCCTTTCGTACGTCGTCTTCCGTTACTGAAATATGTTGGGCTTCTCGAATTTGATCTTTGATGTTGGTTATTATTTGCGAACATAGAAGACGAATGGAGTTCGCATAACCCTTTCGACTGAGTGCATCAGCCACCACATTTGCCTTGCCAGGGTGATACCGAATTTCACAGTCGTATTCATTTAGAAGTTTGACCCATCTTCGTTGCCTCATGTTTAACTCCTTTTGGTTGAAGATATGTTGAAGACTCTTGTGGTCAGTGTATATTTCACACTTAGTACCGTAGAGATAATGTCTCCATATCTTAAGAACGAACACAACAGCTCCAAGTTCTAGGTCGTGGGTGGTGTAGTTCTTCTCATGAGTCTTGAGTTGTCTTGAAGCATAAGCTATTACCTTTCCTCTTTGCATTAGAACACAGCCTAGTCTTTGCCCTGACGCGTCGCAATAAACCACGAAGTCATCACAACCTTCAGGAAGAGTGAGGATAGTTGCATCACAGAGTTTTTGTTTAAGAGTTTGGAAGGCTTCTTCTTGTTTGGGTCCCCATATGAAGGGTTTTCCTTTATGAGTTAAAGCCGTGAGTGGTACAGCAATGCGAGAGAAATTTGAAATGAAACGGCGATAATAACCAGCCAAACAAAGGAATGATCTTACTTCGGTTGGTGTACGTGGCGCTTGCCATTCTTGTACTGCTTTGATCTTTGAGGGTCGACATGTATTCCCTTGTCATTGACGACATGTCCAAGAAATTGTACCTCTTTTAACCAGAATTCGCATTTGGAGAATTTGGCGTAGAGCTTCTCATTCTCTAAGAGTGTAAGGATGAGTCGAAGGTGCCGTTCATGATCAGACTTAGACTTTGAGTAAATGAGGATGTCGTCGATGAAGACTATAACAAAGCGATCGAGATAGGGTTTGCAGACTCTGTTCATTAAATCCATGAAGACAGCTGGAGCGTTGGTTAAACCAAATGGCATGACCATGAATTCATAATGACCATAACAAGTTCGAAAGGCGGTCTTTGGGACGTCTTCTTCATGTACTCTGAGTTGATGATAACCAGAACGAAGGTCGATTTTTGAAAAACAGCTGGCGCCTTGAAGTTGGTCAAGAAGATCATCAATGCGAGGTAATGGATAGCGATTCTTGATCGTTAACTTGTTGAGTTCTCTGTAGTCGATGCACATGCGAAACGTTCCATCTTTCTTCTTCACAAAAAGAACAGGTGCACCCCAAGGCGAGGAGCTAGGACGTATGAATCCTTTGTCAGTCAACTCTTGCAATTGACTGGCTAGCTCTTGCATTTCGGATGGGGCTAACCTATAAGGAGACTTTGCAACTGGTGTAGCACCAGGTATAAGATCGATGCAAAATTCGACTTCTCTCACGGGAGGAAGTCCTGAGATGTCGTCAGGAAAAACTTGCGGGAAATCTTTTACTACTGGGATGTCTTCAAGTTTCTTCTCCATGGTTCCCTTTTTGACGACATGAGTTAAAAATGCGACATAATTCTTGCGGAGATATTTTCGAGCTTGAAGACAGGACATTAATCTGAGCCCTTTCGATGAGGTTTCTCCAAAGATTCGTAGAGTCTGGCCGTTTGTAAGAGGAATGCGTATAAACTTTTCGCGACATACAACCTCAGCCTGGTGTTGGCTGAGCCAGTCCATACCAATTATAATGTCAAAGCTTCCCAACTTCATAGGAATGAGGTCAACTGGAAAATCGTGGTCGTTTAAGGTGAGAGTACAATTGCGTATAATAGAGTTTAATGAGACCGGTTTTCCGTCAGCAACTTCTACTGTTATGGATTCCATGAGCTTATCACGAATTTGGTTTAGGATGGGTTCAAACTCTAAGGACACAAAACTTTTATCCGCGCCAGTATCAAACAACATGGATGCATAACTACCATTGATAAGAAACGTACCGTTAACCACATTGTTGTCAGCTCTAGCCTGATTAGCGTTGATGTTGAAAGCTCTTCCTCTTGCAGGTGGAGGAGCTTGGTTAGCTTGATTCACCGGATTTGCTTGGGCTTGAGCATGTATAATGTTCACCAAACGTGGACAAGTGTTTCTAAAGTGGCTTGGGTCTCCACAATTGTAGCAAGCCCGCATAGGTTGCACCATGGGATAGTTGGGTTGGTAGTATGATTGGGCTAAATGTTGGGTAGGTGGTAGTAGTAGGGGTTGTTGGGCTTGACCCATTATTTGATGGTGGGTTTGGGTTGAGGGCTGGTGGCGGTTCGTTCACTGAGGTATGCGACAGGTTTGAACAGTGTGACCTGCGCGACCACAGCCGGTGCAATGTTGGCAGGGATGATCAGAAAGTGATGGTATTGGCAACGGTTGCATTTTGGTAATGGGCCAGAGTATGGCCTTTTATATGGTGCAGGTGAGGGGGCAACTTGGGTAATGGGTGCAGCAGGGATAGGGAAATTGGTTTGTGTGACAGCGAAGTTTCTGGTGTTACGTTTCCTCTTGTTAGCAAACTTAGAGGAGGAGGTGGAATGGTTTGAAGTTTGGCCCTCAACGGGGGCTTTCTTTTTCTCCTCTTTAAATTTACCGTTGCGAATTCGATTCTCGGTCAGCTCAGTAGCTAGTTCCATAGCAGCTCCAAGTGTTGCTGGCGAATGCTGAGAACTGAATCTTGAATTTTCGAGGGAAGACCTCGAATATAATGTTCGACTAAGCGATAAACTGGGGTGAACAAGTTAGGGACCATTTGGTTCAACTCTAAAAACCTCTTGTTGTAGGAAGTATGATCTCCCTCCTTTTGCTTCAACGAATGAAATTCATCCTCTAACTTTTTAATTTCACTTCTAGGACAGAATCGTCTCGTCATGATTTCCCTTAACTCCTCCCACGTTAAGGCCATTGCATCTTCGATTCCCCTCTTACCCTTTTCAGTGTTCCACCAGGTAAGAGCTACCCCAAATAGTCTCCCGGTTGCGTATCGTACCTTGCGATCCTCGGGACAATCGCAGTTGAGGAAGGTGTTTTCCATTTCCTCAAACCAGTGGAGGAGAGCAGTGACACCTTCGGTCCCTTCAAATTTCGGAGGATCGCAAGACTTGAAATGTTTATATGAGCACTTTTTGGTAGGAGGGTTGCCGATGTTCTGGTCTTCTTGCTGGGGAGGATTGGTGGGATTTGTGGCGAGAGCTTGTTGTACTTGAACCACAATGTCAAGAAGCACCGCGGCCATTTGTTTTGAGATTTGAGTGGCCAAGCGTTCGTGTGGCCTTCCTGATCTTCTACCCCCTCGTTGTTGTCTAGCCGACATCTACAGGAACATACATAAGAAGATTGTGAGTTTATGGAGTCTTTTTAGGTGTCATGTGTCTTAAAGAAAATGAAATAACATAAATATCAATAATGCAACTACATCCATAGGATGTCTTGGGTTTGCTCATGTTGGGCCTCAAATGTCCCCCATACCTTCACCTGTATAGTCATGTGGGCCCCCATGACTATTGGCTTGGTAGGATTCACATTAGTATTGGCGGTTTAACACTCGCATCACCCGAATGAAAACCAAAAAATATGTTTACGAGATGTATGGTCGGAATGTGTCCAGATGTAGACACAATGACAACTCAAAGTGGGGTTAGCTCACACGACGTTTGGTATAGCATGCTTTGGCCTAATAGGTACTTCGTACTCTCATCGTTAGTCCCCAGGTAGGCAAACTGGTCCTTTATTTTGGATTTATACGAATGCCAGCCTAGACAGGACGTTCCGACTACCGGTACTTGTACCCTTCCAGTTACTACATGCCCGTCATGAGAACTCACTTTGATGTGATTTGAAAATACAAAAATCATTGCAAAAACAATCATGAAAATGATGTGGTGTGTGCTCGCATGGATATGATATGTTATGAGAATATGATTCATGATAGGCATTATATAATAATATGTACTTATGAACATGCTTGCATAACATTGAATGTAACATTAAACATAAAACATATAAACATCATGAATTTTGCATGTAACACACAAAAATCTTAAAAATTTCTAATCAACTATAGCATATGCTCTAAGGGTCTAATAACCTATCCTATATCCCTATAGTCATGGCTCTGATACCAATCTGTCACACCCGACCCGCAGCGGAATAAGAGTCAGGGCATAATTGGGTTATCACCAAAGCTCATGATATTTACTAATATGTTTCATATTTATTAAAGTCAAAATTACATCCTCAATATTCCAAACATGTTCACACAAATACAAAGAAAGATAATCAACTAAACAATCCAAAGTCTAAACCAGTTTATTCTTCTAAGCCATCCTATGTGTTTCTTGCTGCAGCTAGATCACCTGTATCATGTGTAAAAATGGGGGTTTTTGGGTCAACATAAGTTGGCGAGTGAACCTTGTTAGAAAAACATTTATTATTGATTTCTTGTTATCTTTATCTTGAAAAATTGTGCAACAATCATAAGTAAACAAACGTATTTAAATCATACAATAACAATAACAATAACAACAACAAACCATAACATACAATAACAAACCAACTTGCATGAATATATAACATAAATGAAACTGTATATGTTGGCAACGTCACGTTCACGCTCATAATGTAATGGGGAACGGACGGCCTATGATAAATGTCTGTGCGATCAAGGCTCAATCAAACGGAGCCGATCGTATGTTGGCAACGCCTGGTTCACGCTCGTAATGTAATGGGGAACAGCTCAACGCTCATAATGTAATGGGGAGCGGCGGCCTATGATAATGTATGTACTGAAAATGATAATTTAATCTAAACAACAACCACACAACAGTTGATACATGTTGAATACACATTTGTTCATGGACATGATGGATGCACAATGATTTAAATATAATAAATGGTAAGACACATGATACACCCAAAAACGCGATTAAAACGGGGAATTTGTAGAGATTCACTCACATTGGGTGCGTCCGGTTGAAAATGATGAAATGCGCACGAGTTTGGAGGATTGATCGAAGAGAATTAACTAACCTAAATAATAACGGAAAATATGGTAAATGAGTGGATTTTATTAATAATTTTAACAGGATTTTTAGATATATTTTTGTGAGTTTAAGGCTATTTTCTATCTTTAAAAACGTTATTTTTAAGTATTTTTAATTGATTTTTAAATTAAATAAATAAATAAAAATATAAAAAAATGTTGACTTTTGCGTTGACCATTGACCGTTGACCGGGACTGTTGACTGTTTGACCGGTTCGCTAAAGTGTAAGTGTGCGCCGGGTAAGGCTCGAACCCCAGACCTCCCGTACGCGTGCACGCAGCTCTACCAACTGAGCTACGTGTCTAACCCGAAATAATTCTGTTTTTAATTATATTTATATACTGTTTTAGTTTATTCAAAATTCTTTTATTTTCAAAAAGGGTTTTAATCATCGAACCGGAGTGTGCAACAGGTCTCGAACCCGGGACCTGTGTGTTAGTGTTACACACAGTCCACCGCTGGACTGTGTGTCTAACCTGGTTAATATATCGATTTTTATTATACTTAACATCTTCCTCGAATTAATCCGGTTCAGTTAAAAAGGAAAAATCTTTATTATAGAGCATACAATTGTGTCAAGGATCGAACTCGCGACGTGTGATATATGTGCGCACACAGTCCACCGCTGGACTGTGTGTCTAACCCGAGATAATATCCAATTTATATTAAACTTATATACAACCTAACTTCATCTTCTTCGTTACAATATCACAAACTACGATTACCCTACTGTTTCTTGTTTAATTCGATTGACAAACATTCAAATGACTAAAATGAAATGGCAGAGAAGATTTTGGAAGTAAACATACCGGAGAAACGATCTTTCTCAGAATTCCGGCGAAGTCGTCGGCTCTGTTTTTATGGATTTTGTCTGAGCGGAAAAATTAAAAATTTTGATTAGCTAGATGCGGAATTGAAGTACTGAACAAGAGGTATCAGAATGTTTAAAGGTTTATACCGATTCACAGCGAGTTCTAGAAATTCTCAGAGATTTTCCGGCGAATGATGATTATCCGATATCGTCGCCTGGAACTGATTCTGATTGAAGGGTTTGAATTAGCAAAAGCTTAACAACTGATAAACGATGAAAGAATTGAGAAACTTACTGATTTGATGGAAGACACGGTTTTCCGGTGAAAGTCCGGCGAGTTCAAAAAGCAATTCCGACGATCAGAAACTAGAGTAAACGTGAGAATAGAAGTTCTGGGAATGTAATTGAGTCGCGAGATGAAGCTTTTGTTGAAGTAATTCCAGAAGTGAATGTTTTCGGTTATAAAAACCGAACATCACATGAATTCAAGTCCATTCATGACTGAATTGATTAAAAATGTCGGTGTATCGGTTATTATCAGAAAACCGTGATCACTCAAACGTTTTGGACGCTTAGAAGCCGGTTACGGTTACAGTTGGCGTAAACCGGTTGATTCCTGAGTGAAGTTATCTTTTAGTTGTTTCCTAGAACTTACAGAAGACATCAAGTGGCGGAGTGGTTATATGTGTGCGTGTTAAGTCTTTAGACTCACCCGGCTGACCCGGGTTCGAATCCCGGCAGCTGGTTTTCTTTTTTATTTATTTTCTTTTCACTTTTTATTAATTATAGTTTTTAAATTCTAATTTGTTAATTAATTATGCATCATTTAAAATTAAAATAAACATAAATACGCAAGGAAAAATTTATAACTTGATATTCGATTACAAACGAAGCGGGTTTGGAAAGCCCGTTTTTGACAAATGTTACACTTGACATAATTCATGAAGATAACAAACTTATTTTGTGATCTAACTTAAACTCGAATGTTGATTTGGATAACAATTATGAACTTGTTGAAAACATTGGATATCACTTTTGGAACTTGTAAACTTGGATTTCAAAACTTATGTATAACATGGCATCATTGTTAATTATTATTGTTTACACGATTGATTGCAATGATTACCTTTAAGTCGCACGTTTGCGCTTCCGCAACGACCAGGGTATGACAGATTGGTATCAGAGCCTCGATTGTAGTGAACGGGGACAAACTTTTACTCAGTTGGTCTACAATCACCAAGGGCTCTCACATGAAAACTAAGTCTATAACATTACAAAACTGTTTTCGAGAACATGACAAAAATGACAAAGACTATTTCAAAATGTCACGATAACATGAGGATCACAAGAGCTCAATTTTAAGTATTGAACGAATACTTATACATGATTAGTCTGTAATGGATAGACACGAGAACACTAGGATTACACGTGAAACCAAAGAACAAATTGCAGAGAACAAGTTGATAACATGGCTTGAGATATTGTGATTGTATATAATTTATTTGTATATGTGATGTACGGAATATTTTACCAAGAACGAAGTACCTTCGACTACTAACATTACTATTAACCTTGACTCTCACGATGAGAATATCGACCTCGCGTCTATTGCGGAGCTTATGGCGGATGTGGTTCCTAAGTGAGACCTTAAGCTAGATTCTATATAAGATGATTGCTTTTCCCGCTGATGCAAAGATGTCTGCTTCGGTAGTGACGACAAGGCGGAGGTGGTAGCCTTGGACAACAACTGTGTTAGTGGGACGAGGTCCCTACGACTCACACTAATCATGATTGATGACACTCTTGTCCAAACAAGGAAGATGAAGTACTCATCTTAAAAGCACCCCTCCAGTTGTTATTGTTACATGTTCTCTTTATCCCTATTTCATCTAACGTCGTGCCCCTCGCGAGTAATGACAATCGACGGTAGCACTTGAGCCATCACGAAGGTCCCTTCTATGTTGAAGGTATGTACACAGTAGTATCCTCTCTTGGACTGATCGTCTGCTTTGAACGAGAGAATACTAGGGTGACCATGCAAGGCAGATTACCGGGGCCCACGTAATAACAACTTGTAGTGCATGGGAATCCTGGTGGACTCTGCGGGTCAAGCTAATGATCACTATCCGTTCGAAATTCTTAAGATGTTCAAGTTTCAACCTAGTAGAACACTACCTGAGGTGGTTACTATAACACCCTATGATACAAAATGATCACATGCATTTGTTCGCATCTAACATTCGATCTGTATCACGAATCGGTTGAGACTATTCATCTAAACAAACCAAACTTGTTAGCCAGTCATGGAGAATTTTCCCTAACATCTTCGGAATTCTTGTACATGGGTTGGTTCCTTGGTGTCTATGGCACCTTACCTTCTCTTAGTTATTGGAAATGATTACATTAAACTTCGTCGTTGACATTTTCTTATTCCAAGGAATGATATGGCATGAGCCATGCTACAACCCCTTCATTACATTTTATTCGACACATGTGGAAATTATAACAATTTTGTTGGAGCTAGTGGATCCCAATGGATATCAACGTATTCGTCACACGGGTTAGTGTGGCGAAGAAATTTCCTACTTTGTACTATCAAGTCCATGAAGTATGGAATACATGCTGTAAGTTTGGAGACGACTGTTTGGTTTTCCTCCTCGACGAATTATTATTTACCCACTTAGGCATATGGACAATACACGCAAGAAATACTATGCATTTTGGATTGAGGTTATTCACGTTATCATTGTTTCAAACGTGTATGAACATTGAGATCTTGAGGTTTCCATGACTGATTGCAATCTTAATTCTTAGACGCTTGGTGGACTGTATATGTTTAAACATAAGTCTCGACCAATTGATATTACGTGTTAAGATAAACACGGCGCCGGAAACAGAAAAAATACGCCCTACTATTAAAGTCGAACTAAGAGCTTTTATTAAACAACATGAGGTTGCGGAAATTGCACAACATGAGGTTGCTAAGTCGACACTAGTAATGGTACTGATGGTACCGATAGTTCTAGTGGTTCAAATCTAGATGGGATGAGGACAACTGGCAATGCCACCCTGAAAATGTCATCACACAAGGTTTTAATCCTAAGGCTTTCATGGACTGTAAGCCGCGAGACCTCGTTGATACGAGTGGTATGGTAGTTTCTGCCTGCTAAACAAAGACAATGAAGTCGGCTAGCTGTACTAGTAAATGTATTCCTGAATAAACGATTAGGTGAACAAAGAGACCCCTGTTGAATGCAACCTTAACTTGGTGGAATCTCCAAGTACGAACTTTAGGGAGTGATGCGACAAAGAGCTTATAGTGGGAAGAACTTAAAGACCTTATGCGAGATGAGCATTGCTCGCTGACCGGAATCCAAAGGATGGAAACGGAATTCTAGAACTGGACCATGATTGGAGCCAATGTTATTGGTTACACCTGACTTTTTCACGATCCCTCAAGGATTGCTCGCACTAGGTAAAACCCGAAGTAAACATATTGAGCACTACATTTGGGATTTAGCTCCTAAGATTCGAAGTAAGACCATACCATCTCACTTCCCCTTGAATACTCAAATAGTAACTCTCATAGTTAGCCTCACCAAGGATGCGACGGGAATCGAAAGTTCCCATACCTTAGGAAAGTTGCGAGAGTGACTAAAAAATGAAAGGAAACTCCCCTGACGAGAAAAACTAAGGAAATTGTTGCCACGAACGATGTTGACGCTAGGAACTATGGCGATAACTTGCTGGAAATCCTGACTGGGATAAGTGAAATTTTAACATGAGGGAACTTGCAAAAGTGCCAAGAGTAGCTGTGTGGTGAGGCCGAGCACAAAACAGAAACTAATAAGTTAATAATAATCAAGGAAGAATACCGATGTTTAATTGTGGCATAGAAGCCACTTCCAGCATGAATGTCTTAAGAATGAGTCAACCATATGAATAGTGAGTGAGTCAGAACTGTGGATGCTCCACGAGATCCCAATTTGGTCATGAGTACATTCTACTCTGCAGTCATTATGTGTCAATTCTTTTGATGCCAACGTCGAGCTTAACTTAGTGTCTTTAGGTATTAAGCATATTAGCGGAATTTGGGTCATGTACGTTAGACATACCTTACCCCGTCAAGTTAGCTAATGGGAAATTACCGAATCATATGAGGTCATTAAGTGTCACCGATACTTATCCTATCAATGACACGTTGCATCCACTTGTTTGATACCAGCGCTAATTTCAGCTTAATCTCTATAGAATTCAAGATATACTTGGCTTGGGGTCAAGTAAACTAGACGTCCCCTCGTCCTATAGGATTGACCAGAAGTAGGTGAGTTGAGTCAGGATAAGTCATCAGAGGTTGCACACTTGAACTTGGAGCGCGAAAATTCAATATCGATCCTTTGCCTGTTTGATTAGGTAGTTTCGACGTCGTTATCGGTATGGATTGGCTATTGATAATCGAGCTGAAGTCTTATGTCACGAAAAGATCATTCGTATTCCTCTACCAGGCGGAGAACATTTAGTGGTCCACGGAGAAAAGCAGAACACGCCACTATGTATTATTAATTGCATGAAAGCCCAAAAGTGCTCAAGGAAAGGTTGCATAGCTTTCCTAGCACATGTGGTTGACAAGAAGGCCGAGGAGCCTAAGCTTGAAGATATTCCGATCTTGAAGGACTTTCCTAAAGTCTTTCTTGAAGACTTACCGGATTGCCACCTCAACGACAAGTCGAGTTTCACATCGACTTGGTGCCAGGAGCCGCACCTGTAGCAAAGTCTCCTTATAGTCTAGCACCTTCTGAGATGCAAGAGTTATCTACTCAACTCCAAGAATTGTTGGATAAGGGATTCATTAGACCAAGCTTCTTGCCTTGGGGAGGGGAGCTCTGGTCTTATTTGTGAAGAAGAAGGACGGAACGTTTAGAATGTGCATGGATTACCGAGAGTTGAATAAACTTACTATCAAGAATCGGTATCCACTACCGAGGATTGACGACTTGTTTGATCAACTACAAGGTTCGAGCTTCTATTCTAAGATAGACTTAAGGTTTGGATATCACCAATTATGGATACAAGAAGAAAGCATTAAAAAAACAGCTTTTAGGACTCGTTATGGTCATTACGAGTTTCATGTTATACCATTCGGTCTAACAAATGCACCGGCGGACTTTATGGATTTAATGAATCGCGTGTGCAAGCCGTATCTCGACAAATTCGTGATAGTATTCATTGCTGATATTTTCATATATTCATGGTCCAAGGAAGAACACGAGCAACATTTGAGAACCATTCTAGAACTTCTAAAGACGGAGAAACTCTACACGAAATTTTCGAAGTGCGAATTTTTGATTCGCGAAGTACAATTTCTCGGACACGTGGTGAACGAGAAAGGTATTCACGTAGACCCATCAAAGATTGAAGCCATTAAGAATTGGGGAGCACCCAAGACTCCAACCGAAGTTCGACAATTTCTGGGATTAGCGGGCTATTACCGGAGATTTATTGAGAACTTTTCTAAAGTTGCTCAACCGCTAACGACTCAAGTAAAAAGACAAGAAGTTTGTTTGGGATGAAAAACAAGTAGAGGCATTCCAACTCTTAAAGGATAAGCTATGTGATGCGCCAATCTTATCACTTCCTGACGGTACCGATGACTTCGTGGTTTAATGTGATGCTTCGCATCAAGGTTTAGGTTGCGTGGTTATGCAACAAGAAAAAGTCATCACGTATGTGTCACGCCAATTGAAGGTTCACGAGAAAAACTATACCACGCATGACCTCGAGTTAGGTGCCGTAGTATTCGCTTTGAAGATTTGGCGACATTATCATTATGGTACTCAATGTATTATATTCACGGATCACAAAAGTCTTCAACATATATTTAATCAGAAGGAATTAAATATGCACCAACGACGTTGGGTTGAATTGTTGAATGACTACGATTGCATGATCAAGTATCATCCGGGAAAGGCAAATGGCCTTGAGCCGCAAGGAACAAGTCAAGACATTAAGAGTACGAGCCTTGGAAATGGCAATTCAAACAAACTTTACGACTCGTGTGCGTGAGGCACAGCAAGAAGCTTTAAAACCGGAAAACATCCCAGCGGAATCATTACGAGAAATGGAAAAACAAATGGAACCAAACAAAGATGGAACTTTATATTTCATGGGGAGAATCCGGATTCCCTATTTTGGAGATCTACGAGACCTGGTACTGGACGAAGCACACACGTCACAGTACTCAATCCATCCAGGATCGGACAAGATGTATCAAGACTTGAAGGAGTATTACTGGTGGCCTAATCTCAAGGCAGACATTGCAACCTATGTTGGGAAATGCCTGACTTGTACAAAGGTTAAGGCCGAATACCAGAAACCGTCTGGATTATTACAACAACCCCGAGATTCCTGTTTGGAAGTGGGAACAGATATCAATGAGTTTCATAACCAAGATCCCACGAACCTCTCAAGGACATGACATGATTTGGGTTATTATAGATCGGTTAACCAAGACGGCTCACTTCTTACCGATTCGTAAGAAAGACAGTATTGAGAAGCTAGCTGAGCTGTACCATAAAGAAATTGTGGCATGTCACGAAGTGCCAGACTCCATAATCTCAGACCGAGATGGTCGCTTTGTGTCGCGGATATGGCAGTCGTTTCAAGTTTCATTTGGATCTCGTCTAGATCTACGCACAGCGTTTCATCCGCAGACTGATGGTCAAAGCGAGCGAACCATCCAAACTTTAGAGGACATGCTTCGCGCTTGTGTGATGGACTTAGACAGAAACCGGGATACTCATTTACCGTTGGTAGAGTTTTCCTACAATAACAACTATCACACTAGCATCAAAGTCGCACCATTCCAAGCACTCTATGGACGCAAGTGCCGATCTCCGCCATGCTGAGCGGAAGTTGGTGACAAACAACTCATTGGTCCCGAACTAGTCAAAGAAACCATCGACAAGATATTCAAAATGCGCGAACGTATTAATACAGCTCGTGACCGACAAAAGAGCTACGCGGACATAATTCGTAAACTGTTGTCCTTCGAGGTCGGAGACAAGGTTTTGTTGAAAGTCTCGCCTTGGAAGGGCGTAGCTAGATTTGGTAAGTGTGGAAAGCTTAACCCACGATACATTGGACCTTTCGAAATTCTGGCAAAAGTCGGTATTGTTGCATACAAGCTAAAATTACCCGAGGAACTCAATAATGTGCACGACACTTTCCATGTGTCTGATCTCAAAAAGAGTCCAACTAAAGAGACAGTCATTATCCCTGCGGATGAAATTCATATAGACGACAAACTCCAATTTACTGAAGAAGCTGAGGTTATGGACTGGAAGGTCCAGAAAACACGGATGATTCGTATTAAGCTAGTCAAAGTCCGTTGGAACTCTCGACACGGACCCGAGTATACTTGGGAACGTGAAGAACTCAAGGTCAAATACCCTTACCTGTTTGAGAAGACTCCTTCAACGGATAACTCAGCTTGAATTTCGGGACGAAATTCCTTTTAACATGGGGAGTATGTGACAACTTGCAATTTTCGGGTAATTACCAAACAATTAAACTATAATTTAATCATGCATTATATGTTAAAACACCATGTTCTGCTATATTACATTTTATATATCTGGATATGTCGTGAATTACATTTAAATAGTGCATATTATTCATTTTGATCATCTTGTCGGAAAAACAATTAGACAATGCACTAAAACAACTAGTAGACTTGCCGGTTAAATAGCTGTGTCAGCACTAGTCTGGTACTCAGCTTAACGACAGTTCTAGGACTTAGATAGAAGTCCAATAGGAATTATACATTAAATCTTATGATGGAAAAACAAGGATTTATGATAACACCTTCCGGAAATAATATAAGCACCTAAAAAGTGTCCGAAACGGACAATAAATAACTGTTTCAGCAATACTTCAGCATTTCAGCATTTAATAGCCAACGTAATGTCCAGAAATAAGTCCAAACATCTTAAAATACTTACAAAAGTATTGGGAATTCAATGGTATCACGAAAACACTTAATACCATACAAAGTGCATCACTTGACAATTTAACCATCCGGTAACGAAACGATCACTCGATAACAACTAGAAGCATCCCATGAACTAGTTAACATTGATTTGGTAGACTAGTAAAAGCCATTAAACACACCAAGTTGACTAAAAACAATTAAAAGCACCTAATCATACTTAAACCTCACAAATTTCACTTCAAACCCCTAACTTCCAAACTTGACACCTTACCCCCCCCCCACCTTGAAGTTCACGGCCAACATGGGGCCCCACATAGCCACCATGTTGTCTCCTCATCATTTGATGTTGGTGGTAAGTTATGTTTATCCAAAGGGTCATATGTCTAAAGGAGACATGAATGTTGATAAGAAGATGAATATGTAACATAATACTTAACCATTTCACAACACAAAACAAACTTCATCTTCTCCCCTTGCTCCCTCTAGTTCACGGCCGAACATCCCCACAATCACCCTCCATTTTCTTTCATCTCCTAGCTAAACCAAGGATCATCTAAGGTGTATCAAGCATATGTAAGAAGGTTGCAGGTGGAAGAAGCTAAAGTACCTCCTTGGAGTGCTATTATCCACCTTGTTTCTTCACCATCATCTTCTAGTGTTCATTTGCCACTCCCCTAGCCATAAGAGCTAGTTGTAAGCTTCTTGAACCTTGTTTTGATTCTTGTTACTAGTATATTGTAAGTGTACAAGTAAAACCATCAAGAAACATAAACTTAAAAACGATGAACATATGAAGAACACTAAAGATCTAAAGAAAACCAACATAATCTTGAAGTGTAATAATGTTGTGTATGATTATTTTGTGCTTAGCTTGATGCTCATCATGTGTAGACTTGTTAAATGAAGAGATCTAACAAGTGTATACACGGATCTTGAAAGATCCATGAAGAACAAAGTTGATGAACTTGATGTATTTCACTAATGAACTAGTTAAAATGGTTTAAACATGGATTTAAAGCTATTCTTGAAAATATATGAAGAAGATGTTAAACATGATTTTCTACAAAAGTTGTGTAATTAGTGGATAATTAGTGTTATTGAAGATAAATAAACATGTTAAACATCATATTAAAAGACTACATGTTTTTATAAAGTTTTGAGTTCATCCACATGTGAAAAGTGGTTGTAGGAAGTTGTTTAAACTTATTGAAATTATTGTGTTTGATCAAGAGAGTTTTGTAAAGCTTAAACACATGTTTAAACATGGGAAAGCTCCTAAATCTAGGGGAAACTATGGCCAAATTTTTATAAAAATTCAACACTTAGAAAAATATAAAGTTTACTACTAAACTTTTGATTTTTAGATGTTTAAATAAATTAAACATGGCCATACCTTATTTTTGTATAAAAATACAAGTTAAGAAAATAAAGATTACCTAAAGTATAAAAGCAAGTATAAATATATATTTAGGAAAATATATATTTAGAATTCACCAAGTATTTGTGTGCTATGTGTATACTAAGTGTATTATATGGTAGTAGACAACTTAGGGCATTCAAAACAATAAATACTCCCAATGGAGTATAAACACAAATATCTTCAAAATACCAAGAAAAATACCCAGGAAGATATACACAAAAATGCCCATACTTGGGTGCTTGGACAAATACAACAAAATATATAAATAAACTATATATATTTCTTGATTTATATGGACTTGGACAATTGGATGGACTTATACACAACATATATATCTTTAACAGATTGGTAGATTAAATATTATATATATAGATATATATATTATAAATATATATTATTATATATATATATATATATATATATATTTAATATATTTCATACAAGCCTTAAAAATATGTTTTTTTTAAGAAAACTAATTACTGAAAAATATAAAAATTACTAGAAAGGATTTTTGTCACTTAATGGGAAGTACATGAACAATAATACATAAATACATGTATACTTGCCTAAGTATACATTTGGTGAATAACAAATATACTTATACTAAAAATAATATTGAAAATATTATTTACAAAGTATACATATTTATTTTGGAAAAATAAATATAACTAAACATATACTTTGACTTGATCAAAGAAATATAACACAAGAATACTTAGAAAAGTATAAGTATACAAATACAAGTGTAAGTTAGAAATCATATTATTTTTAACCACCCATCTTAATTGGAAAATATATATATATTTATTTGAGAATTTATATAACATGGGCTAGGCACAAAGACACAATGACATGGGCTAGGCCCAATATAATAAAGACATGGGCTAGGCCCAATAACATAAAGACATGGGCTAGGCCCAATGATACAAGGACATGGGCTAGGCCAAATGACATGCGTGCTAGGCATGAGGACAAGGAACGGACGATGCCGTTCACACATAACAAAATACATAATAACAATTCAAGAAATGATTAATAAAAAACATGACCTAGAGCAATTAACACAAGATGGGAACTTGTACATAATATAGGCGTAAGACCTAAGTGTCTAACAAAGGCTAGGACACTTGTAGGTTACGGTATGATACCTGGAGAGCATTTGAGATTGTACGCATAGCTTACTGGACGCGATTATGTGAGTTCATGTCCCTAATTTTTTTTAAACGTTTTTGGTTTTATAACACTCGGGGGGAAATACATGTTTATGACAAATCGTATGTTAGCTACGGGTTTAGATGATGACAATGATCAATGTGCGTGAGTAGGATTGGATAACAATATAACATTAGTAACCATTAATCACTTAGTGACCAAGGTGCAAAAGGTGTAGATCTATTGAGCTTGAGGCACGCTCCACTCCTAGTTGTTAACCATGGAATGCTTTTGTGATCCCAATTGAGAATAAAGTGTCTCGGTTTGGTTATTTACTTATGGCACATAATATCGGGGGCTCGCTACCTACTGATAGATCCTTAAACCCCACTGATTAAATAACATACTCAGATTTCAATAATGGATTTTAAATATGACATTTATACGAAAACAATAACTACATGAACTCGCTCAACTTTTGTTGATTTTTCAAATTACATGTATTTCAGGAAACAAAGCATGAACGGTGATAGGCCTCGGAAGTTTGGAAACAACTTAGCAACGGATGCCACTTTTGGAAGAGTTTGTCTCTTATATCCCAACTTCGTATGGGCATATGGAAGCCAAAGCCTTGACATAATTCATGAATATAACAAACTTATTTTGTGATGTAACTTAAACTCGAATGTTGATTTGGATAACAATTATGAACTTGTTGAAAACATGGGATATCACTTTTGGAACTTGTAAACTTGGCTTTCAAAACTTATGTATAACATGGCATCGTTGTTAATTATTATTGTTTACACGATTGATTGCAATGATTACCTTTAAGTCGCACGTTTACGCTTCCGCTACGACCAGGGTGTGACAACGCGTTGCGATGGCGTCAAAACTTAAATTAACTTGAATTTGTTCTGTCATATATCTGACCTGACTCGTTTTCGAACAAAACTTGGTTCAAAAAATAGACCAACTAAAAACATACATAAAATAAGCACGAAAACGTATTATATATTTAACCTGACTCGTTGTTGAGAAACATTTACGTCAAAACATAAACCAACTTAGATCTATACCAACACGTACTTTAAAAAACACGTATGAAAATAGTGTTATTAAGTTAAAGAATGGTGCTGTGCGTTGCGACATTGAAACGTAAAGTAACTCAAATTTATATCATCTAGTGAAAACATATTATATATGACAAAATATAAACCAACCGAAAACATACAAAAATATAAGCGCGAAAAACATATTATGTGTTAGTCACGTAAAGAAAATAGCACGTAAAACTTGAGGCTGAAATAACATTTTATGAAGTTTTTAAAGTCAAGAAGTGTAAATAATAATGATAAATGTTAAAGGTATAAAAAAAGCAAAAATGAAAAAAAAAAACAAGCCAGTGTAACTTGATGTGATATTCCCTACAATGGATAAAGTTTCTATAAAAATAATAAAATGGTAAGGGGGTAGGGGCGTCTATTAGATTACCACTTACCACTCATTCATCACTCATAACATCTAATTACCATATGCCACGTTATCGAGCCAAATTCAATCACTAGTGATGGATTTTACTAAGGATGCCCACCACTCCATCACTAGTGATGTTTTTTTTTCTTTTTTTTTAAATTAATACAATTTTAATTTATAAATTATAAATTTTAATTTTTTTTCTCTTTTTTTGTATCGGCTTAAAACTTCGTTTGCCCCTCCGTAGTAATGTTCTTGAAACCATTGTTCGCTTGCTTCGATGTCTCCTACAATCTTTAAAAATAATCCTTCGGCAAACGAAACCGGTCCCTAAACGTTTCGGCATTGTAGACCGGATTCTCCACGAAATAATCATTCATTAACACCTCGTTGACATGTATATGATCACGAGCAACCGTTTTCTTTTTTGGATGGCTCGAACCTTCAAGTACGTTATACGTATTCTCGAAAAATTCAAGCGTGTCGTTGTCGGAAGACGTATCGCTTCGGTATCCGTCGGAAACGATTCCAAAGAAGATGCCATTTTAAAAATTTAGAAGATTGAATGTATATTTTATAAAGAGTGAGTTAATATATATATATATATATATATATATATTATATATATATATATATATATTATAGGGATGGGTTAAAATGAGAACCACCACGAGTTGCGAGAACCGCGAGAACTTTTTGATTCGGGGCGAGTTGGACCAAACTTTTTTTACACAAACGTAGATGAAAATATTATAAACACATTTGTAAAAAAAAAAAAAAACAAATTGTTGAGGCGGTAGTTTTGACTGATGCAAGTCTTTTTACGCCTGGCGTAAAATAAATATAAAATTTACGTCAGGCGTAAAAAAAAACTTGCATCAGTCAAAACTACCGACTCGACAATTTTTTAATATTTTTTTACAGATGTGTATATAATATTTTTATCTACGTTTTTGCAAAAAAAAATTGGCCCAACTCACCCGGATCAAAAAGTTCTCGCGGTTCTCGTAACTCGTGGTGGTTCTCATTTGAACCGAATCATATATATATATATATATATATATATATATATAAACCATCATCATCACCAACGGTTACGCAAGCCAACAACGGTCAAAAAAACGTTCGAAATTTTGATTCAAAACGCGTTATGCACACAATGCGTTGGAAGGAGCACGCGTGATCATATGGGCGGCGATGGTGTATCACGCTATACAACGCGTGACCATATATTATCACGGGGACGTCCTGTCCCCCCTAAACGTTTGAAGGTATAAAAAAACAAAAACTAAAATGAAAATGAAAAGAAAAAAAAGGAAGTCAGTGTAGCTTGATGTGATGTTCCCTACGATGGAATTTGGTTTCTCAGTTGTTATTTATAAATATTTGCGTTTTTTAATAGATAGGACATTGAAGCTTAAAAATGATTAATAAAAAAGTCGAAAAATTAGTACTATTATTGTTGTGTTTGTGTAGATGTAACCACAATAAAAAACATCGAAAAATTAGTACTGTTAGACCATAGGTAATGGATATTATATGGGCATGAAAAACTTAGATAATGTCCTCATATCATACTCTTGGGCATTATATGAACATGAAGAGGTTGGTGCATTTATAGAATAATGCCTAATGAGAAAGAAAAAAAATGAAAGTAATCAATGAAATAACGTTAAGAGGGGCATTAACCATTACAAACTTTTTGAATGGGCTTTATAATGATGATGTGATGAAAAATGCCCCTTATGAGGCATTAACCATTACACATGGTCTTATTGTTGTGTTTGTGTAGATGTAACCACATGCATCTTTATATACAGAAAGGTTTAAACGTAGTCCTCTAAAAATAGGAAATTATAAGAAATGTATTAAATGGACTTTAATTGAACTTATTCTAGTGGTATTAGAGCCGTCTCGTCGAATCTAGTATATTAGATTTTAGATTTTCTTATTGTTTAGAACATCATGTATTTTTATTTGACATAATTATTTGTCATTGTCTTTTTTTAGTGGTATTGTTTTCTATTATGTGATCCGTGTTATATTTTGTAACCAATTATGTCTGTGTACATTTCTACATTTAGGACACTTTGTAACATAACTTATTCTTTTTATATATTTACATAAGAGGATAACTGAAAACTAAAGTTCACAATATCTAGAAGCAAAAATGGTTTAATATTTGAATCAGTGCACCTTTATTATGGAGTTGCACACATGTTATGTTATTTTATTTTATCTATATTTTTTAACGGTAAATTTGGATCACTGACGGATCACTAGAGTATTATTGTGTCATTAGGGAATCACCCGATTATATCCATCTCCACAAGGCGATAATGCCTATACACCAATTCAGGAGGAAACTCAATAAATCTAGAAAAAAACCTCCTTATAGAAATCGAACCCATGACCTAATAGTCCCTAAACCTTATCCGACCTCAAAATGTCACTAGACTATAATGTCATGGGCATTTTGTTTTATATATTAAAATACGTTTAGCAAAATCATTAATCTATTAAGGGCACCCGGGGCGCCTCCGTGGTGACTTACCACCACGCGTGGTGGTGCGTGGAACACGACCGCCGGTCGTTGTTTTAACGCGTGGTGAAATAAACGCGTTATCTACATAACGCGTTTTGAATTCAACATTTCGAACGATGCCTTGCTTCTTGACCGTTGATGATGATGGGTTTTTTATATACACCGTTGATGATGTTGGGTGTGGTGAGAGATGGGCATTTCCACTAAAATCCATCATCGGTGATGGAATAAAGCTCGATGACGTGGAGGAACTTGATTGGAAGTTGTGAGTGATAGATGGGTGGTGAGTAATGGGCGCCCCGCCCACCCTAATTGTTGTGCTCCTTTTGTCAGTATTGTTCTACAGAATATATCATTTCCCTAGTTAAATAAGTGCATATCGTCGTACACTTTTAAGATTTTCATCTAAACAATGAATGCTAAATAAATGGATATAGTGTGTAGCAGAAAATATGCATTTATATTTGATTCTGAATTGAACATTATAAATATCTATGTATATAGAAATTTTGTAGAACTATAATTGTTTTTATATATGCGTGTTGATACACATGTGCGTTTGAATAATACACATATGTAGGACTGTAGGTTTAATATATGAAATGTGATAAAGAGTTCAAGTAGATGCAAATTGATAGGATAACCGATAGGTGGATGTCATGAGGAATTAAATATTTTACAAACAAAAAAAAAGTTTATTATGACCAATTCTATCATCTACATGATAATTCTAAGGGCGTGCCTATTTGTACACTACATTGCCTATTTGCATACCAAATCCTAACAAATCCTACCTTTACCTACACTGTGTATAGGTCTATACGCAGCGTATGGAGTTATACGCAGCGTATAGGGTTAAACTTATACGCTGCGTATAGTCTTATACGCAGCGTATGTAAAGCATGGATTTCAGAGCCTGTTGACCAATCATTGCACAGAAATCAAGGTCTATATACGCAACGTATAGACCTATACGCAGCGTATGGACCTATACGCAGTGTATAGAAACCATCAGAGTTTTTGGGGTCATTTAGGTGGGGTTGAAGCATCAGTTTTTCCATCAAGTTTTTATACGCTGCGTCTAGACCTATACGCAGCGTATATAACCTTCATAATTTTTTTTTCATTTCGCTTATATGTCATATAAATTCTCATCCGGTTACAACGTTAACTTGTTTAAAATATATAACGAGTTAAAAATATATAATGTTTTTTATTATTTAGTCGATGTTGTCGGTAACGATGCTACGTCCGTTTCATGCATCGAAGAGCATATAACGTTAAAAAAATTTTGAAAAGCGTGTATACGGTTCAAATATATAATATCGTTATCGAGGTTTTAAAATAAAACGTTATACCAAGTCTAGTGCCGTTAATTATTTTTAAATACTATAAACGTTTAAATATAAATATTATACCGTTAATTATTTTTAGATACTCGTGTACGGTCCGTATACTATAACGCTAAAAAATTAAAGCGTTAAATATTTTGATATATACAGCAAAAGTTTGTACATACATAACAAAAGATATAATAGTATATACAACATAAGTTTGATATATACAGCAAAAAGTTTGTACATGCATAACAAAATATAAATAACTACGGTAGCGGGTCTACTCCTGCTCCTGCTGCTGATGCCATTCCCAGCCGGAACGAAGTGAAGTGGAGCTAACCCGTCACGCTGCCGGCGCTCCTGCAGCTCCACAACCCACTCCATCACATAGTTCAGCCGGTCAACGTCGCGACGTAGCCGCTGAAACTCCGCGTATGAGGGGGCAGGACCGGGCCCAACATGTTGTGGGAACTTAGGCGCCCCGGGTGGTCCACGCGGATGTGGTGGCTCCGGATTAATCACCTGTGGCTCATGTTGTGGCACCATCGGATCGTGCGGGGGATATATCAACTCGAGCTGTGCCGGCAGCTCCGCAGGCTCGAAAATCTGGCCGTTTGGACCCTTAAACCGCTTATCGACACCTGGGAACCTTTTGGTGACGTGCATTCCCGATATCATGTTCATCCCCATCCGCTTCAGCTGTATCGCATCGCCTACGCGCGGGTCAGTCTCTGGGTGATAGCCAAGCGAAAGGGCTATCACAGTGACGTAGGCGCCGCCGAACAATACCCAGCGCTCCTGTCGATGATGCGCGGAGGCGAAGTACTACGCTAACCCGTGTGCGAGAGTGCAGGGCCTCATGTACAGGAGGCAATACATGAAAAACAGGTCTCTGCTCGTACACCACTCCCGGCTCTTGTTTCGAGCGTTGATGGAAGTGGATATCATCTTGTGAAAATACCTGCAAAAAAACAAGTTAGTAAATAATAAAAGATAATATACTTGTGACTCGTTACGGACGTGCGCGCCTTACGTTTCGACTCGGACTAAATAATAAAAACATATATGTTTTAACGACGATCGTGTTTCGCGCTCGTTACGGACGTGCGCGCCTTACGGTTCGACTCGTACCAAATAATAAAAAAATATATGTTTTTACGACGATGGTGTTTCGCGCTCGTTACGGACGTGCGCGCCTTACGGTTCGACTCGGACTAAATAAAAAAAATATATGTTTTTACGACGATCGTGTTTCTCGCTCATTACGGACGTGCGCGCCTTACGGTTTGACTCGGACTAAATAATAAAAAAATATATGTTTTTACGACGATGGTGTTTCGCGCTCGTTACGGACGTGCGCGCCTTACGGTTCGACTCGGACTAAATAAAAAAAATATATGTTTTTACGACGATCGTGTTTCTCGCTCGTTACGGACGTGCGCGCCTTACGGTTTGACTCGGACTAAATAATAAAAAATATAAGTTTTTACGACGATCGTGTTTCGCGCTCGTTACGGACGTGCGCGCCTTACGGTTTGACTCGGACTAAATAATAAAAAATATAAGTTTTTACGACGATCGTGTTTCGTGCTCGTTACGGACGTGCGCGCCTTACGGTTCGACTCGGACTAAATAATAAAAAAATATATGTTTTACGACGATCGTGTTTCGTGCTCGTTACGGACGTGCGCGCCTTACGGTTCGACTCGGACTAAATAATAAAAACATATATGTTTTTACGACGATCGTGTTTCGTGCTCGTTACGGACGTGCGCGCCTTACGGTTCGACTCGGACTAAATAATAAAAATATATGTTTTAACGACGATCGTGTTTCCGCTCGTTACGGACGTGCGCGCCTTACGGTTCGACTCGGACTAAATAATAAAAAAAAAATATATTTTTATGACGATCTTGTTTCGCGCTCGTTACGGACGTGCGCGCCTTACGGTTCGACTCGGACTAAATAATAAAAACATATATCTTTTAACGACGATCGTGTTTCGCCCTCGTTACGGACGTGCGCGCCTTACGGTTCGACTAGGACTAAATAATAAATAAATATATGTTTTTACGACGATCATGTTTAGCGCTCGTTACGGACGTGCGCGCCTTACGGTACGACTCGGACTAAATAATAAACTTATATCTTTTAACGACGATCGTGTTTCGCGCTCGTTACGGACGTGCGCGCCTTACGGTTTGACTCGGACTAAATAATAAAACATATATGTTTTAACTGGAAAAAAAAGATGGAAAAAGACTATTTTAACCCTGTGCCCAGCTGCAAACAGACCCGATTCAAGGGTAAAATGGTCATTTTCCAGGTCAATGCACTTTTTACCTTTTTACCCTTTATATACGCAGCGTATAGGATAGTGCGTTTTTACCTTTTTACCCTTGTAAAGGGTCTATACGGAGCAGGATTGAGGGGTGAAAGGGTCATTTGGAAGCTATACGCTGCGCAGTGATCTATACGCAGCGTATGTAAAGTTCAATTTTTTATTTTTTATTTTGTATATTCTTTTGTTTATTTATAGAAAAATATATAAAATTATTGTATTTATATGTTTATTTATAAAGGTATTTCAAAGTTTCAAAAAATTCAAGTTATTTTGTGTATTTTATATGTATTCTTGTGTTTATTTATGGAAAAATAAATAAAAATTGTTGTATTTATATATTTATTTATAAAAATCAATATTATAAAAAATCAAAATTGATAAAATGTATTTTCGGTTAAATGTATACTCGGGTCTTTGTGTTTGTCTGAGTCTGCTTTAGGGTTGACTATGTTGTAGTAATGTTGTAACCGCGGCCTATACATGTCATCCCACTGTTCTGCAACTATTGTTCGATGTGTGGACCACATTGGGCTCACTGTAGGCATGGATAGTCGCTTTCCAACTTAGCATGTATGAAGTGTGACCAGTTAACAGGTACGAGAGTTATCGCCTGAGGTCGTGGATTTATAGGGCCAACTGTTAACGGGAAATAGGTATAGCTCCCTTCGATGCTTAGCACGTGGAGGATGAATGCCAAGAGATACTATCATGTATCCGGATAAAGTCCCCTTCCCCCCATCTCTCGAATACATGCGTCCATAGCGACTCGTTAAAGTTAATCTCCAGTAGTAACTCATTTCGAATACGGAGCCATAGGTATTCCCCATAACCTAACCCGACAGCCACAGACTTGTACCCATAATGACCGTCTTGGATCACATTTTTTATACGTGAGATGTAAGGGTGAAACTCCGATGGAATTTGAGGCCCAAACCTCTTAATTGTTAACAAGTTCTCGTCCCCCTTTCTGAATGGAAAACCATGATCATCCCACGTCTCCTTCTTTTTAGAGCATTTCGTTGAATGGCTTCGTTGCATATTAGGTTTTTTCAGACTTTACAACCGAACCAGTTCTACGAGAGCCTCGTGACGGTATGTATGAGCTGTGTTGGGGTAAATCATGCTACGGTGTGGGGAATCGGTATATAAGTTGCTTGCCTCCCCGTAGGAGCTTTTTCTCGCATCTTCGTCTAACCTCGCAGCTTCTTCTAGCCTTTGTTGTACTCTTTTGTTGTAGACCGACCGCGAGTGTTTTGTTGGACAATCGGTGGTTTCTTAGTTGAGGACTTCGGAGTGAAGACCGCTTTTATCTTTAAAAGCAGACTTTTTTACTGAATGGGGGATTCTGACTCTACCTGTTGCCGCACAATATTGAGCTCTTCTACAACATCGACCTCCTCGTCAACCAGTTTACACGGTAGTAAGTCAAGCTTACGCAAGAATACATCAACGTCGTCGAGTTGTATCTTACGCCCTTCACAGTTAAATCAGTACGATGAGAGAAACAGCTAAAATGGTACTAAATAACAAAAGGTTTGTCGGTTTACTATTTCGTACCTGTTCGTCTGTACTTTTCCAACCTGCAAGCACACGGCAACCCACAACTAAGCCACAAATGGCAACCACATGATGCGTTAAGTTTTCGCAACACCTCCAGCTTCCTCATTAGCTCTCCTTTCAGCAGATCAAGCGCTGTATGCGAAACTTTTCCACGTGGTTGTCCAACAGTGGTTGTCGTAAATGGTGGTTCATTGTTTTTTCTATGCTTTCGGTGAAACTTTTTCTTATTTCTCCTATCTGAGTTTCAAATATATCAATGACGCAACCCAGAATTTTCTCCAATGAACTCCTGTGCTCAATGTATCTTTTAAAATTTGCGTGTTGGCTCTCAACTCTGTTATTGGTAACTCTGTTAGTGGTGTGCTGACCAAAGTTGCGACGTGTATTAGTCCACACAAAAACGAACGTTTCTTTAAAGTTTTCGATCCAGTTTTCGTATACATAATTAAAGACCCCTGCAAAAAAAATGAAATGTAAAAGCGTGTGTAAATATAATAGATTGTGTGAGTTATTTGTTGAAGACACACTTACTCTTACGGTTGGCAGCCACGAGTCGGTTATACATTTTGTCCAGGTTGTATGCGTATATGGGCTCTGAAGCAGACTCGCACACTCTCCGCCAGTATGACAGAAATTTCTCCCAATCTCATTTGTTGAACCCTTGCCTGCAATTTTTAACTATATTTTGTTCAATATGAAAACGGCATAGAAACCTGGACGCGTTCGGGAATACTTTAGCGCACGCGTTAATCAGGCTAGCTCTCTATCCGTGACTATCACACGCCGCATCATACATTCCTGCAACATTGCCTTGATCCGCTCAAGAACCCACACGAAGTTATCCCTTCGTTCCTTGCAAATAACGGCATGTGCGATACAAAAAGACTTGCTGGTCGACGTCAAACCCACAACCTGGACAAAGGGCATGTTGTAGATGTTTGTTTTGTACGTTGCGTCGATCAACATCACGTGCGGGAATGCATACCACATATTGATTGAATGAGGATGAACAAAGAAAAGCTCAGTAACGACATCTGTTTTTGGATCCTGGCGGGTGTCGTAAATGAATCGGTGGGCATGCAGCATGCTTTCCAGTGCCTGCATGGGAGTCGTTACGTCCATCTGTGACGCTCTAATCTTTTGTACCGCATTTTGCACGTCTCTCTGAACATGGAGGCTGTCGGGAAACTGCTTTCGTAGGGTTAGAAATATGTAACATGGTTCCATGTTTTGGGCAGTTAGCTGCTCAATAAAGCCTGTATTCGACTTTAGTAAATCTTCGCACGAAGGCATGGCCCAACAGACTCTACGTAGGTTCGTGGTTATCTTCCGTGCAGTCCACTTTTAACTCCCACGTGTCATTCGTCACGTCCCGTATAGCAATTAATGTAAATGGGCAACCAATTTTTTTGCTACCAGCTTTCCTAACTGTTGCTTTACTACGGGGTTCACCACCACAGTCGCACACAAGCCATACCATCCACGTGCTACCGCTAAATTTTTCAATCGGCGGGTAACAATAACGTAACCATTCTCATTTCCCGTTGCTTTCACCCAATTCTTCAGATCAGTTAGAGACATGAAACGCTAAAAAATAGTTACGTTATAACAACAATTATATAATTTTAACAATCATAACAATAATAATATAATTTTAACAATAATAATAATAATTATATAATTTTAATAATAATAACAATAATTATATAATTTTAACAACAATACATAATTTTAACAATAATAACAATAATTATCAATTTTAACAATAATAACAATAATTATATAATTTTAACAATAATTATATAATTTTAACAATAATAACAACAATTATATAATTTTAACAATAATGACAATAATTATATAATTTTAACAATAATGACAATAATTATAAAATTTTAACAATAATAACAATAATTATATAATTTTAACAATAATAACAATAATTATATAATTTTAATAATAATAACAATAATTATATAATTTTAACAACAATTACATAATTTTAACAATAATAACAATAATTATATAATTTTAACAATAATAACAATAAATATATAACTTTAACAATAATTATATAATTTTAACAATAATAATAATAATTATATAATTTTAACAATGATAACAATAATAATATAATTTTAAAAATAATTATATAATTTTAACAGTATTAACAATAATTATAATTTTAACAGTAATTATATAATTTTAACAATCATAACAATAATAATATAATTTTAACAATAATAACAATAATTATATAATTTTAATAATAATAACAATAATTATATAATTTTAACAACAATTGCATAATTTTAACAATAATAACAATAATTATATAATTTTAATAATAATAACAATAATTATATAATTTTAATAATAATTATATAATTTTAACAATATTAACAGTAATTATATAATTTTAACAATAGTTATATAAACAATAATAATAATTATATAATTTTAAAAATAATAACAAACAATTATAATTATAATTTTAACAATAGTAATAACAAAAAAGTAATACCATGTTATTTTGAAACGGATTGCCCGGGGTGCTGGGTTCATAGTCATCATATAGTGGTGTGTTAGGAGGCTGATCACAGCATCCTCCGTATCCACCATATCCTCCGTATCTATCTAAACTATCTTCTTCCACGTAATAATCTTCACCACCGTATCCGTAATCAGGATACAATTGCTGCGTCGGGTAATATGGATCATCAACAGGGGCATTCTCAGCACCGTATCCTACGTATCCATGCAGATTATCTTGTTGCACGTACGGAGGTTCAAACTCGTATCCATAATCCGGATACACTTGATTTGCCGGGTAATATGGTTCATCAACAGGTGGAGTCGGAGCCTCGTTCAAGTCTGGCAGTTGTTTTTTTTTTATTAACAGGGACGCCGGACACAACCTCCTCCTCCTCATTAGCATCATTTTCTTCCCATTCGTCGTTAGAATAGCGATTAAAGAAATAATTCTCGTCCCAAAATGACGACATTTTATCCCCATCGAAGTAAGTATACAAAGAAAGAATGCGAGTAATTGTGAGAATTCGTAGGCAGATATGGATGTCTAAATACAGTTTGAAATTCATCTTTATCAGCCTCGTATAGGTCTATACTCTGCGTATAGCTTTATTCACGTGCCTAGACAACATCGTATCAATATCAAATCTGTCTGACATACGCTGCGTATGGGTCTATGCGCAGTGTATATTGTACTTTACATACGTTGCGTATAGACCTATATGAAGCGTATGTCAGACAGATGTGAAAATGTACTAGGTTTGACTGTCTGGTCGTGTACCTACCCCCAATCTACGCTGCGTATAGGTCTATACGCAGCGTATATTTGAAACCCTATACGCTGCATATAGGCCTATACACAGCGTAAATAAACCTTAAGTGTGCAAATAGGCAAGACCGATGTGCAAATAGGCAAGGCCGGTGTGCAAATAGTTTGAGCCTAGTTCTAATCCTAACTATCTAAAACCAACAACTCCAATCGTAACTATCTAAAACCAACAACTCCAATCCTAACTATCTATAACCAACTATCATAATCCATTCGGTCATACTTAAAACAGTTTACTGTTGATTTTTTCATATGCTAATTTGCAACCGGATCCATTAACCTAAATATTAAAAGACGAACGGAATAAACAGCGACTCCTGCATGGGTTTTCTACATGTCTTATAGTAGGCAGACGAATGCTACATTTAGAATTTGATTGCCACATTTCATTCTCACACCCATACAAATAGAGAGAGAAGGAGATGCAAGAGCGACCAGAAATCAACGATTCAACAGTGCCGATAAGTTTAAGAATCGTAACTTTAGTTTGGTAAGCACTTACAGGACTATATTTGATCATTCGGAAACATCATTAACCGATTTAATCAATCAACTTACAATTTATCATTTTATGTACTTCCTTCATCAAAATTTATAATTTTAACGATTAAAAATTATATTATTTTTTCCAAATCATTTCAAAATAATAGTTAAAAACATTTTATTATAAAATGATTTTTATATATTTATACACAACATTTTGAGCGGACGACAAGGCCCTCATGTCCGCAATCCCTTTATCTTGTTATGAGCCGCCATTGAAGGAGAGACCAATTCGAATAATACCGTACATGTTTTAAAGATAAATGTAATTCTATTACTACAACTACAAGTCTCATTTTTAGTCTTCAGTTTATTCGTCAGGATCGAAAAAATATTGCAATTTAGACCGAATTTAAAGGATGACTCATACTACAATTATATCCATAAATGGCGTTTTTTTATATCGTGATCCAGAAATTAAGTGCCACCACAAATTTTGTATTTTTCAAACTTTTATTTCTTCATTAGAATTTAATTTATACACTTACGATGTATGAATTTATTTTACTACAAACAATTTATTTTTAATATAAATACATTTCCCTTAAACTATACATAAAAACTTTTACAAATTTTGTTGGTAAATAATAAAATCCTGAATATTAATTCAAATATTATTTTAATAACTATTAACAGAAACTATAAACATTTCATGTCATAAGTCACCCGTGATATTTTCAGTCGTATGTTTTGACTAAAAGAAATTAGTTTGATATTATATATTTAACAAATCACATGAATAAATAAAAATCTAATGGAAAAGTCACACCTTAATTAAAAGGTAAAAAACAAACTAATTTCTAATAATACATACGCGAAATATGTGGTCGAGCCCCTTTCATACTCGCCTATATAGAAGCAACCACCTTCTCTTTTGATTTTCTAAGAAAACAACATTACGTACAGACACCAAGAAATCGGGTGTTTGATACAAATTTGGTTCTATTATTAGATAATCTACAAAATCACAATCTTTTTGAAGATTTGATCATTCAATTGATCAAACCGAAAAATCTAGTCACAATGAGTTCCAAATCGTGTCTAGTTTTCGCCATTTTCATGTTCATAGCCATCGTGCAGGCTGAAGTTTTCGATATCACGAAGTTAGGGGCAAAGCCGGATGGGGAGATTAGCGAGGTAAACGATTAAACAACGTCGTGTTTCTAGCAAATGTATCAGATTTTACAATTTTTGGTTTGTAGGCTCTTAATGGTGCATGGACCAAGGCATGTGCTGCGGCTGAACCAAGCCAATTGATCGTTCCAAAGGGTCGATTTCTATTGAACGTGGTCGAGTTTAAGGGACCGTGTAAGGCACCAATCGAGGTTAAAATCGATGGAACTTTGATAGGTCCAGAAGATCCTGTGGTCATCCCAAAAGGGGTGCAATGGATTACATTTAGCTACGTAACAGGCTTGACATTATCAGGTATAAAAGTATTCTGGTGAGATTCATTACAAATTAAATTATTACAAAACAAAAAAAATATAAATTGTTTAATTTTTATCAATATTCATATATGTTAGATTTTGTTCATATGTTTTTTTAATCATTTATCTGCACACACGTAAGTTATAACTTCCACATGACTTACATAGGTTCTTTATATAAACGAATTTATATTGTATTAGGTTCGGGTACCGTAGATGGTGTTGGAGCAGCTATGGCATGGGCAATAAATGACCCGAAATCAACTGTCAAAAAAGGCTCATCCCTTCAATATGTATGTACATATACATATACCTACGTGTGCGTGTGCGCACAATTAAATAAAGTTGAGTTTGAAAAAAAAAACATGAACTAACAACTATTATTGTTTAACTGACCCAGAATCTTAGCTTTAATTTCGTCAAGGATTCCTTGATCACGGGAATAACTTCAAAGGATAGCAAAAACTTTCACGTAAATTTGATGACATGTACGAATGTAACGTTTGATAACTTCCACATAAGCGCACCAGCAGAGAGCCCCAACACGGATGGAATCCACATAGGGTGGTCGAAAAACATCACAATCAGGAATTCCATTATGGAAACGGGTGACGATTGTGTGTCGATTGGCGATGGATGTGAAAACTTGAACATTGAGGGAGTGAAATGTGGTCCGGGACATGGTATTAGTGTTGGAAGTTTGGGTAGAAACACGGGTGAGAAGCCAGTGATTGGGGTTTACGTGAAGAACTGCTCGTTTGTTGAGACAGAGAACGGTGTTCGGATTAAAACATGGCCTGATTCGCAGCCCGGAGAGGTTACTGAAATGCATTTTGAAGATCTTACTATGGAGAAAGTTAACAACCCTATTATCATTGAGCAAGAATATTGCCCTCATATTGAATGCAAAAAAGATGTAAGGCTAGCAATTTGCATGCATGCATGCATCCAAATATTTTCAGTAAAAATCATGAGAGCAACCATTTTAACCCATCAATTCAAAGGGTTCACTTTTTAAAGTTACTAAAATAGTCCTTTGACTTTTATTTTTCAAAAAGAAATAACTCAACCATTTACATACATCGAGAAAAACTAAGCCTTTAAATACCTGAGTTTGTGAGGGGAAGATTTTGAATTCAAGTCACATAGACAACAGAGATTAAAAAATTAGCGTTAAAAAAAACCATTTAGAGTCCACCGAAGGTTAAGGTTCTAATTTGTATCATGTCTTATCCAACCATGCATGCTTCTAACTTGGTTCATATTCTTATGGGAACCATTCAGAGTCCATCGAAGGTTAAGGTTCACAATGTCTTCATCAAGAATGTTAAGGGAACTGCGAATACGCCAGAAGTTGTGAAGCTTAGATGCAGCAAGGCTAATAACGGATGTGAGAATGTGCACATTTCTGACATCAACTTGACATATGATGGTCCTGCAGGCAAAGCAATTCAACAATGCCATAACGTGAAGCCGGTTTATGAAGGCGAACTTAACCCCCCAGGCTGCGCAGCGGCTTGATCCAAGTTTCATGGAGATTGTAATTACTAGTTTAAAGGTTTTTGATATTCTTGTTCTTGATTTTGTTTGTCTGAATCTTAGGGCAATGATTGTTCATTTTCAGCATCATTTTCTTCATTGTATATATGTATTTGATTTAAGATTAATAATTATGAAGATCTTACACGTCCTATGATCAAAGTTGGTTGAAATATGATTTCCATGTTCCTTTCTTCCTTTAAAAACATTACTTTTGTTATATATGTATTGCTAATCCAATGTCACTTGTGTGTTAATTACTCATCTATGATTAATTGTACACTATTGGGCCTCACTTAACGGCTCATGTTATGTGTTTGTGTGTTGGTTTAAGTGACTTTTTAATAACTATTGTCAAATCATTTAAAAACATAATTAATTTAGATAGCTAGACTAAGTAGGATATCATATCCACAAAAATCACGTTCTTAGTATTACACGTTTAGTTTGCCTATGAAAAGTAACTCACAAAGATTTAATTGGTATGAGTCAGGGGCGTGGCTACACAGAAGGTTACGGGTTCAGCCGAACCCGTACCAAATTTTTTTAGTGTTATATACGTGTAATTTGACATCGTACCCGTAGAAATTTCGACATCGAACCCATAGAAATATTCAAATATTTAGACCGGACCCTTAGAACCTTTACACTGAACCCTTAAAAAACTTCATCAAACTATATAAAATTTACAACAAATCTTAACCTACATTTTAATTAAAAAGGAATAGCATGTTAAGCCTTGTTAAGCCATTAACTCATTTATCCCACATCTCCATATTATAAATTAGCAACTTTTTGTTGTTGTGTATTGTACCCCAAGCTTGGGGAGTTTTTTTTTTAAAACTTTGATTTTTCACTTTTAACCCAAACATTTTCATATTTTGTATTTTAACCTCTTTTGATTTTTTTTACTTTTAACCCAATGTTTTTCATCTTTTATAATTTAACTCAACACTTTATTATTTACAACTTTGTCCCCCATACTTTTTATCTTTCGCAAGTTTTTCGTTTTACGTTTCGTTCTAAATTTTGCGAGTTAACACGTCGTAACGTGCATGCGTTGCTTTATATTTTCACATTTAACAGGCCCGTCGCAACGAGTCCATTTTTCCCCTTTTGACAAGTTCGCCGTAACGGGCTGGTCCTAGATCAACTAAGTTATAAAAATTGTCTAGGTTTTACGTTTCTGTTTAATATCTTCGCATTAACACACTGTAACGGGTGTGCGTGGTTCGACGATTTTAAGTCTGCTTTTCGTTTGGTGTAATTTTTTCCATTTATCTATTTTATTTTACGAGTTTTTCCAATATTGAGAGTCGATGCCGGTGTGGCATTGGTGCTACTTGGCACAGATTTACTGTAACATTTGTAAAAATCGGGTTTTCAAAACCCGCTCCGTTTTGTAATCGAATATCAAGTTATAAAAGTTACGTCGAATATTTATGATTATTTTGATTTAAAACGATACATAATTAATAAATAAACTAAACTATAAAAATTATATTTGATAAAAAGTTAAAATAAAATAAATAAAAAAATTACCGGGACTCGAACCCGGGTCAGCCAAGACACACTTCAGCAACTTAACACCCACTCACAAGACCACTCCGCCACATTGTGTTTTCTGCTAACTCTAGGAACACAAATGAAATTTATACATAAACCAGTTAAAACCGGTTGCGCCATCTGAGAAACGGTAATCGGCTCCGTTTGATTGAGCCTTGATCGCACAGTTTCATTTATGTTATTTACAGTATGATGTTGATATGTTCATGTATGCTGTCATGTGCTATTGTATGTTATAGTTGTGACTGCTATTTGTCATTGCTTGATTATTTACATTTGCTCATTTATGATTATGCACAATTTTTCATTGATAAACTAACAATTAATTCATTAATAAATGTTTATCTAATAAGGTTCACTCGCCAACTTATGTTGACCCAAAAACCCCCATTTTACACATGATACATGTGAACCAGCAGCAGCTAAAAACACATAGGGCTTGGACTAGAAGAATAAAACGATTTAGAGTTGGGATTGTTATGCTTGGTTTATTTTCTTTGTATTGAATGAACATGTTTGGATTTTTGGAAATGTAACTTTGACTTTATTAAATATGAAACATATTAGTAAATGTCATGAGCTTTGGTGATAACCCAATTATGTCCCGACTCTTATTCCGCTGCGGGTCGGGGTGTGACATTTACGAATGTTTTTAACCTATTAATTTTTTTACTAATATTTTGTTTCAGTTTACCCCTATACTTCCTTTACTTAAAAACTATTTTTTACATGCATATTTTATGTACGGGTAGGTATAAATATGACTTGTTCTACATTTTGACGTAGACTTTTTTTTAAACGACTCAGGTCAAATATAACACGTTTCGTTTAAAGAAACCATGTTTACGTTCATGTTTTTATGTACGTTTCGATATAAATTCAAGTTGTTCTACGTTTCGATGTAATTTTTTTGGGAAATGATTCAGGTTAAATATGATATGTTTTCGTGTTTCTTTATGTATGTTTCGTAAAGTTTGTTTCAAACCGAATGGAGTCAAATTATGGTTTCCTTTTTCCCATTTTTTTAAAGCTCTAATTAATTCCTTTCGATTACATGTGACAGATTTTCCTTCGAACCCGTTACGTTTTCTATGTATGAGTTGGGTCACATATAATACATTATGATTGTTCGATATGAATTTGATTTACTTTACGTTTGATCCAATCACAACGAGTTTATCAAGATACATCGAAATGCATGCTTTCATATGGTTAATGCATCATATAACGTTTGGACTAATCCATTTAATGTTTACGATGTACCCGTGCCGTAACGTGGGTGGGTCTTAATCCTAGTTCAATTAAAAAAAATTATTAAGGCTTAAGCCCACAAAATAAGCCCATAAACCATTTAAATTAAAAAAGGTAACAAATAAACTATTGAAGGGAAAGAAAGAATTAGTCAATACACAATTGAATAAGATTTGCTTAGAAAGGTTTATATAAATGTAATGGATGTGTTTCAAAAAATGAAACCCTCGTAGAGAGCAACTTTGATGGATCCCTATTATTCACTTTTAATATAAATTGGCGCATTTTTTATTAATTGTTTTCATTTTAATTTGATTTTTATTATATTTTTATTATATGACCCGACCCGACCGCTTAACCAGACCGAATAGAAAAGGTCGAAACCTAGTGATAGAGAATTTGTTGGCCGTCCCTCGAAAATTTTTGAAACAGAATAAAAAGTCCCTGGTTACAGCGTTGATTTGAGTTAAACTAATGTTAAGGTTTGATAGTCCTATGTATAATCTAGCTTAATCCCTATGCTAGTAAGCTACATTGACATAGCCTTTTTTTTAACATACTTGAATGATGGACAACTAGCAGACTCCCATTTATACAACAAATCATTAGCAATACTAAATCAGAAAATTTACGATGTAGAATGGGGTCATATTAGTTAGCAACTCACCATTCGACGCTAACAGTCATATACCCCGTATTCTCTAAAATTATAACATAAATAGCATAAATAGTGCAATAACGAAGCGTGATCAAAATAGTTTGTCCTCTAGCACACGAATATATTGAACACATGATCAAATCAGTCACCAACAAAAAAATAACATGAACACATTGATACCTAGCAATGGTTCGATCAAATTGTATACATATGCAAGTTCAAACATGTCGAGGTATGACCCGACCCGGCCAACTTGGGTTGGTCAAACCAATAAATTTAAATATACCATGAGTTATTCTAGAATGTTCTAATAGAAGATATGACTAACATAACTACCAAATCTCCGGTGAAGATCTGCACGACCTTCCAGTCATGGGCCCACCCCATGAAAACGGTGACACCTAATAAGGGGGGAACGCTAGATGAACCAAACAATATAAAAAGATGAAGGCATTAAGGTAAAATTCATTTACTCTCATCGTACTCTTACCATACTTGATATACCAACCCAACATGCTAGACGATGATTACAGGAGTTCCCTCGTTCCTGTAACGAGTTCTAATGATGTTCTCTTTTGCAGATTCGGGTTCGGATCATTGCCATCAAGAATATTCATTGAAGATGTATTCTTCGGACATAACACACCCGGTTATGATCACACGAAAAACTAACCAATTGTAAAAATAAACAAATGTTGTCAGTACACGATTATTTTAAAATTAATTAATTAACAACTTGTCACTTACTTCTTTGCCAAAAAAGGCAATAGGTTGCTAAGGTCATTCGTTATACCCATCATTCTCCATTAACCATTCATTGTCATCTCAACACCACCTCCTCCCTCCATTGTAACACCTCATAAAATTCGTCCCGTAAAAATTTTGATACGTGTCCCGCTGATCCTCGTTACCACAAGTTGGCCGAGAGAGACTAAAAGCATCGTTATGTTAAAGTATAACCTCTGAACGATAGCTACTCAAAATCGGGGGACCAAATGTGAAATTTGGCCAAAATATTGTTTCTGGAAGGCGGTTATGGACCGCAAGGCTCCAACCTTACGGTCCGTAACCATTCAAAATATGTGGGCGCCAGAAGAGCTTACGGACCGTAAGCCTAAAAGCCATACGGTCCGTAAGCCACTGTCAGTGCCAGTTTGCTTGGCAGCTTCCTGCCTGCTGTCACACCCCAACCGATTGCGGAAACATCGGGGCGCGGCACTAGGCGAATCAGATTGATCAAGAGATTCCATAACGGTTAAGTCAAAGACAATAATCAACATTTAACATCCCATACTATTAAACTCATAAAATCTTAAAAATACCATTACATTTCAAACAAATCCCTTAAACATATAATCTGATCCGATCTTCCCTAGATTTATTACAAATATTCTAAGGCAAAACCTATCACTATGCATCCATGCTAAAATCCTCAACCTGCCACATATGTTAAAATAAAACGTCAATACAATAATGTAAAGGTGAGCATACGAGTTTTGCATACAATATAGATATAAAAGCGTTTAGCATACACCACATGACATACGTAATAGTTGTGAATGATGTAATTACTTAGATTCATGCAAACCAACAAACCACGATTGATCGAGGCATGCGAACAAGCGTTCACATCCTAAAAGATAAAATAAAAGCGAAATAAAAATGCGAGCCTTAACAACCCCGGGCCTCCGGGTGGCGGGTCAACCTCTAGTATATATCATGTTAAAGGTGGCGTACAAGCAATCAAGCAATACATACAATTCAGCTGATTTCACGTATAATCATGTAACAGTGGGTTGCGAATAAGCATTTGAGATTTGTGTGACGTGATTTTGATATAGGAACATATATGACACCCAAAAGTGCGTTTAAGCGTAAAAAGGGTTCAAGTATACTTACAGTTTGTGTGTTTCGGGAGAGATGAGGGATCTGAGAAGAGTCGAGGAGAGCGCCGGATCAGCCTGTAAGCGAACAGAAGTGCATCGGTCTTTCGAATTGTTGAAACGGTCAAGTTTGAGTTGGGCAGAGGACAAGTTCGGGCGGACTTGTATGTTTCCATACAAGTTCGAGCGAACCTGTGAGGAATTGCTGTGTTTTGAGACAAGTTCGGGCGAACTTGTTAAATTTCTCAAGAATCTTGACAAGTTTGGGCGAACTTGTGTAAGGTGTTAACAGAATATGTAAGTTCGGCCGAACTTGTGAAGTTTCCTGAGAAACTTGACAAGTTCGAGCGAATTTGTGGTGTTCTATTGAAGATTTTTTACTCAAGTTCGGCCGAACTTGACCTAGAGGGTGCAAGTTCGAGCGAACGTGACTGTTGAGCTGTATAAAAACAGTAAATCTCGAGCGAACTTGATGTTTCTTGGTCCAAAATCTTGCGTTTTCTCGTCGTTTGCTGAGGAAATCGAGTGCCCATCCCTCCAACCTTAAACCACTGAGTAAAACTTAGGCTGGAGAGGTCTTTTGGAGCGAGTTTAGCCATTTTACAGAAACTCGGGCTAATCCGGGCGAACTTGACGGTTCGTACGGGTTAGTCCAGCTTGTAAAGTGACGATTTCGTCCTTGTGCTTCCGATCTGAGATCTAGCTCGACAACGCCTTGTTCCACTTCAAAGTGAACAAAACATACGTCGTTTAGTCCGAATATTGTGTAAAATCGATGTTTTAAAGGTTTTACTCAGATCTAAGAGTAGATCTGAGTGAAAACAGAAGTTTTGTATAAAAAGATGAAGTTTTCGTAAAACAGAAGAGATTTGATGAAAACGAAGGCAGAGCCTTGTGCAAAATCGTTGTAAAATGTTGTTGATCATCATTGTAGTTGAAATCGGGTTGAATCTTACTTAGAAAACAAGGGGTTTCGGGTTTTGAGAGCTTTGGGTGAACTTGCAGCAAGTTCAAATGAGAGAATGGAGCTGAGTATTTATAGGTGAAGGTAAAATGTGAGCTGAAGGGAGTCAAGTTCGGGCGAACTTGTACATATTCGTACAAGCTCGAGCGGACTTGTAAGTTATTCAGGAGGTTTTAGTCAAGTTCGGTCGAACTTGTTGATTCTGTGAAGAATCACAGCAAGTTCGAGCGGAATTTAGGAGAGATGAAGGTCTGTTTGGCCAGTCAAGTTCGGCCGAACTTGGCAACACCAAGTTCGAGCGAACTTAACCCAATTGTTGGGTTTTCTTTGTTTTTCGTTCGGTTATCGATTATTTAGTGATGTAATCGAGTTATAAAGTAACGTTAAGCGATTAAGCGATGTGATGGCGAGTGTAATCATAACCATAAACACACATAACACATAAATAACATAAAACCACATAATTAACTGCGTTTTCCGATGCGATGAGATAAGCGATGCGATGGCACAAGTGTTTATTAACAATAACACACTCGGCTCGTATAATAGCGTATTTAGTTGTAATTGAGATTAGATTAGCGATGCGTTTAATAAGCGATTAGATGCGATATAACCGTAACTCATCATAATTTAATTAACATAACTTTCTTATAATTCGAATCTCGGGATTACAAGAGATAGATACAACGAATATAAAAGAAAAGGATAACAACGAAATTCGGAGTTATTACAGTCCCCCTACTTTAGGAAATTTCGTCCCGAAATTTAAGTAGTGGTCGTAACAAAGAGGTGCGGGTACTTGGACTTCATGTCACTTTCCAATTCCCAAGTGAACTCTGCGCCGCGTTTGCCTTCCCATCGGACCTTCACGATAGGGATGCGAGAGCGCGTAGTTTCTTGGTTTCTCGGTCCATGATCTCGACAGCTTTTCCACGAAATGGAGAGTCTCGGTGATTTGCAAATCTTCGAGAGGTACGTGAGGTTTTCTTCGGCTAGGCATTTCTTGAGGTTTGACACGTGGAAAATCGGATGGACGTTGTTAAGTTCCGCCGGTAGTTCGAGACGATAGGCTACTTTACCGATCCTTTCCAGAATCTTAAAGGGACCTACATATCGAGGTGCTAGCTTTCCTTTCTTCCCGAAGCAGATCACTCCCTTCCAAGGTGCAACCTTTAGGAGAACGTGATCTCTCACTTCGAACTGTAGGGGCTTGCAGCGTTTATCGGCGTAACTCTTTTGACGACTCCGAGCTTTCAAGAGATTGTCTCTGATTTGGAGGATTTTGTCCGTCGTTTCTTGAATTAGCTCGGACCGGTGATTTGTGATTCTCCGATCTCGTGCCATGCAATAGGCGATCGACATTTTTTTCCATACAGTGCCTCAAAAGGAGCCATTTGAATATTGGTATGGTAACTATTATTGTAAGAGAATTCGATTAAAGGTAAATGCATATCCTAAATACCACCGAAATCTATAATGCACGCACGAAGCATGTCTTCTAGGGTGTGGATCGTGCGCTCAGTCTGACTGTCGGTTTGAGGTTGAAAAGCGGTATCGAGATTAAGCGTAGTACCGAGAGCGGGTTGAAAAGTCTCCCAGAGGCGCGAGGTAAAGCGATTGTCCGGTCAGAAATGATGTCACGAGGCGTCCCTATTTCCACATCGGGATTTCGGGTTGTTCGAGCAAGCTAGAGGGCCTTTGATGCTCGGCTTTAACTTTTGAACAAGTTAAGCATTTTGAGACGTAAACGGCGATATCCTTTTTCATGCCCGCCCACCAGTACTTAGGACGAAGGTCCTGGTACATCTTTTCGGCTCGGGGTGAATGGAATATCGAGATTTATGGGCTCCAAATGCGATCGAGACAGTAATAGATACCGTTAGGTTTAACAACGAGTTGAGTTTCGACACCACATCTCATTTCTTCCTCCAAAGTATTCTCGTTAAAACAAGCGAATTGAGCAGAGCAAATCATCATTTCGAGATCATTCAAAGCTTGAGAGTCACGAACACTATATACATAGCTTCGTCGACTGAGAGCATCGGCGATGACGTTTGCTTTGCCCGGATGGTAGCGTATCTCGAAATCGTAATCGTTGAGAAGTTCAACCATTGGCTTTGGCGCATGTTTAGTTCCTTTTGATTAAAGATATGTTGTAAGCTCTTATGGTCGGTGAAGACCGTACACTTAGTACCGTAAAGGTAGTGTTGCCATATCATCAATGCAAAAACAACCGCACCGAGTTCGAGATCGTGGGTTGTGTAGTTTTTCTCATGGATCTTGAGTTGTCGAGACGCATACGCGATAACCTTGTCTCGTTTCATGAGAACACAACCAAGGCCAAGGTCTGAGGCATCGCAGCAAACAACAAAATCGTCGTTTCCGTCGGGAAGAGCGAGTACGGGAGCGTTGCATAGCATACGCTTGAGTGTTTGAAAAGCTTCCTCTGCTGAAATCCCAAACGAAAGGTTTGTCTTTATGAGTTAAAGCGGTAAGCGGGATGGCGATTTTCAAAAAGTCAGCGATACTCGATGGTAGTAACCCGCCAATCAAAGAAATGAACGGATTTCGGAAGCATTATTTGGCGTAATCAACTCTTGATAGCTTCAATCTTTGCAGGGTCGACGTGAATTCCTTGACTATTAACGATGTGGCCGAGAAATTGAACTTCTTCGAGCCAGAATTCAAATTTAGAGAACTTAGCATAAAGACGATTACCTTGGAGAAGTTCGAGGACTAAACAGAGATGGCGCGCGTGTTCGTCTCTCGACTTCGAATAGATAAGGATGTCATCGATAAACACAATGACAAAACGATCTAAGAAAGCTTTACACACACGGTTCATCAAATCCATGAAGACCGCGGGTGCATTGGTAAGACCAAAAGGCATGACCACGAATTCGAAATGGCCATAATGGTACGAAAGGCGGTTTTTGGAATATCTTCTTCCAACACGCGTAATTGATGATTACCGGAATGAAGATCGATCTTAGAAAAACAAGTAGCACCTTGAAGCTGATCAAATAAGTCGTCGATTCGAGGAAGAGGATAGCGATTCCTTATCGTCGTTTGTTAAGTTCCCGATAATCGATGCACATTCGGAACGTCCCATCTTTCTTTTTCACGAAAAGAACGGGTGCGCCCCAAGGCGAAGTGCTTGGGCATATGAAACCTTTATCAAGAAGCTCTTGAAGTTGGCTCGATAGCGCGCGCATTTCTATGGTGCGAGACGATAAGGAGCTTTAGCAACGGGAGTAGCACCGGGAACTAAATCGATACGGAATTCGACATCTCGAGTAGGGGGTAATCCGGGTAAGTCGTCGGAAAGACTTTGGGAAATTCACGAACAACAGGAACGTCTTTAAAAGTCTTCTTTTCTTTCTCCGGGTTCATTATATGGGCTAGAAAAGCAACACATTGCTTTCGCAAGCATTTGTGTGCTCGAGTGCATGATAAAAGCATCAACTTCATTGAGGGAGTTTCACCATAGAGATGAAGTTGATCACCGTCAGGGAGAGGGAAGCGAATCATTTTATCGAAGCATACAACTTCAGCATGGTTTTCATGAAGAAAATCCATGCCTACTATGACATCGAAGCTTCCTAACTGCATAGGTATGAGATTGATCGAGAAGACATGGTTGTTGAGATCGAGAGAAAAACCACGTAGGACGGAGGTGGCGATAATGGCTTTTCCGGTGGCGACTTCCACATCGAAAGTCTTTGGGAGTTTAGCGCGCTTACATTTTAAAACCTTTTCGAATTCTAACGATACAAAACAATTATCGGCACCAGTATCAAATAAACATGAAGCATAAATACCATTAAAGAGGAACATACCGTTGACAACATTGTTGTCATTCTAGCCTGGCGATGGTTCATGTTGAAGGCTCGACCACGCGCAGCCTGTTGTTGCTGCTGAGGCTGTGGTGGTGGCTGCTGCAAGGCTGAGGCTGCTGTGTTCCCGCTTCCCATGTTTGTTCGGGCAGACGTTACTGAAATGATTCGGATCACTGCACGTGTAACAGGCACGTGCCCTTGGAGCTTGTTGTGATTGGCCTGGGGAGGGGCTGGTAGAGCTGGTGTTGTAGGGGCCTGAGAGCTGATGGCGAGGGCCTGATCAGCAACTGACAGTAAAGTGGCCGTAGATATTGCAGTTGGTGCAGAAGCGACAGTTGCCTCCAACTGCATGATGATAAGTGCATTTTGAGCACAGAGGATGAGGGCCAGTATAGCACGTTTTGCCGGCGGTGCGTTTGGTGCTGCAGATTGGAGTGGCTAAGGGTTTGCTGGACAGTAAGAACAAAGTTATTGCTCGGGTTCTCTCGCTTGCGGCTTCGGGACAGTTCTTTACCTTTTGGGATTGATCGGATGGAGCTGCTGATTCGGTGATGGCCTGGTTAGCGACTTTGCCGTGGTTCTTAAAGTAACCAGACTGAACCCTTTTGTCGTTATCTCGGCGGCTAACTGGTAGGTCTCTTCGATAGTATAGTGCGTGCTGCTTAAACAAAGTCAGCGAGCAATCGGGCAGAGCGTTGATGTACTTCTTGATTGCTTTCTCGGTTGTGTTAACTTGACCGGGACAGATGATGCTCAACTGTTTGAATCAAGCCGTTAAACCAGCATTGTCGGGTCCGTCTTGCTTGATTCCCCAAAATCCGTTCTCTAACTTATGGATCTCATGAGGTGGATAGAACTGTTTGATCTTATCTCCTTAAGTTCCTCCCAGGAGAGTCCGTAGGCTTCGTCGTTTCCCCTCCTGTTACGCTCCGCAGTACACAAGTCGAGAGCTCTGGATTGGAAAATGCCCGTAGCGTTAGTAGTGCGAAGGGGTTCGGGACACCCACTTTGATGGAATGTGACCTCAATAGCATCGAACTAGTGAAACATGGCACTAGGTCCTTCGGTTCCTGAGAAAGTGAGGGGGTCCACAAGCCTTGAACTACTTGAAACTGAATGATGACTTGGGCGGATCGACTTTCGAGTCCATAGAAGTGTTGCTGTTGGCGGCTTGGATTTCGCTGACTATCTGGGGGATCACTTTGGCCATTTCCTTGGCCACTAGTGTGCGAGCGCTTGTCAGCTTGGTCGCGCTGAAGATTTCTTCTGGTGTGCGATCCCATTGAAGACATCTACATTGAAGGATTTTATTGGATGAGATTCGATTATAATAGGTTTATGTTTATAGTATTTATTATTATTATTTCATACAAGGCACATAAACACATAGGCAAGTGAACACGTAGGCAGACAACACGTAAGTACATAAGCACATAGCACGTAAGCACGTAAGCACATAATTCACGTAAGCATATACTTTGCACGTATTCACCTTCTCATAAGTAAAGCGTAGCACGTACGAGATGCGATATATAAGCGAGATGTAAGCGATACATAAGCGAGTAACACCGCGCATGAGGCACATATGTCCTCATAGGAGTAAGCGAGTTAAGTGATTAGTTTGGTTGGTGTATTAATTACCTTTTTAGATTACGAGAGCTGTGCGAGTAGTGCATATATCGATGGAGCGTAAAAGCGATAAATCAAGAATCGGATAAGCGAGAAATCGAATAAAGCGAAAATTCTCAAAATTTAAACACGTAGATAATAATAAACTCAATGATGCGTAAAATCGACGATAAAAGACTTAAATCAATTGGGAGCGTCCTGGGTTTTGAGACGTTGACTACCCAAAGTGGTTCGAAAATTCTCTGAGTTCGGACACACGAGTTGGCTTAATAGACAAATGCTCCGCCGTACAACGGTTAACGACATTTATCCTTCCAGTTACGTCGTGTTTCGAGTCATTGAAATAATTGAGACTTTGGTGAGATTGAATCGGGAGTTCCACTAGATAGATATGGAGATTTTCGTCGAGGTTTGGATATCAATCCTAACTCAACGAAGGTATCTCGTGCGAGAGAGTATGCGAGGAGTGAATAATCTTATCGAGAGTTCTCGGTTTTCACACCTATTCTCGACTTGATCATTCGTTTGTGTGAGCGTACTTCAGCGTGTGTTGTGGTTGCTTTAGGAAAAGCAATGTTTAGAAAGTTCGTGCCGGAGGATTCTGGTCAAGTTCGGGTGAACTTGGCATCAACTGATTCAAGTTCGAGCGAACTTGTTGATGCAGCGAACTTGTTTAGTTGTGAGGGGACAGGCAAGAGGGCTTGGAGCGAACTTGGTCAAGTCCAGGCGAACTTGGTCAAGTCCAAAGCGAACTTAATCAACTTCGGGCGAACTTGATCAATTTCGAGCGAACTTGTCCCCCAAGTTCGGGCGGACTTGTCTGTTCGTATTCGTTTTCAGCGTTAATGATGCGTAACAGTCTGATTTGGTATCCTAACTATAGTCTAAGGCAAAACATGGCAATTCTACCTAACTTCCTATAGTTATGGCTCTGATACCAATCTGTCACACCCCAACCGATGGCGGAAACATCGGGGCGCGGCACTAGGCGAATCAGATTGATCAAGAAATTCCATAACAGTTAATTCAAAGAAATAATCAACATTTACATCCCATACTATTAAACTCATAAAATCTTAAAACAACCATTACATTTCAAACAAATCCCTTAAGCATATAATCTGATCCGATCTTCCCTAATTTATTACAAGATATTCTAAGGCAAAACCTATCACTATGCATCCATGCTAAAATCCTCAACCTGCCACATATGTTAAAATAAAACGTCAATACAATAATGTAAAGGTGAGCATACGAGTTTTGCATATAATATAGATATAAAAGCATTTAGCATACACCGCATGACATACGTAATAGTTGTGAATGATGTAACTACCTAGATTCATGCAAACCAACAAACCGCGATTGATCGAGGCATGCGAACAAGCGTTCACATCCTAAAAGAGAAAATAAAAGCGAAATAAAAATGCGAGCCTTAACAACCCCGGGCCTCCGGGTGGCGGGTCAACCTCTATTATACTATCATGTTAAGGGTGGCGTACAAGCACTCAAGCAATACATACAATTCAGCAGATTTCATGTATAATCATGTAACAGCTGGTTGCGAATAAGCATTTGAGATTTGTGTGATGTGATTTTGATATAGGAACATATGTGACACCCAAAAGTGCGTTTAAGCGTAAAAGGGGTTCAAGTATACTCACAGTTGGTGCGTTTCGAGAGAGATGAGGGATCTGAGAAGAGTCGAGGAGAGCGTTCGGATGAGCTTGTAAGCGAACAGAAGTGCATCAGTCTTCCTAATTGCTGAAACGGTCAAGTTTGAGTTGGGCAGAGGACAAGTTCGGGCGAACTGTATGTTTCCATACAAGTTCGAGCGATTGTGAGGAATTGCTGTGTTTTGAGACAAGTTCGGGCGAACTTTTATGTTTACATACAAGTTTGAGCGAACTTGTGAGGATTTGCTGTGTTTTGAGACAAGTTCGGGCGAACTTGTGTAAGGTGTTAGCAGAATATGCAAGTTCGACCGAACTTGTGAAGTTTCCTGAGAAACTTGACAAGTTCGAGCGAATTTGTGGTGTTATGTTGAAGATTTTTTGACTCAAGTTCGGCCGAACTTGACCCAGAGGGTGCGGTGCAAAAGTTCGAGCGAACTTGACTGTTGAGCTGTATAAAATCAGTAAATCTCGAGCGAACTTGATGTTTCCGGGTCCAAAATCTTGCGTTTTCGCGTCGTTTGCTGAGGAAATCGAGTGCCCATCCCTCCAACCTTAAGCCACTGAGTAAAACTTAGGCTGGAGAGGTCTTTTGGAGCGAGTTTAGCCATTTTACAGAAACTCGGGCTAATCCCAACGAACTTGACGGTTCGTACGGGTTAGTACAGCTTGTGTAAAGTGACGATTTCGTCCTTGTGCTTCCGGATCTGAGATCTAGCTCGACAACGCCTTGTTCCACTTCAAAGTGAACAAAACATACGTCGTTTAGTCTGAATATTGTGTAAAAATCGATGTTTTAAAGGTTTTACTCAGATCTAAGAGTAGATCTGAGTGAAAAACAGAAGTTTTGTATAAAAAGATGAAGTTTTCGTAAAACAGAAGAGATTTGATGAAAACGAAGGCAGAGCCTTGTGCAAAATCGTTGTAAAACGTTGTTGATCATCATTGTAGTTGAAATCGGGTTGAATCTTACTTAGAAAACAAAGGGTTTCGGGTTTTGAGAGCTCTGGGCGAACTTGCAGCAAGTTCAAATGAGAGAATGGAGCTGAGTATTTATAGGTGAAGGTAAAATGTGAGCTAATGGGAGTCAAGTTCGGGCGAACTTGTACATATTCGTACAAGTTCGAGCGGACTTGTAAGTTATTCAGGAGGTTTTAGTCAAGTTCGGTCGAACTTGTTGATTCTGTGAAGAATCACAGCAAGTTCGAGCGGACTTGAGGAGAGATGAAGGTTTGTTTAGCCAGTCAAGTTCGGCCGAACTTGGCAACACCAAGTTCGAGCGAACTTAACCCAATTGTTGGGTTTTCTTCATTTTTCGTTCGTTATCGATTGTTCAGTGATGTAATCGAGTTATAAAGTAACGTTAAGCGATTAAGCGATGTGATGGCAGTGTAATCATAACCATAAATACACATAACAAATAAATAACATAAAACCACGTAATTAACTGCGTTTTGCGATGCGATGAGATAAGGGATGCGATGGCACAAGTGTTTATTTAATAATAACACACTCGGCTCGTATAATAGCGTATTTAGTTGTAATTGAGATTAGATTAGCGATGCGTTTAATAAGAGATTAGATGTCATATAACCGTAAATCATCATAATTTAATTAACATAACTTTCTTATAATTCGAATCTCGGGATTACAAGAGATAGATACAACGAATATAAAAGAAAAAGATAACAACGAAATTCGGAGTTGTTACACCTGCCACTTACCTCGCGAATTGCCACCAATCTCTTGCTTGTGCCCGACCATAAACACCTGGAGACCCCTCACACTTGTCCTAGACACTTGTCTTGCTCTCAACCTTCTCCCTTAGCTATAAATACCAAGCTAAACCTTGCCATTTCCTTGCTCATGCTTCAATCCCTTCTTCTCTTGCTCATTTGGGAGTTCCTGAGATCTTTGGGAGTACCCTCTGAGTTCTGAGTACTTCTTTGGATCACTAGTAAGTGTTCCAACCCTCTTTGTTCAGTTTTAATAGGCTTTATGCCAAAGTCAAAGCGTTAACGTAAAAACGCTTTGACTTTGAGCTAAGACCACTTCGGTCCAGCCAATGTTCGTAATGAACATGGCTACGTGATCGTAATTAGGTAGGTGTTAATCCCTCAAAAGGGCACCTCCTGATTACCACGTTTACTTGGTCAATTGACGGGTCAAAGTTATATTAATGAAAAGTCAAAAGGGTCAGTTTTGAAATAAATTCATAATTAGCAATGTAGATGTTATAAAATCAGTTTCAACACTTTAATAACGTGGTATAAGTATTAGAACATGTATAAACATGCTCGGCCCGTCAAGTCCAGGTTTAAGGTCGGTTCGCAACCGAAAGTCGTAAAGTTGACTTTTACTTTGACCTTCGGTTCTGACCCGATTTAGCAACCTTAACTACTGATTCTAAGTTGCATTGTGACCATGTTAAGTTGTAGTATAACCTTCTGGAGTTATATTACGTGGTTACATAGTAATCCAAGCTTTTATGCAAGTATCCATTAATTATGCCAAACTTTGCTAAAATGCCTTTTTGTTTAAAAAATAAGGTTTTAAATACAAATGAATTATGTACTGATAAATAAACATGACTAAGTTTTTTGATGTCAATAATGTGGTCATAACCTGAGTTTTATGTAATTATCGCAGATCATGCTTTTAAAGGACCAAAATGCCCTTTCGGCATCTAAAATGGTTTTTAACATAATTCTTCAAAAAAACTCATTACCTACTGATGTAATATCATAATTAGGATTACTTGGGATGTTACATCAGATTGTAAACTGAGTTATACACAAGTCTTTGTATAATGCTGATAAATGACGATATTACCCCCCTAATGGTGCATAAAATGATTTTAAAGATACTTTTCATAACCAAATCTTTTACCTACTGATTATAATATATTAAATAACTTATTTTGGTCATATAAACCTGATCATAACATCAGTTTTCCCTAAACATCGATTAAATCGTCATTTAGCGACTTTATCGCCATTTAGGCGCATAGTATGGTTTAAAACAATATCTAAACACCAAGACTTGATACCTACTAATTTCAAAACTTATTTTATATATAATTACAGTAGGAACATTATCTAAACTCAGATTCCCAAGTAAATTATCAAAGCTATGTGTGAAATGACCAAAATGCCCTTACGGGGCATAGTTTGGTCTTAAACTATAAAACCACACATATACTTGATATCCTACTGATATAACATCATAAATAAACTATTTTTACAGTAAGTTTATGACCATTACATCAGTTTGCTCATAAGTTCTTTTATAAGCCGTAAAATGACCAAAATGCCCTTTTAAGCGTAACTTGATTTTAAAACCATAATGGGCAAACATGTTGATATCCTACTGATATTATAACATGTTTTAAATATAACGGTATATGGAACTTGTATATCGGCTCACCCGGTTACCCGGTTTCGCTTATATGTGTACGGTTCGGCCTACGTAGCTAGTTTACGTAATTTAACCGACACGGGTTTAACCTTATCATTTTATTTTCAACATCCAGAATGTAACATGTTTACCCATATTAAACAAGTCTCCATACTTGTTGGGTTTAAACTACATTCTATTCCGGTCATCACTTAATCTCGCGTTTAGTATCATTATTATCTTTAAGCTACCCGGTTCGAGTCTACAAAGTAGATAAGACCCATTAGCATTCTAATTAGTTATAAACACCATCATTTCTAGACTAAGAGCCTCCCGGTAGATTGCCAACTAAGCTTACTTTTGATTGTCCGGCTGATTTAGTAATTTATTGAAGAATTAGCTCAGGCAAATACTTTTAACTTATTTTCCCTATACGGGCTTGGGATACGGTATAATAATACCGCTTGGTCGGGTATGGAATCATGTTATCGGATTGTGATTTACTAAACCTTCATAACACGTTTTATTCTGTATTGTTTGATAACTTAAACATTGGGGGTTAACACGACCGCGTCTGGGATATCATTGGCTCATTTAAGTTACTAATGGCCACGAACTTAAGCGCGGGGTGTAGGCATACACCTGACAGATGCTAATGCTAATAAAATATTGAATCCCATTGGTGGATTATTCAAAGTGGCATGTCGGTTAATCAGGTTATTGGGTTTCTGCACCGGATCCCATATGTATTGACAAACATGTAAAACTGTAAACAAGGTCATTTTGAACTATCCCAAGTTATTTATAAAATGTGCCAAGTGCACCTAAAACCATTTTCAGAAGTGTTTTCAAAATGAGTCGGTTATTAGTATTTACCAGTGAAAACTGACGTTTCTTTCAAAAGATCAAGTTACAGGTGGCAACACGCAATAGATTGCAAGCTGCGCTATAGTGACAATAAAGGATTTTGCAAGTCCCTAGGTTGCTTAAAGTCTGTTGAACAATTTCTTTGTATATATTTATTTCGATCCGCCTGTGGATCTTTTCATTACAAGCCTTGTAATTTATTTTTGAACTTTGAACACTCGGTTTGTAATAGTAATTTAAATCCAAGATTTCCGCTATGTTGTGTTTGTTTGGTTATGATGTTATCAACTACGTCACGATATTCCCCAACCGGGCCCACCGGGTACACGTGGATTTAGGGGTGTGACGTTCACCTCCACCATTTAACCTATGTTACACTCTTCATTCATCATTCGCTTTTTTATACAATTAATTCATTTAAAAGAGAGAGAAAGAGACCAAATGATTAGCAGGACGAGACTACCACTCGAAAGAAATTTGTGGGATGGGGGTATGCGGTGTGGTGTTCTCCACATGAAAGGGCTGCCACATTAGCTCTGTGGCCTTTAACGCGGGTATACAACATGACCTAATTGTTTGTGTCAAGATGGGTATGCCTCGACTGATATAGCTTTCCCCTGCGTTGACCAGCAAATATACCATCGACTTGTCTTCTTCTTTTTTTTGAAAGGCAGTCGTTTTAACCAAACAAGCATGACTAGCTAAGAGCTAGATACACTAAAAAGAAAACAAAGGGACACAAAAATTGGATGTAACGCCTCGCATTTTCCAAACTTTCTATTTAAGCAAGCTAGTGTCGAAATTCTATTTTTGGAAACAATTGTATTCGTATTCTTCATTTCGTTGTAATCTTTGTAATCGAGACTTGAATCGTAATGGAATAAACATGTTTATCCTCATACTTGTTATACACAAATCATACTGTTCATACAATACTTACACATGATACACATACTCGAATACGTGATATATTTGATAAATACGCGACATTTATGCATGATACATACTTTATACACAATGTGGATACTCGATCTCGATCAATACATACATGTGCATACATCATGACATGTTACATGAGCTTATGATACCTTATAATACTTAAATGTCCATAGAATACCTAAATAACATTAAAACCGTCACCCTAGAGTTAAACAACAAAAAACAAATTTTTAACCCGGCTAAGGTCCTTACGGACCGCAAGGGTGTTGCCTTACGGTCCGTAAGACCTTCTAGCGGGACATAATTGTTTGGCTCGCATTTTTGCACGAATCCACACACCCTCCTCTCCTCCAATCACCTCTAAACTCACATAAACACCTCTAAACCAACCCTAATCATCCTCCTATAAATACAACACTCCTCCAAGCCATTTGACACTTTCACAACCCTCTAATCCTTCCTAAAACACTCTTAAATCATCTCAAGAACACTCATAATCAGAATTTTCGGGCAGATTGTACCACATTCACAAAAGTGAGCATAACTTGCTCAAAACTTGATATTTTTACTTGATTCTTTCTTCTACTTACTTGGACAATCTTTGGGTTGGAACCCTAGGGTTCTCCATGGAGAATCCAGACTTGGAAGTGCACCCAAAGTGTCCTAAACTTTCTATTATGATTTCAACCTTTTCAAATCTTGTCTAAACTTATCAAACTTGAGTCCAACTCATCTTAAACCTATGTCCGAATGCTTACAACACTTCTTGTGGTTGGTTAGGCTTAAAAACAAGGTTGAGACATTTAAAATAGAGGATTTATCCTTACAAACTTCTGCTTTCGTAGAGCTTCAAGATCACAAGTGATGCAAGTTCATAACTTGTTCATGTGTGTCCACCTTGGTTAGCCTTGGCTATCCTAAACTTTGAAACCACACATCGCTTGATGATCTCTTAGATTAGTTGTGTATTAGTTCGTTTCTCATTGTACATTCATGACCCTCCTAGTTGTCTATGACAACTTGTATAGCGGTGAATCATATAAAAAGGTTAAATGGATGTTCATCATCCTACCTCCATGCTTGACTTACTTGAATACTTAGAGGTACCAAAGTGGATGGATCATCCTCCCACCTCCTACATGATTATATAACTATATTTATATTTATGGACTATAATATAATCCTTAAAACCGAACCCTTGATAATGACTAAATAAACATCTATCAAGTTAATAAGTTTACCACTATGTGTGTAATTCCTTGTCACGATTCTAATAGGTCTTGAACCTATGAAACCACATACAATCCTTAGGGATTATTATAGTGTCAAGGACAAGTGCTAATACCTTAGTGACTATTTTCGATCATATACTTTGTCACATTTGAATCCTAAATCCGAATATCCCATCATTCTCCCCAAAATACTCATACGCCTTCGTTTTCCTTTTGTAGGATAACTCGGCGTTCATTCCATCAAAACAACTACCTTCACGGACTTGTCAAGTTAGAAGACTTAGCAAAACCGTGAGTACACTTGACCCATTTGCTTTTTATCACTTTTGGGTTGTAACATGTTTCCGAATCAAAATACACTATCACAAACTAATGCTTTTAAATGCTCAATCCTTATACATGAATACTTGTTATGCTTAGATACATGCTAGATTATACATGCTTGATAATTAACTTAGCTAGCCCAAACTTATCATATATAGCGCATAGGAGTAGCACACCACCCGCCGGGGTTATGTTAAGATGTCATACTCATTTTAGTCTCGTCGCTTTTGTGATGAGTGAAACTCAATCTCGTAAACTTTTATAGAAACTCTGGGTTTGATCTAGTATTGCATGATTAGTATAGTCTTTGCTTACAAATACCTTGTGGATTCGAGTTATACATTTTATACGTATGCTATGTATTCACCAAACTTGTGTACTCGCCTTTGCTTTTGTATTGAACTCGTATTTTAAACATGTTACAGGTTGAAGAAGGGTACGCATGATGAAAGCTAGTGGGAAATGATTTAGATACACATTTAAGCTTACTAGACTAGTTTTGTTATAATCATGTTGTACTCGTTGTTACTTTGAATTATTGTAGTTGACTTCAAATGTTGTACTTGACAATGTTGTTATGAATGAAATATGGGTTTTATTTAAATATTGTCGCCAACTAGTATTTATGAGCAATGAGCAATCTATTTCGTCTCGCCTTGATGTTTCTGCCATTCAGTTGGAGTGTGACAGATTGGTATCAGAGCCATAACTATAGGGAATTAGGTAGAACTGCCATGTTCAACCAAGTCTATAGTTTAAGTGTCCATTTTTTACCATTCTTATATCATGCTTAATATTCTTCCTCATTGCTTCTTCCTTATCTTTTGGTCTTAAAATTTACACAATGTCTTTCCTAAGACATTTTACACAACACACTTGAAGACTTGAAGACACTCATGATACAAACGAGGCAACTTGCACCAAGAGAGGTCCAATGACTTACAATTTTTGGTGAAATCCCTCATTCCGCGTATTCGATTTTTCACGAAGTTACGCCATCAAGTTAGGAGTGATATCCACATCTTGATGGAAACTTCCATTTCATACTCTAGTGGATCTTACAAACGAGTCGGAATATGCTCCTCATTTGGTAAGAAATAAACCACACCTAGGGTACGATGTTGTCAAGTTAGGGGTGTAACCCGCACCTTGTCAACTAGTCCCGCTCCTCGATTTTCAATCTCGCCAAAGTCTTGAATTTTCAATTGACTAGGGACATGTAGTAACTGGAAGGGTAAAATGTCATTAATCTCTTCTCGACGAGAGCGTTTTACCTATTAGGCCAAAGCATGTTCCCTAACTCGAACTATCTTATGAACCACTTTGGAATAGTCGACGTTTCTCTACCCAAAACAATCCCATGTTTTATTGAGCCAATCTTTTATGTTATCTCAATTTTTATGTGATTTTATACTTGTTACCTTATTCGTTTCGAACCGTTACACATCTCGCACATTTATCCCAATCAAAAACAATACTAATTCTCGCGAACAAACTAAATTTATACTCCTTATTCGCATTCATACGTGATCATACATGATATACTTGATACATTCATGCAACCTATATGAACCATGCAATCTTATGTGAACCATGCTTGAACCTTATACATGCTTATACATGCAAAAAACTTGTTTTTCCCATATTATGATCAAGTCTCATTCCCTTTTCTTCTATGTTGAACCTCTAGATGAACTCCCCAAACTCATCCAAGAAGTGCAAGAGGTCCAACAAGGGGTCCAACAACAACAACAATGAAGACTCCATCTCCAAGCAAGAACTCGTTGGTCTTGTCGCCGAGCAAATGGCCAACCAAATGGTACGTGACATCCCTGATATCGTTAGGTAGCTTCAAACCATCAACACTGAAACACCCAAATCCTCTGTCGATTCGAAAACCAAAGCCCCCAAAACGTCCTACCAATTCAAGCATTTCATGGCTTGTAAACTAGTCGAATTCACTGGCATGGATGGTGTCACCACCATGATCAATTGGTTTGATGCGATGGAGCTTACCTTTCTTCAGTGCGGGTGCCTTGATGAACTTCGAACGCTCAACGCTACCGGGGTCTTTCGCCAGAGAGCCCTCGAGTGGTAGACTACTGAATGCAATAAGCGTGGCAACGAAACAGCTCACGCTTTAACTTGAGACGAGTTTAAGCAGCTCATGAGAAATCAGTTCTGTCCTCCCCACGAGACCCAGAAGCTCGAGAATGAATTCTGGAATCTCACGCAACAAGGGAGCGACTCTGAGGGACTGATCGCTCGCTTCAAACAATTAAGTATCATCTGTCCCGGACAGGTGGATACGGTTCCCAAGGCAATAGCTAAGCTCATTTGTTCGCTTTCGCCTGTAATTATGAACCATGTAGCCGCCGCACGCCCCAAAACCATCGAAGAAGCCTATAGCACCATCATAGAGCTTAACCATAATTGCATCCTTCAAGGGGCCTACGACAAGGTTCCTACGAAGCATGCGCACCAGCCACCGCCAATACTACCACCACTACCGAATCGCCTCCCCCTCAACCCAAAAAGAGCAAAATCAAGAACAAGAAGCGGAAGGCTTCTGTTCAAAACAACGTGGTTGTCACTCCGCCTACCCCTACACCTCTAAATGCCATCTCCACCACCCAAAACAATGATCCATCCAAACGAAACTACATCGGCACTTGGCCTAGGTGTGATCGTTGCACCTACCACCATCTTCCTTCTACCCCGTGTCGAAAGTGCGCCAACTGTAACAGGATGGGCCTCTTTCTAGCCATTGTCGCCAACCCCAAAGCAACCAAGCCATTGTCCCTAACCCTAACCCGAACCAAACTAGTCTCAATGTCAGAATGCTCCTGTACGAGCATGTTACAAGTGTGGCGATCTCAATCATCTCGCCAATGTTTGTCCTCTCATCAACCAACAACATCAGCAGCAGCAGCCTGAGCCTGCAAAAGGACGAGCTTTCATGCTTACCTCCGCTCAAGCCCAAAGCTCTAACGACGTCATCACTGGTACGTTCCTTGTGAACCATATTTATGCTACATGCATATTTAATACTGGTGCTGATAGAAGCTTTGTATCTCTAGAATTTGAACCCTTGCTTAAGTGCGAACGATCTAAAATGCCTAATCCTTTCGCTATCGAAGTCGCTAATGGTAAAACCATCTCCGTTGATTCGTTCTTTCTAGTTGATCTTTGATTATTAATGATCATACGTTCTCTATCGATCTCATTCCCATGCAAATGGGTAGTTTCGACATCATAGTAGGCATGGATTGGCTTATGCGAGTTCGTGCCAAAGTTGTGTGTTCCAAAAAATTCATTCGCCTTCCTCTTCCTCAAGGTGATTCTCTACACGTCTATGGTGAGAAACCTTCTAAAGGTCTCAAGCTAATGTCGTGCATCAAAGCGAACAAGTACTTGCGTAAGGAGTACTTTGCCTTTCTCGCCCATGTTGTGGAAAAGAAAGACAAAGGTCCAAGCATAAGTGATGTTCCTGTCGTTTGTGAATTTCCTTCCGTTTTTCCGGGGATCTTCCTGGTCCTCCGACTCCTCAAGCCGTTGATTTTCGTATTGATCTTATTCCTAGCGCAATTCCGGTTGCGAAAGCTCCCATCGTTGAGCACCCTCAGAGATGCAAGAGCTATCGAGCCAGCTTCAAGAGCTTCTTGATAATGGCTTTATACGCCCTAGTACTTCTCCATGGGGCGCTCCCGTTCTTTTCGTTAAAAAGAAAGATGGATCATTCCGCATGTGTATTGACTATCGTGAGCTCAACAAGCTTACAGTAAAAAACCATTATCCACTTCCTCGAATTGACGATCTCTTTGATCAATTGCAAGGCGCAAGGTGTTTTTCAAAGATCGATCTCCGTTCTGGCTATCATCAACTTCGGGTTTCTGAGGAAGATGTACCCAAAACTGCTTTTCGCACACGTTATGGACACTACGAGTTTTGGTCATGCCTTTAGGTTTGACTAACGCACCGGCAGTGTTTATGGATCTCATGAACCGCATGTGTAAGCCTTTTCTCGATCATTTCGTCATCGTATTCATCGACGATATCCTAATCTACTCCAAGACGAAAGAAGAACATGGACGACATTTGCGTCTCATTCTTCAGCTTTTGCAAACCAAACGTTTTTATGCCAAATTCTCCAAGTGTGAATTTTGGCTAAAAGAGGTTCAATTCTTAGGTCACACCGTCAATGAACTCGGTATTCATGTTGACCCTGCAAAGATAGAGCTGTGAAGAATTGGATTGCACCTAAGTCGCCCTCTGAAATTCGTTCGTTTCTTGGCCTAGCTGGGTACTATCACCGTTTCATCACGAAATTTTCAAAGATTTATGTTCCTTTGACTTTGTTGACTCAAAAAGATAAACCTTTTGTTTGGGGTCGCGAACAAGAGGAATCTTTCCAAACGCTCAAGGACATGCTTTGTAATGCTCCTATCCTCACTCTCCCCGATGGGAACGACGATTTCGTCGTGTATTGCGATGCTTCTAACCAGGGTCTTGGTTGCGTACTCATGCAACGAGACAAAGTAATCGCTTACGCGTCGAGGCAACTCAAAATACATGAGAAAAAACTATACTACTCATGACCTTGAACTTGGTGCAGTTATTTTTGCATTAAAGATTTGGCGACACTACCTTTATGGAACAAAGTGTACGGTCTTCACCGACCATAAGAGCCTCCAACATATCTTTGTATCAAAAGGAACTCAACATGCGTCAACGACGGTGGGTAGAATTGTTAAACGACTACGATTGTGATATTCGCTACCACCCTGGCAAAGCGAATGTTGTGGCCGATGCACTTAGTCGTAAGACTCATGTTAAGAGTGTTCGTTGCTACCAAATCGTGGGAAGACTCAACAGTTGATCCGACAAGCACAATTTACCGTCATTAACGAGGGTAACCTCGATAGAGAATTGAATTCTAGAGTCGAAAACCCACTCGAAGCTAAGCCTGATGGTATTCTTTACTACCATAGTCGTATTTGGATTCCCGGTCGTCTCAATTTCGGACTACCTTGATGGATGAAGCCCACGAATCCCGGTACTCCGTTCATCCTGGAGCTGATAAGATGTACCATGATTTTCGTGCATCCTATTAGGTGCTTGGAATGAAACGCGATATCGCTTTTTTACGTGTCCAAATGTCTTGCGTGTTCCAAGGTCAAGGGAGAACATCAACGTCCTCTAGTTTTGCTCGAACAACCAGAAATTCTACCTGGAAATGGGAAAGCATAGCCATGGATTTTATCACGAAATTGCCTCGTACTTCGTCTGGCCATGACAGCATTTGGGTCATCATTGACTGATTGACCAAACCCGCACACTTCCTCGCCATTCGTGAAGATTACAAAGTCGAGAAATTGGCTCGTATCTACACAGATGAAATCATTAGCCGTCATGGTACTCCTCTTGATATTATTTCTGATCGCGATGCTCGTTTCACCTCTCGCCTTTGGCAAACTTTTCAATCCGCCCTTGGCACTCAGCTTAATCTTAGTACCGTTTTTCATCCTCAGTCTGATGGTCAAACCGAACGTACTATCCAAACCTTAACGATATGCTTCGGTCATGCGTAATGATTTTGGGGCAATTGGGATTCGCACTTACCTTTGGTTGAATACTCGTACAACAATAGTTATCACGCTAGTATTCAAATGGCTCCATTTGAAGCATTTATGGTCGTAAGTGTCGTTCGCCTATCTGTTGGCACGAGATTGGAGATGTTCGGATCACCAGTCCCAATTCAATACAAGAGATGACGGACAAGATCTTACAAATACGTGATAATCTTCTCAAAGAACGAAGCCGACAAAAGAGCTACACCGACAAAAGACGCAAGCCTTTGGAGTTTCATGTAGGTGACCATGTACTTCTCAAAGTATCACCGTGGAAAGGCGTTGTTCGTTTTGGTAAGAAAGGCAAACTCGCTCCTCGCTACGTGGGTCCTTTCAAGATCCTGGAAAGGATTGGCAAGGTAACGTACCGACTAGACCTACCTCAAACGCTCAACAATGTTCATCTCATGTTTCAGTTTCAAATCCAAGAAGTGTCTAGCCGAAGAAGGACTTCAAGTTCCGCTTGAAAATCTTAAAATCAACCAGACACTGCATTTTGTGGAAAAACCAGTCGAAATGATGGACCGAGGAGTCAAGCAGCTAAGGCGCAGTCGGATCCCTATCGTCAAGGTTCGATGGGAAGGGAAACGTGGCGCCGAGTTTACTTTGGAACTAGAGAGTGATATGAAGACTAAGTATCCGCATCTCTTCGTTGCATCTTCCTAAATTTCGGGACGAAATTTCCTAAAGGAGGGAGACTGTAACGCCTCGCATTTTCCAAACTTTCTATTTATAGCAAGCTAGTGTTGAAATTCTATTTTTGGAAACTATTGTATTCGTATTCTCCATTTTGTTGTAATCGTTATAATCGAGACTTGAATCGTAATGGAATAAACATGTTTATCCTCATACTTGTTATACACAAATCATACTTGTTCATACAATACTTACACATGATACACATACTCGAATACGTGATATATTTGATAAATACGCGACATTTATGCATGATACATACTTTATACACAATGTGGATACTCGATCTCGATCAATACATACATGTGCATACATCATGACATGTTACATGAGCTTATGATACCTTATGATACTTAACATGTCCATAGAATACCTTAAATAAGCATTAAAACCCGTCACCCTTGAGTTAAACAACAAAAAAAAATTTTTAACCCGACTAAGGTCCTTACGGACCGCAAGGGTGTTGCCTTAGGGTCCGTAAGACCTTCTGGGCGGGACAGAATTGTTTGGCTCGCGTTTTTGCACGAATCCACACACCCTTCTCTCCTCCAATCACCTCTAAACTCACATTAAACACCTCTAAACCAACCCTAATCATCCTCCTAAAAATACAACACTCTCCAAGCCATTTGAACACTTTCACAAGCCCTCTAATCCTTCCTAAAACACTCTTAAATCATCTCAAGAACACTCATAATCAGAAATTCGGGCAGATTGTACCACCTTCACAAAAGTGAGCATAACTTGCTCAAAACTTGATCTTTTTACTTGATTCTTTCTTTACTTACTTGGACAATCTTTGGGTTTGAATCCTAGGGTTCTCCATGGAGAATCCAGACCTGGGAAGTGCACCTAAAGTGTCCTAAACTTTCTGTTATGATTTCAACTCTTTCAAATCTTGTTTAAATTTATCAATCTTGAGTCTAACTCATCTCAAACCTATGTCCGAATGCTTACAACACTTCTTGTGGTTGGTTAGGCTTAAAAACAAGGTTGAGACATTTAAAATAGAGGATTTATCCTTACAAACTTTTTGTTTTCGTAGAGCTTCAAGCTCACAAGTGGTGCAAGTTCATAACTTGTTCCTGTGTGTCCACCTTGGTTAGTCTTGGCTATCCTAAACTTTGAACCACACATCGCTTGATGATCTCTTAGATTAGTTGTGTATTAGTTCGTTTCTCATTGTACCATTCATGACCCTCCTAGTTGTCTATGACAACTTGTGTAGCGGTGAATCATATAAAAAGGTTAAATGGATGTTCATCATCCTACCTCGATGCATGACTTACTTGAATACTTAGAGGTACCAAAGTGGATGGATCATCTTACCACCTCCTACATGATTATATAACTATATTTATATTTATGGACTATAATATAATCCTTAAAACCGAACCCTTGATAATGACTAAATAAGCATCTATCAAGTTAATAAGTTTACCACTATGTGTGTAGTTCCTTGTCACGATTCTAATAGGTCTTGAACCTATGAAACCACATACAATCCTTAGGGATTATTATAGTGTCAAGGACAAGTGCTAATACCTTAGTGACTATTTCCGTATCATATACCTTGTCACATTTTGAATCCTAAATCCATAATATCCCATCATTCTCCCAAAATACTCATACGCCTTCGTTTTCCTCTTGTATGATAACTCGGCGTTCATTCCATCAAAACAACTACCTTCACGGACTTGTCAAGTTAGAAGACTTAGCAAAACCTGAGTACACTTGACCCATTTACTTTTTATCACTTTTGGGTTGTAACATGTTTCCGAATCAAAATACAGCATCACAAACTTATGCTTTTAAATGCTCAATCCTTATACATGAATACTTGTTATGCTTAGATACATGCTAGATTATACATGCTTGATCATTAACTTCGCTAGCCCAAACTTATCATATATAGCGCTATAGGAGTAGCGCACCAACCGCCGGGGTTATGTTAAGATGTCATACTCATTTTAGTCTCGTCGCTTTTGTGATGAGGGAAACTCGATCTCGTAAACTTTTGTAGAAACTCGGGGTTTGATTTAGTATTGCATGATTAGTATAGTCTTTGCTTACAATTACCATATGGATTCGAGTTATACATTTTATACGTATGCTATGTATTCACCAAACTTGTGTACTCACATTTGCTTTTGCATTGAACTCGTATTTTAAACATGTTACAGGTTGAAGAGGATACGCATGATGAAAGCTAGTAGGAAATGCTTTAGGCTACACATTTTAATCTTACTAGACTAGTTTTGTTATAATCATGTTGTACTCGTTGTTACTTTGAATTATTGTATTTGACTTCAAATATTGTACTTGACAATGTTGTTATGAATGAAATATGGGTTTTATTTAAATATTGTCGCCAACTAGTATTTATGAGCAATGAGCAATCTATTTCGTCCCGCTCGATGTTTCCGCCATCGGTTGGGGTGTGACATTGAAGTTGCATCATTGAGACTAATCTAGGGATGCAACTATATCATTTTTCACTTATAAAAAGGAAAAGCCTTGATCTCGTCCAACATTTTTATGCCTTCGCTTTCTTGTTTGAAACGACCACTTCGTTCCGGGTTTTCCAATGAGCTAGCAGCAAGATAAAAGCAGCCAAGGAGACTACACCGTCTAGTTAAAAGATAAAGGCGAGCTCTTTTGTTTGGATAAAAAATAGGGCTAAATCTAGCTTGATTAGTTAGTGTAACTTTGATTTTTCCCTTATAATTTGCTACTTTCCTCATCTTAGGGAGGAAGGGGTACTCAAGGATATGAACCGTAGCTCCAACCAACCAATACCTGTCATGTCAAATTTGGCTCAAGTACCCGTTAGCTAGTAAACACTAGTGCCACCTACCATGCTATAAACTATTTTATTTTTTTTAATTTAAAAAAAAAAGTTAAATGCCCCAACCAATCAAAACCCACCCTACTCAAACAAACGCAACCCTTGTGCTAGTAAAGCTACTAGCTTAACCAACACGTCTTGTCTATCCTTGGGGGTGGCGTCGGTGTTATGGCACCGTTCGAACCCTTGATCCCTACCCATGGAGTGTCCCTTCCCCTTTTAGCGCCTTTCTAATGTGGTGGTTTACTTCTTTTTTTCTTTTCTTTTGAAGTTAAGGGGTAAAATGCCAAAATACTCCTTAAGTGTAGGTCACTTTTGACACTCTAATGCAAAAATAAAACCTTTTGCATCCACGTCCTTGAGGTTTTAATTTTAATGTAATTTTATCCAAAATATAAACTTTGTCAGAATTTTCTTCTGTTATCCTTCACCTTTTTGTCATCTTCCTCATTTTAATTAAGATATATAAATAAGTAAAAAAGACAATTCTACCCTTCATTAAAAATGAGGAAGACGAAAAAAAAGGTGGAGGATAACAGAAATTCTGACCCAGTTTGCCTTTTAGATAAAAACGACATCAGAATTGAAACCTTAAGGACTAGATACAAAAAGTTTCATTTTGGACTAAAGTGGTAAAAAAAATTTGAACGGCAAGGAACGACGTGCCAACAACCATGAAACCAGGCGTTGTGACCAAGGTCGACTACTCGACCGCCGCCAGCTCCTTGGCTCTCCCCAGATGCGCGGAAACCTGACCTCCACCCTCCCAAAGGCACGGCAGTGGAATAATCGGTAAATCTCGCCTCACATCCAAGTCGAACCGGCGCCACCCGTATTCGCTCTTCACCTAAATACGAAATAAGAAGAGTGCGAATCGAACCTGAACCACAAGAAACGCCATTACCTCATTGGCACTAAAGTGATAAAATTAACCTAAGCTTAGAGACCATTTTCCCACAAACTACTCTTTCCTTTTCCTATTTAACTCCTAGTCGACTTCCTCCTCCTTTCAACGGATTGGGCCAAGGCTCGTATCTTAGCCATCCTCAGGGCCCAATTGCAAGTTTGCAACCCAGATATAGTAAGTTAAAAAGAAATGAAATCCTTTTCTTTATCTACGATTCTACGCCAAGCCTTGGATTTAATTCAAGGTTATTTAATTCAACTTTCTATTTCTTTAGCATTTGAAAACCACAAAATAACTCAGCCTTTTCTTTTTTATCCTCAAAACAATTCTTTCCTTGATCTTTTATGTAAATTGTTATGTTAAAATGCTTTTAAACAAATATCAATTAAATATAAATATTTTTTATGTTATGCTTATTAACAAAGTCGTATAAGGCCATGACAAGCCATTCTGATATTAAATACATGGGTATGATGATAGAAGGTTAGTTTAAGTAACCCAAAGTCAGTATTTGGTCATGACAAGTCATTTTGCTGATAAATATATGTGTATGACCAATTGTACACCCTAGTGCCTTAACTGGCCATGTCATGTGTTAGTAAGTTAGTTGAAATTACACAAAGCCTCATTACAGATAAACTACACTATAATTTCAAATCTTATAGATAAACTGCGTGACCCTTACATGTGCGCACACATAAGAACATGCACACAACGAACAATGCCATTCATTACCATCGGTGCTAATCTATATTTCCACCATAGATAAACTAAATTAGATTACCAAATCGTGCTATTAAGACAAAAACTTTAAAAATATACATGTCTTGTAAAACTAATCTAATAGCAAAACAATATCGTAAGGAGGGAGAAAGTGATTGATATTTCATTGATAGGTATGTTAATTATTGAGATACAATGAGATATATATAGGAGATGAAGTCTTCGAGAACAAGCTAATCTATTTAAGGAGTTGATAACCATATATAATATAATATATTTATAACACTCCCCCTTGGTTATCACTTCGTACGCTTTGAGATGCTGCCTCGTTAAAAACCTTGTCAGGAAAACCCAGTGGGACAAAACCTTAGCTAAGGGAAAAAGAGTGCAGTGCGTATTTTCTTCTCCAAATACTTCTGGATCAGGTATGTTGCCTCATTAAAAATCTTACTAAGAAAACCCAGTGGGATAAAACTTAGTCAATGGAAAAAGAGTGCAACGTGTATGATACCCCCCCCCCTCATTTTAATATGTAGCCCTTAAATGATGTGTGTCAATCTTTCTTGAAAATTACTCAAAGTTGTTGTAGCCAATGAAATATCGCTTGATCCCTTGAAGTAACCCTTTGTGTTGAGCAATGTTGTATGATAATCAATGGAAACTTTGGGTGCCTCCTCTAAGAACAAATATCATATGATGTTGATTGTGTTGTGTCACATTCCCTGCATCTACAAGATTAACCACACTTGTTTTCATGGGTTAGTAAATTATAATCAAATATCGTTCATACCTGAAATATTTGTTTTAACTCATTCCATTGTCTTCTCGCTTGACAAGGCCATATCATGACAATAAGCAATCATCCATAGTTAGCAAAACACATTAATGCACATATGCATTTAATTATGGTACTTCTAGAATGAGAATCTCTACTTTGATATGAGATGATAATAGTCATTTCTTATAACATGTGACTAAACAACCTTTAACGTACTTAAAGGGTAAGCTTTGTTCATAGTAAACCGACCCGATATATTCTAGATGTACTTACCCTTATGCTCAAACGATAGGTCGAGCAATAATTATATTATGTCAAGGTCTTTCAAAATTATCCCTCTAAAAGCTCGACAGTTTCTCTCGATGATGCCTAGACATCATCACTGTAAACAACGATTATAGTGAACTTTTAAAAGTAGAATGTTGATAAAAAAATGACTAACTTAATCAAATTATATCCCTCTTTATTCGAATATCTCGAGTTGTACAATAATCGGCCCGACTATTTTAGTTCATAGGTATTTTGTCAACTTCATATAGTACGTTCTTGAGGTTTTCATATCAATGTTAGCATTATCAATCCACGAGGGAACTCTTTCCATCTTATCCAAATATGCATGGGCATTCACTCTTCAAGATTTTTTGCTACATAAATTTTCCCATTTAACATATAGATATCTATATCATATGCAAAAATGTCATGAACACATGCTTTTAGTTACAAAATCCATATTGTACTATGCGTGTACACTACTTATTGAGATATCACAATCACCGTGTACAAATTTTCTATATGTGTTTATTGATGCACAAGAATTACATCATTAGATGTTTTAATCAACCTTTCAAGCACTCAATTGCTTTAGGAAACTTATTAAGAGTTCCAATTATATTTAGCGTATTCAAATATGAATTTGTATACAATGATCATAATGTTCTCGTGAACTTACTTTACATGATTTTGATAATTTATTCCTTCAAGAACTTTCATGTATACTTTTAGTATCATATGATACATAACATTCATAAGACGCATATCAATTCTCTCTTTATTTTACCAGACTAATTAAATATTGGAATTATTGCATCCACCACTGGGGAATACGTCTTCTCATAATCAATCATAGGTCTTTGCAAAAATTCTTGTGCCATCAATTTTTCCTTATATCACTCAATTTGATTTTCACATAATTAGCATAAAAGACTCCTTTATATCCAACATATTTCACAACTTCAGTTGTATGGATTGTCGGTCCGAAACTTTCCATTTCATTAGAGAATTCAACTCTGCCTTATTCGCGTCTTTCGCTTTTTGGCCAATCATTTCTCATAGGCAGATCTTAAATTTTGATCATCATCATTTTATCATTTCAATCGCTATTTTATATACAAAAGTATAACGACGTCGATTTCAATTCGATTCCATATATATTTAGATATGATATAGATTAACGAGATCTCTTTAATTTCAGTACCTGAGGTTCTTCTTGAACCATCATGTCTACTGTCTCTTTAGGAGATCATATTACTATAACCTCGACTTGACCATCTTAATTACTTGCTCCAATTTTTGAAGAATTTTATTATTGGAATCAACTAGTCTACCACGCTTCAGGCGTGCAATAGACTGATTACCAATATATGGTTGTGTCCTTTGGGACAATTATCTTAATTCGAGCAATAGCAGTTAGCATATGTGACATAGCTAGTCATTCTATTCAGGTCAGTGAATGCGTCTGGTAATTGACTTGCTAATATTTGTGAATGAATTATCATGCGAACTTCTTGTTCACATTGTTTCGTACAATGATCAATGACAATTTGTTCTAGCTCGTTTATATTTCTTACTGCCTTTGTATCCCTAATGTTAGGAATGTTAATCCATTGAGGTGGATATCAGTTATTGAGTAGTGAATAAGTATCTGGTTAATGACTATGTTCATCAACATATTCCCAGTTACCTTTAAGGTCCCATCTTCGTGCTTTGTGATGGATTAGTTTCGTATACCGCACAACCTAAAATCTAAAAGGGACATATATGGTTCCTGACCAAAACCAACTATAATGGGGATGAAGTATTATAACTTGTTGGCTTGATGTGAACTTGTGTTATTATATATAAACTCACATGTATCCAAATACAAACATAAACTTTTGCTTTCATGATCATTGGCTTTGCAATTAATTGTAGGCGTCAGTGATCGTCTCGGCAAAATCAATTCATGTATGAACATAAAGTATATGAAGTTCAACACTTATCCCAATGATCATTAATAATTAGCAATTAAATTTACTGTTATTACTCAAATAAATATGTCAATTTGGAATAATATCTTTACTATATTATTAGCTTAGCCATAAATCACCCAAACTTTAAGTTGCTAACTTGATAACCATTTAGACTATGCATCGATTTAAAACACTAAATGGTATCATATGGGGATATGCATATTCCTTAATCATTTCTAGAATATTTAGGGATACACACCCTTAATTGGCAAATACATAATTTCCTTAAGAACAAACAATACATGCTATAAGCTAGAAGAATCTTCAAGTTCTTCATTATGTTTCACATCATTGACACGATGTGGCCTGATCAGTCATGCCAATTAATTAAATAACCATAACCCATAAACGTTTAGTCTATAATCGTATATGTATTACTTGCACGTATGTAACACAAAACATAAGATATGAGAGAATATATTATAACTTCAAAGTTCAAACCATCATGTTATAATAAGCACTCTCTTTATTTTCCACTTGTGGTGTTCAATCTCATTATTTACATTATCAATGTTGCATTTCTGGTGGTCGATCTCATTTTAGTATGACCATCATTACAATTTTCTCAATTATATCAATGGTCATAATGATCAATATACATTTCCTTTCATGGATCGGAGTAAAACCAAACATGTTTCATGGTTTTTTCTTTTTTATTTTCTCGGACATACGTATATAAAGTCATATAAAGCCTTCATACCGCTTTAACGATATTTCTACTTTAGGTGCATATCTCAAGCGTGACAAATGGAAAAACTTTTATCAAGTTTCCTTTATAAGTAAACTTCTTTTCACATAACATCACTATGAAGTATTTCAATGTCCAAGTCATCTAAGATTTACTGGTCTAACATCTTACAACCTTTATAACTTAATAATGAGATTCATGGAGTATGATACTCCAAGTATTATATCTAAACATTTTCATACTCTTTCATGGCAATAAATCACAACTACGGTTTAATTGTTCTATTCAACACTATCTATATAACAAATAATAACATATAAAATACAATATATACACAAAGTCATGATGTTATAACATGATCACCGTCTAAAACGAGTTATATAAGACTTTATGAAATAAGATTTTCTTTTTCAATCAGTCACTTGTAAGAAAACATATATTCACCCATGGTTGTAAAAGTCCCGCATAGTCATCGAGTACTCCCTAGTACTCTCTACAACATAGGCTGACGAGTCCCGAGTATTGTTCGCCTAGGCCAATTAACCCTCGAGTAAATTCTGTAGGCCGAGTACTTCCCTAGTACTCTCAAATCCGACTAGGGTGTACCTAGTGACTTTTGCAATCATGTATTCACCTGTCATGCTATAAGTGTACATCTAATTGAAAGTATATCTTATAACACACTATTGTTATTCTAATTTGAAATACAAATAAATATCTTCGTCATCAACTCCTCATGCTGTTTTAATAACATATGATCACAAAAACCTTTCGGATAAGTGTTACCTTATGTATCCAGTGAAAGCACTCATTCCTCGATCGGGTTGTTAGGGATTCGAAGAAGCAGTATGGAATCAAAGCTTGACATCAGAAGCAATTTAACATGGAGATATAAGTTATTCCATCGGTTGGTAGCTGTTGGTCTGTTTTGAAAAAAATGCCGGTTGAAATCATGGGACAACCGTTTTAGAAACTAGGGTTTTGAAGAGAGCACTTTCGTGCTGTTAACGTGTTGTAAAACTAACCTAATAGCAAAACAATATAGTAAGGAGGGAGAAAGTGATTGATATTTCATTGATAGGTATGTTAATTATTGAGATACAATGAGCTTTATATAGGAGATGAAGTCTTCGAAAACAAGCTAATCTATTTAAGGAGTTGATAACCATATATAATATAATATATTTATAACATGATAGAACATGCACACATAACCAATAATTCAAGTTCCTTGTTAAATAGCATACACAATGTGTTAAAAGCGGAAACAATTCTTCAAATTCCTCGTGACCTCAACGGGCATGTTGCCTCAATCTCCTTGTTCAAAGGTTAAATTCCATATCTTGACTTGCTTGAATAATTTGGTCAAATTTTAACCTTTTTACCAAAACTCCTGATTTAGGTAAATTACTTTACTATCTATCTTAAAAACAATGGTCGGACCCTTCGTCCAGTCCTAGATATTACCGTATTGCCATTTATGCATAACTCTTTTTTCCAGAGAATGTTCAAGGGTTGAGAAAGAGACTGAAGAGCAGCGGCGATGACGTCTAGCAAACAGTGACTATGGGTGGACTTGGTGACCCTGATGGTGGCTGGACTCCTGGAACATGTGGAGAGCTTCAGGCGTCTGCCGATTGATTTTGTATATCAGAAAGCAAAGAGCGTTCGACAGGAGGTTTGGTTGCCGGGGAAAGCGATAGAGAGGACTGTAGGCTTTTGATTGTCAAAAATAAAAAAAAAATGGGTTGCAGGTCACAAAAACCCTCCGAAAAAATGTATGAATTCAGATAGCGTTGAAGTGTAATTGGGGTCAGTAATGAAGAACATGGCTATTTTGTTTGATAAATATTGTTGATAACATGAATTCCATGATTATCCTATATAAAATTTGTACTCTGTGTCTAGAAAAATGCTGGGGTGATGAAGATGGAAAGAGGAAAAAGGGTGTCCCTACTATGTGAGAGAGAAACATATTTTTCTTTTCGGTTTTTTTTTAACCAACAACCAAAGAGAAAATAAATATGTGTTTTATAAGTTTGTCTATCAAAGAAATTACATTGCAAAATCATATTAATACAGATTAAAAATAATTTGTTTAGAACATATATAAAAACTTTAAACATTACATTGCAAAATCATTTTAACTAAAATCATATTAATACAGATTAAAAATAATTTGTTTAAAACATATATAAAAACTTTAAACATAAAGTCCTTGGTTCTTTTAACTTAATACGTCTTTTTTATCTACGTTTTGATATTCAATATATTATATTGCCGTTGCCGTCACTAGGGGCTGGCCTATCTTGACAGGTGGGTGGGTGGACGCACTCCTTGAAGAAAAAAAGTCGTGTATTTTTTAGACAAAAAACTTGATCGCACCACTTAAAGATTCTCTTTTTCATAGTTTAAAATCGTTATATCACATTGGCGTCTTTTATTTTATAAAAAAACTTTTTCTACCGCACAAACTATAACATTGTTCAAATGGATTATTTTATTATTTGGGCTTTAGCGTTAATTATCATAAAACTAGTTACCGTTGAAATTTTTTAAATGTGATGAATAGAAATTTAGTGAGATTATTAATATTAAATTCTACATATAGTGACAAACTCTTGAGTAGAGTTATTTATGTCACATGTTTAATTTTCTATTAAAATAATAAACTTTTCATGTGGTGGTATTGATGACAACTCTTTAGTAGAGTTTCTTTTATGAAAATTGATTAGAGATTTTATTGCAAATTAAGTCTCTAATTATGTTAACTTTTCACCACACATGACTCTTGCATACTTAGTAGGCTATGTGCCTCTTTTAATATGGCTAGATACAATAAAGAGATATGTATGCATGAAGAGTTCTTGGAGAAGAAGTACTTGATGACCCATATGTTGGGAACATATAGAGATAAGTTTCTCTAAAACGATTCAACTTCATTTCTATTCTAAGTTTCCAAATTTTCTGACACTATGATTTTATCCGGTGTAACCTCGGGCGGATGGCTTTCTTCGGCAGTACAGACTGCTTCGGCTGTTGTACCCTGGGAGACAGATGCGTCGTCTTTAGTAGAGGTGCGAAATCTGTTTTAAGGGAAGCGTGTTGAACACGTGCCTCAGCCACAACCGCCAACATTTGTTTGTTCTTTTTGTAGGAAATTATTGTACAAGAAGACGTGGTTCATGAAGACATCGTTGAAGCCTATATGACGGACTAAAAACACAACCAACTATACAAGAAGACGCGGTTAAAGCTCTTGTTGAAGACCATAGTTTGAATAAATTTATTTACATATGTTGTATTATACGTTATATTTGTAACGCATCGTATTTTATTATTTTTCTAGATAATGATAATAATAATAATAATAATAATAATAATAATAAACAAAATAAATTCGACGTTTTATGAAACTTGTACTTGAAATCGGATCTCGTCGGTACGTTCGGGCCACTCAAAAACGTTAGATCGGGTTAACAGGCCTTGGCCCAACACACCACCTAAACCTAACTAAACCCTAAACCTAATTTCAAATAAATAATCACCACCCTCACATTATACACACTCACACTCACACTCACACGCTCATCTTCCTGCCCCCCCTTTCACCTCTACAGCCGCACACACACTCATCTCCCTAGCCCCCCCTTGTCCCTCCTCTCTGAATTACCGGCGAACCACCTCCCTCGCTCACCCTCACCCCCCCTCAACCACCTCACTCTCTCCTCTCCCTCTCTGCAGTGGTGTCGCGCCACCAATCGGACGGCGGCGCAGCAGGGGCGGCATAGCAGCGGCGGCAGCGATGACTCAGCAACGGCGGTGTAGCAGCGGCGGCGGTGGCTTAGCGGTGGTGTTTTAACAGCAGCGGCGGCAGCAGGCTCGACGGCAGCAACACCGGCGTCAACCAGCATCTTGTTCGTCTCCGAAACCTCCGGTAACTCTTTTAACTCATCCCCGCTATCTTTGCTTTCTTTAAATCCTTTTAAACCCGAAATCCTTTTGTGGTTTCTCCGTTTCAGGCGATGTTGGTTCGAGTTCCGATCAGCGTCGCTTTGGGTCGGATGTTCAACGATTCCGATTTCGGTTCAGGCCGAGTTGTCCGATTCTGTTTTTGGCTTGGGCTCTTGTCGGGTCAGCTGTGGTTTCAGCAGGCTTGGGTCAACCCGGTTAGACCTGGTCAAAGCTCGGGTCTGGTCAAACAGTCAAACAATCCACGGGTCAGCTCCGGGTCGAATCTCGGTTCAGTCAAGTTCATGGCTCATGTTCAGCGGGTTCGGGTCTCGGTGCCGAGGTTCGGGTCAGCAGTGAGTCAATGAAGGTTTTGGCTTCGGTTCGGGTCTCGTTTGGTGTTCGGTCAAACCTGGTCAACTTGGTCAACGAAAGTCAAACCTGGTCAAACAGTCAACGGGTCAGCTTTGGTGTTCACTCGAGTTACAGAGACAGCGGTTCAGCTGTTCCGATTCAGGTTCGCTCCTTTTGCTTCAGTTTTGATTCGGGTTTTATTTTGTTAAAGTCTCGATCCAAGTTAGATTATCTTGCTGTTTCAGGTTCATGTTTGGTTCAGTTTAAGTCTAGTGTCGGTCAGCGGGCTCGGGTCAAAGCTCGGGTCAAAGCTGGTCAAAGCTCGGGTCTCGGTCAAACCAGGCAAACTTGGTCTACAATCGGACATGAGGCGGGGTATAGGTTAAACGACTCTTTTGTTTATAATTTTTATGTTTATGTTAATCTAATCGCGGACCGACTTGATGTGTTTATAACCAACTTATACATAAATAAAGATACATTGTTTCGACTATTGTTGAGTTTTGAAAGCATTTAATCGACACTTGGCGTTGTCGGGATCGTCCTAAAAACAGGGGAAACTCTGCCCGTTTTTCGTCAAAACGTACCAATATTTATTTATTAAATCTTTCGACAAGTGTATATTTATTTATTAAACCTTTCGACAAAGTATAGACTTATTTACTATACTTTCGACAAAACATACTTATTCATTATATTCATCGACAAAATATAGATATATTTATCATATCTCTCGACAAATATACTTATTTATTTTACTTTCGACAAAACATGTTTAATTATCATTCTTTTCGACAAATATATATCTATTTAACGACAAGATATAAACAGTATTCCTTCCGACAAAATAAATATATGTTATATACTTTTCGAAAATGACACTTCTCTAACGACAATGTATATATATAATATGTGTTTCCGACGAACAATATATATATTTAGCTACTATTCTTTTCGTTAACATGCATATATATCTAGTAATCTTTTTCGCCAAAATATATAAGTACACATCTATTATTCTCGCCGACAAAACATAATAACTTAACGAAGGAATATATTTATCCAACTGCAAATATCTATATATCTTTTATACTTTTCGCCAAAAATATATATATTTATTGTATTATTTTGATAACACTTTTACTCTTGACGAATTTAACTTTAGAGTCATTACACAAATTCCGTGCTAAACGTACACGTGTCTTCAACTCCGATTCGATTATTCATCCATGTTCGTTGTCATTTAAGGTGGCATTGGTGTCCCTTTCTCCCACTCATCAACTCGTCGTGGAAATTTCCAAAGAAGACTTAGCAATTCTGTGAGTACACTCGACCCACATTTGTTTTATATCACTTTTTGGGTGTAACATGTTTCCATATACAAAAATCACAAACACTTAAACTTTATGAAACGCACAAACAATCCTATACACATGACTACTTGAATCGTATACTTGTTGCTTGTCTGGGGATAAACGTTGTGCTGTGCTTTAGTCATTAACTATTTTTTAGCCTTGTTTGACATGCTTAGCGCTATAGGAATTCACGCATCCACCTCCATCGCTTAACACGTGAGGTCATGTTAAAACATCGTGATTGCGTTACGGGTTTGATTATTAGCATTGCATGCCTTGATATTGCTCTTGTATAGATTTAGTTGCCATGAGGATTGTTAAAACTTTAATCGTATACGTATGCTATGCTAAAACTTGTGTACTCGCCTTTGCTTTTGCATTGACTTTATTTTAAAACATGTTACAGGTTGAAGGAGATGACGCTATGAAAACAATATAGTGCAAGGACTAGATACACACAAATTAGACGTTAGGTTTAATGTCGACGTATCAATTTTGTTATGACTTTGCAAATGTTAGATTGTTCTTTGTTTTGTTACATTGATGTATTTGACAATCCTTATGAAATGAAATATGGTTTAATTAATTATTGTCACTTAATAATGTTGTGAGCAATGAGCAATCTCGTTTTCGTCTCATCCCGATGTTTCCGCCATCGGTTGGGGTGTTACAATATTCGTTAGGATTTGTACACGATACATATTTACTATAATTTCCCAAAATTATGTAAGAGAGTATCTTTACATTTTTATATTTATTTGTATAATTTTTATTATAATTGTGACCCATGTCCTACAAACTTAAAACAGATTCTGTGAGATTGTTGCTACAATCTTAAAACCTTATTTATAAGGATTTTGGATTCACGAAAGGGTTTCTAATTAAATATATATATATATATATATATATAGAGAGAGAGAGAGAGAGATTATGATCTCATAAATATTTTTTGGGAAATATGATGTAGTACACCTTGTTGTGTTTGGATTTCTTGAGATTGTTGTACAATCTTAAATCATACACCGTGATACAAAAACAAATGACATATGGTTCAAACATTTGGTTTTGAAACGATTTTGGAATCGTTAATTTTTTTTTCTAACTTTTGTGTTAGACGGGTTTATTAGTGTAAACTATACGTTTTTCGTAAACGTTAAATTTCTCTAACTTGTGTGTTAGACCAGAATTATGGGTGTAAACCATACGTTTTTTGTAAACGTTAAATTTCTCTAACTTGTGTGTTAGACCGGAATTATGGGTGCAAATTATACGTTTTTGTAAACGTTAAATTCTCGTGAATAGAGTTTTTATGTCTTTAAATACGGTTTTATGTTACTTGATTAGAGTTTTATGTCTCTAACTAAGTCTCTATTTAAAGTAGACTCTTCATCCACTCATGGATTGATATGAACAAACAAGACTTATAATGATTTTTAATATCATTTATTTTAAAGAGCGTGTTAGAATCGCTTGATGTAACCTGGTATGTTTTATAACGATTTAGGTAATCGTTTATTTCTAGCGAGCTTGTTAGAACGTATTTATGGGTAAATTTTTATAAAATTTTTGTAATTGTTTGTTTCTAACAAATGTGTTAGAAACAGTTTAAAAAAATGCAAATGATTTTTGTAATCATTTGTCTTCTAACATGCGTATTAGAAACGGTTTATGAAAAGTGTTAGTTTGGAAGCAATTTTAGTTGTTTATTTTCTGACATGTGTATAAGAAGTGACCTATTTATATGAACCATATATGTGTTTATAATAAGTTGAATTAACATTTTGTGGAAATGTTAATATTTCTAACGTGTGCGTTAGAATTTCTTTCATTTTAACATGATTGTTGAAAAAGGTTAAATTACAAATGCTTTGAAATGTTTTATGTAAATATTTTATATAAGTAATTTGTTGTAACATTGGTTTTAATGAATATAAACACTTTATATTATGCTTTGTATGGTTTAGAAATAAAAGGTCATACATTGAAGTTGATGTTTGATTGGCTTCAAGAATTAACTCACCATAAAGTGATGGTGTAGTTGTGTGTGATTTGTCACTAACTTTAATTTGTGATTTCTAAATCCTAATGGAATGACTTGAATTTTCTAACATGTGTGTTAGAAAATATGTATCACAAATATAAGGTTAGAGATTGTTCATTTTATGAGCCGTAATGAACGGAAATGTTTTATGTAAACATTTAATTGCCTATGCGCGCATTAAAAATGATGAGGAATTGATTTATTTTATAAACTTTATCATTGGAAAACGTTTTATGTAAACGTTTGATTCTATGATGTGCCTGTTATAACATTTTTTCTAACATGCGTGTTAGAAAACATTATGCTTAGTAAGACTAAACAATTTAAACCCATTTGATATTTTGGTTTGATTTATGTTAACATAAACTCTAATTGATATCATTAACATTGTACATTGCAAAACTAAGAAATATTTTAAAATGATTTTTAAAACAAAGTTTTGCATAGTTTTGAGAATTCAAATGGTTTGTTACTCTTGCTAGAAGTAGCATTTGTTGAACAAAGTAATAATCTTATGGATATTATTTGGTAGAAAACGACTTGGTGTTGTGATGTACAAATTCAGTGGTTTAAGTTTATTACTTAAACGTAGCTTTTGTAACAATTGATGTCGTTTTGAGAAGAATTCTCCAAGTTTAAAGTTTCAAGATGAATTGGGAAACTTGTACTTACAAGTGCATGGAGTCTTATTGAAGGAGTACTTCAAGACATGCCATTGGACGATATCGTTGAAAAGATTTCGATCAGATTATAAAGTGTTAAAGATAAAAGCACTTTGGTATTTGATATCTACATATCGTCTATGCTTCCGGTTAAATTTCAAAAGTGTTTGGCACTTATGATTTAGTTTCCAATGTATCTTATTGTTTTGTGTTCAATATCTTCGGATAACACATACAATTTTTTACAAATAAATAAATCATTAATGTTTGTGACGTATAAATTATTTTTTTGGAAAATAATTATAACGTCAATTATACATTATTTAAAAGAATATGGTTTTAAATGAATAGTACATGAAAATACTTGGACATAAACAACTTAAGAGTTGTTGCATTGACTAAAAGTCAAAGACGAGACGTCAAATGTGTAACCACATCACGAGTGAGTAGTGAGTGTATTGAGATGAAATACACAAACGAGATTAAAGTCGAAATACTTCGTTAGAAGTCATTGGAAAAATTCACAAGTGTGAATTCTACATATGAAAGTAAAAGTACTATATATGTTACTGTATACCTTTAATAAATCGTGCGAGGTTTATACGTAGATGCGTCTACCACTTGAATATGGAAATTTTACCTTTGTTTGGGAGAACATCCTAAATATACATATCTCCTAATGAATAACAATAGATGTGTGCAATTATGGCAAAATTATGATTGTCATGTTGTCGAGTGTGGATCTATTGACTCTATCTTCCACATAATAGTGATTGTAGACGACGAACATTCATCTTGTTGGCGATGAGCGTGTTCACCAAGTGACTTGGATTAAGATTTATGTTTAAGTCCTTATGAGTCAATGGTAAAGCGCTGGAGATCAAAGGTAAACAAGTTATGTTCCTTAGTTGAATGATAAAATTTAGCTATGTGTTATACATATATATATATATATATATATATATATATATTATATATTACAATAATTTGTGAGACCTTCCTAAATATTGATGTTTTAGGATTATGAGTAAGTCTCATTATTTTGTCTTACCAAAGGATGAATGTTGCAAAGTGATATCATGATATCCTTGGGGCTATGAAGAATCAGAATGATGCATCTTCTGTTCACATGCTAAAGTATTGTAGTCTAAAGCATGCTAGACTAGTACTTGGTTAATTATGGGTCTTGATGGAGACTAATTAACTCTAAACATTCAAATGTGTATGAACACAAAAAGAATTTGTGTATAGACAAAGTTGAGGGAGAATTTTTCATTCATTATAAGGAAAAGACGTGTAACTTATGAAGAGTTTGTTCGAAAAGATAATGAGAACAATTCATTGTCTTGGCTTATTCTAGATGTTAAATAAGAATTATTCTAAGTTGATGACAAACTTATGACAATGGCATGTGTTGCTTTGGTCAGCTCGAAAGCTTATGTAAACTAATTCAATATGAGTTGAATTCACTGATACAATGAGGCTGATCTTGTTCAGTCATTTGTATAAATGTCATCATAAGTGAAGTTACGAAAGTGTAGATCAAATGACAAGAAATGTGGGGGGGTGAGCCATTTAAGAAACAACCCTCTAAGGGTGTGTAGAAATGGTTTTTTTTCTTCTTTACCTCATACGGATGTTATCCAATAACACTTAAATGTAGGGGTGTCTTGCATTTGTATCATAAAATTTTGGCAATAAGGATTTTGTAATCCAATCTAACATTGCAAATAGACGACTAAGTGAAGGACACAAAGGTCGTAGTGCATAATAGAGATGTGTTTGCCTTAAATGATACGCGTATCTTACAAAGACATATTATAACCAGATTCAGATGGCCACTGAGGTTATAGTCTTAGAAGTTGACAATAGGCAAAATTAACTTGCGGGTTAAGAACACACCATGACAACTGATCTCAAATAAGTAAGTTATTTATAGTGACTAGACAAAGATAAGTTATGGATCCAACAACCTGGGGGTTTAGTAGAGATCAAGTTGTGGAATGAGACTAAAGCCCATGGAAAAAAGGTGTGTGAAGGAAACCCAACTTAGTTGACTGGAGATCCTAAGATCTAAGTTCAATAGGACAACGAATTCATATGCCTAAGGGTGGTTACTGTGGGGGCATATCTGATATGCATAAGTTAGTATATATAATTATATATACCCCCTAAACGAGAAAAGGGTGTTTAAATACGTCCTAGTTCATTCCTATAAAATTCAGTGACAAACTGTGAGGCTAAGCGTATTATGTGGTAAACGATTTTGCGTAATCATGGTAACCACGATGCTTTTAATGATTTAAGGAGAATCACCTATGTTAGAGAGAAGTGGGGTCGCTTCGAATGGAATTGGGGGCACAATTCCTAGAGCTCTCGCAGGAACCAGGAAAGTGTTCCACGACCATTATTGGACACGACTATGAGGGGATGACCCGGCTAAGAAGAGTATTGTGTGAAGTATATTGTCGTCTACACCAATGGGGTTTGTTCAAGGACATAGCGTCTAGTAAATATGCTTAGAATGGAATTGGGGTCACAATTCCTAGAGCTCTCGTAGAACCAGGAAAGTCTTCCACGACCATTATTGGACCTGACTATGAGGGGATGACCCGGCTAAGAAGAGTATTGTGTGAAGTGTATTGTCGTCTACACCAATGGGGGTTTGTTTAAGGACATAGCGTCTACAAATCGCTATGAGGCTAAGAATGCATCACAACGGAAAGTTCAAAGGGAGAACCTACTTATCCGGCAATACGCAAATGTCGAGGTTGCATTGGAAATTTTATGTGTTTTGATCAATCTCCATTCATGTGGGGGGTTGTTTGGAAATTTTTTAAATGTGATAAATGGAAATTTAGTGAGATTATTAATATTAAATTCTACATATAGTGACAAACTCTTGAGTAGAGTTATTTATGTCACATGTTTAATTTTCTATTAAAATAATAAACTTTTCATGTGGTGGTATTGATGACAACTCTTGAGTAGAGTTTCTTTTATGAAAATTGATTAGAGATTTTATGGCAAATTAAGTCTCTAATTATGTTGAACTTTTCACCACCCATGACTCTTGCATACTTAGTAGGCTATTTGCTTCTTTTTATATGGCTAGATACAAGAAAGAGATATGTATGCATGAAGAGTTCTTGGAGAAAAGTACTTGATGACCCATATGTTGAGAACATATAGAGATAAGTTTCTCTAAAAGATTCAACTTCATTTCTATTATAAGTTTCCAAATTTTCTAACACTATGATTTTACCCGGTGTAACCTCGGGCGGGTGGCTTTCTCCGGCAGTACAGACTGCTTCGGCTGTTGTACCTGGAGACAGACGCGTAGTAGGCGCGAAATCTGTTTTAAGGGAAGCGTGTTGAACACGTGCCTCAGCCACAACCGCCAACATTTGTTTGTTCTTTTTGTAGGAAATTATTGTACAAGAAGAAGTGGTTCATGAAGATATCGTTGAAGCCTATATGACGGACTAAAAACACAACCAACTATACAAGAAGACGCGGTTAAAGCTCTTGTTGAAGACCATAGTTTGAATAAATTTATTTACAAATGTTGTATTATACGTTATATTCGTTAGGATTTGTACACGGTACATATTCACTACAATTTCTCAAAATTATGTAAAGAGAGTATCTTTACATTTTTATATTTATTTGTATAATTTTTATTATAATTGTGACCCATGTCCTAAAAATTTAAAACAGATTTCGTGAGATTATTGCTACAACCTTAAAACCTTATTTATAAGGATTTTGGGTTCACGAAAGGATTTCTAATATATATATATATATAATAGAGAGAGAGAGAGAGAGAATTATGATCTCATAAATATTTTTTGAGAAATATGTATGTAGTACACCTTGTTGTGTTTGGATTTATTGAGATTGTTGTACAATCTTAAATCCTACATCGTGATACAAAAACGAATGACATATGGTTCAAACATTTGGTTTTGAAACGATTTTGGAATCGTTAATTTTTTTTCTAACTTGATGACCCATGTCCTACATTGGGCTTAGTTACTAAACAGGTTTTGGGCTTAATGAATAATATCAATTTTTATAAATTTTCTCTTAGTGGTATACTCGTATATGTTTAGGGTATCTTATGTATAAAACCATAAAGAAAATAAAAATTTACACTGAAAAATACAGGGTTAAACCGTAGCCCATGGTACGGCTAATTATATATTGGTTCCGCCCCTGCTTTTATATGTTCACGTGACTCAGGTTCAGTTGTGATGCGCCCATTCATTCATTAAGTTGCACTTTGTTGTTAGATGTTTTGATCTACCAATATAATTCATATTTTTCAATAAGCATAACATGCTATGGTGGTAATGTGACTCGGTGGCTCCTATTATTCAAGATGTGAAGGGTTTAAATCCTGCAAAGTCATGTATAAAGTATTTCGGAGTATGTTAGTTTTTCGTTTAAAAAAAACAATTATTCTTATTTCATCAAAGTTGTATCATATTGATTTTTCAATATTTACAAATCAAGGATTATGCTTGTGTCTATATATATATAGGGTTAGGATCATGTGAGAAGTACTAGGGTTAATTGAGAAACTTGAGAAGCATTCTGGACCACACATTTTCCTAAGCTTTTCGTAATATACACATATGTATAGTTTAAAATTGACTATATACGTATATAGTCAATTTTAAACTATACATATGTGTATATTACGAAAAGCTTAGGAAAATGTGTGGTCTAGAATGCTTCTCAAATTTCTCAAATAGGGTGGACTTCTTTTAGGATCTCTACCAATATATATATTATATATATATATATAATGAATGAATAAAAAAATACGAAAAAATGAGTAATTATCCATCGATCAAATATTAATGAGGATTAATTATTTCCAATCAGTAATTAGTTTGTCCCTTCTCCACCATCCATCTCTTTCCGAATATGATCCTCTTATAATTGTGTTTGTTAATGTTAATCCGACAGGGGAAACCCTATTGTCTGTCTATCGGAGATAATCAAACCAAATAAAATTTAAAAAAAAATTAAAAAGATGATGGGACTATTCAAACAGAAGCCATTGACGCCGGTAGAGCTGGTCCACCATATCCGTGACCTTCTCACCTTCACCTGTCCCAATCCCGACATTAGTGAAGCAAAACGCCAGGAAAAGGTACCCAACCTTTCCCATATCCATATCTTTGCTTTTTGTATTATTTGCATTTTCATACCAACAATTGACCCAGACACATAGGATTGCTATTTTTTACATGTTCCCGCCAGAAATTTCAAATTCTGAATTTAACCTAAATTACTGAAATTTCCGATCAACGTAAACCATGTTTCAAGTGGGGCCAGGACGGGGGACGGGTTTTCTGGCAAAGCTGTTAACTTTATTAGGTAAATTGGATTTAAATAATCCAATCTCGTTGTTTGTGGCCGATAATAATCTCAACTGAGTTTATTTCTGCCAGTGGTCTAACCTTTTTTTATTTGTTTGTATGATGGTCCGCAGTTAAAAATAACTTAACGGAGTTAAGGTTTTTTTTTTCGAATTATAAACCGATTTTTTTAGGACTTTTGATCAGATAAGGATACGATACCTCCAAACAGTGCTCCGAATTGAAGCGTCGTTTTTTTCGTTTGGAGCATTGTTTCGAGGTAAATTTTATATCAATCAACTCGTATCCATGTTCTGATCAAAAGCCTAAAACATCAGTTTGTGTAATTCGGGAAAAAAAACTTAACTCCGTTATGATTTTTAACGGCGGATCATTATACAAACAAAATGAAAAAGATTGGACCACTATCGGGAATAAACTTAGTTGGATTATTATTGGCCAAAAACAGAAAGATTGAATTATTTAAATCTAATTTGCCATTTTATTATAAACAAAAACCACAAATCATATTTTTTTGTTCAGTGTATTAAAAATTTACATTTTTTGTCATTTATCTTCGATAACTACCATAAACATCCTTTTAAGTTTAATTTTGTTGCATTTTTCGTCATTTTGATGGTTGGGTATATCCGTTAAATGCAGTCACGTGCAATGCACATGACATAGTTAGATATTACATCGAACATTCGAACCCATTGTATATATTATATCTGTTTTTAATGGTGCATTGGTGATTCTTTTACGGGGAATTTACGAAAATGGTCAAGAATCATGTTGACTTACCAAATTGGCCATCTCATGCATCGGGGAAGCGGCGCATCACGGATTCAAATGCGCGGGATGCGTCTTGGAAATCCATTCAATAATGATGCGTCTGGAAGTGCCGGGATGTGTCTGGAAGTGCACGGGATGCGTCTATTTTGGCATCCCGGCACTTCCAGACGCATAAGTTGGCTATTTTGAAAAGTGATGTTGGTCAATGGCCATTTTTCGTAAATACCCCTTCTTTAATTCTATTTTTTTTATAGTTATAGTCAATTGGTTTGACAAGTACTTCAACCTGATATGGTGAATTGAGGTTGATATATGGGGCTAATGATATATGTAATGTTTTCATCAACCGGCCTGTAGCCTAGCGGTTTCAATGTGTGTAGAAAAGGTGTTTCTCACCTAGTGGTTGAGGTAACCAGTCTTATAGTTGACAAAGGTGTGGATTTAGTTTGTATTGTCATTTTATCTAAGATATTTTAGATTATTTATGCTAGTGATGGTTTGTATATGACATTTTTGAACCTGATGAATTTGTTAGAAACCAGGAACAGTTGGAAATGACCCAACACTTAATAACTAATATTAGATGTTTTGAATTAAACCCGTGTTACCAACTTATCCGATCATTATCTATTTGCTAAACCAAACTAATGATTCAGGTCCGCGAATTAACAAGACTCATTCATGAAGTGAAGATAGTACTGTATGGCGACGACATGTCAGAACCACACGAAGACGCTTGCGCGAAGTTAACACAGGAGTTCTTCAAGGAAGATATATTACGCCTTCTAATCACCCACCTTCCTCATTTGGATCCTGGGGTATATAGCAAATAAGATTTCATTTACTAACTCTTATTTTTAATATTTGCGATAGTGTTAACAACAATGAGTTTGGTATCCTGAAGTCCCGTCAAGATATCACTCATGTGCTTGCAAATCTACAAAGGCAACGCGTTCATGGCCATTACGTTGCTGCTGAATATTTGGAACAAAATACAGATATTCTTGACTTTTTGATACCCGGGTAAATTTTGGATCCATTTACTATAAAAGGATCGATCCAGGTTAAGTTTATCTCTAACGGGTCAAAACGTTGTATATTCAGGTATGATGACCCGGAAACTGCCATATCGTTTGGTGCAATCTTGAGAGACTGTATCCGTCATCAAGTAGTTGCAAAATATATTTTGGAGTCTGATCACATGAAAACGTTCTTCCGCTATCAACATGATCCAAACTTTGACATATCATCGGATGCAGCTGCAACTTTTAAGGTTATATATTATATGTACATGTTATGTTCATGATATCGTTGAATGAATCGCTGATCTTTTTATTTCATTCGTATTCCAGGAGCTGTTAACGAGGCACAAATCAACTGTCGCTGAATATCTTAACAATAACTATGATTGGGCAAGTGTTGTTATGTATAAAATAGTCTCTGTAGACTATAGTGTTGACTTTACTTGACTAAACGGGTCGTTTGCAGTTTTTCGTGGAGTATAACAAGTTGCTGGAATCTTCTAACTACATTACCAGACGGAATGCTATTATGGTCTACTTACTGTTCATACTGTAATTTATATAAAATTATTCCAATATCTCATGATTAATTTAATTTAATTTTTTTGTATAAATTTTAGCTGTTGAGAGCGATGTTACTGGATCGCTCAAATGCGACTGTTATGGCGCGGTATGTGAGCTCATTGGAAAACATGAGGATCCTAATGAATCTTCTTCGCGATTCAAACAAGTGCATACAGTTGGAAGCTTTTCATGTCTTTAAGGTGGATATAATTATATAAATATATATTACCACCTGTAGTGTTGGTTATGATGACCGTTTAATGGGATTTAAATAACTATTCTAAACAGCTTTTCCCTGCGAATCAAAATAAGCCGCAGGATATTGTGAACGTGCTAGTTGCAAACAGAAGCAAGCTCCTTCGGTTCTTTAGTGAATTCACTTTTGAGAAAGGTAACAAAACACGTACATAGTTTTTACTTCGTTTATCTTTAAGGGGATGTTTGGGTATGTTTTTTGAAAGTTTGGATAAATAAATAAATGTACAAAAATATTTAGTGAACAATAAAAACAAATGAGCATGAACGAACGTTCACGAGCACAATTGAACGATCGAGATTTTTGTTGGTGTTTGTTCATTTAACTAATCTAACGAAATTTCTTGTTCATGTCCATTCATTTATTAAAATGAACAAACGTAAACGAACTTCCCACCAAACGATTTACGAACTGTTCGCTGAACGTTCAGTTCATTTACAGCCCTATGAAAGAAACATTATCTATTTATCCAAACATTAAAAACTAATCATGAAATTATAATCTTGTGCAGTTGATGAGCAGTTTGAAGCAGATAAAGCTCAAGTGATGAATGAAATCGAGAACCTTGTGCCCAAATGTGAAACATGTGAGAGTCACAAGGAATGCGATGGACTGAACTGTTAACCATATTAACAGAAAGATGCCACACTAATCGTTTAGCCGTCTCGGGTCATGTAAAGGTAGAAAAAAGTTTTACTATGTATATATATATTTTTTATTTTTGATGACAAGAACAAGTTGGATGTCATTTTTGTTTCTGATTCTGCAATTGAATCAGGTATGTTCTTTGGATCAAGATTCTGTTTTTGCTTTTAAGATGGTAAAATTTAAAAAACAAACATGTATATATATAACAAAACAAAAAAAATACAACCCATATATTGAATACAAATGAGAACAAAGAATATAACTCCTAATAAATAATCAACCTCAACAAAAACATATAAACATGATCTACCAACTATAGATCAGAAAACGTCTATGCCGCCTGGCTGTGACCGTTGCCATAGCCGTTGGATCCATAAGCACCGTTAGGTTCCTGTTGCTTCTCTTCGTTCTTTCTCTTTAAAACAATGAACCATGTAAAAGCTTCCAAAAGGGCTGCAATGGCTGCCAAAGATATAAGCACACCGATGTATGCATGCTTCCATTTCTTCTCGGGGTCCAAGATATCGAGTCCTTTGAAGACGTTAGTGATTCCAAGGGAGATAGTGGCGTAGCCTATGCTCGCGTGGTAGATGTTCCAGTATATCCTGTATTTGTTATCGGGCTTCGGCCTCAAAAGCAATGCAAATACCTAATTCACCAAGACAATCACACATGATTTAGTTGATCAAATCGGCTAACAACTCAAAACAGATTAAAAGTTGTCTTATTAAATCATACAACTTCCTAAACTGTTTTATAAAAAGTTGTAAATAAAACTCGACAAAGTTCCGTTATATAGATACAGAACAAAGGGTGGTGGTGTGTCGTACCTGTAAGGTTCCGAAGGCAAAAAGGGTAATTCCGATGTTGCGATGAGTCGTGTACTTGATACCCTCGGAGTCACTCCCGAGCTTGAGTCCGGTTCCCCATCCGGCAACACCGACACCGTAAGCCGTGGCTTGGATAGCAACATGGATGTAAAACCAAGCAGGATGAGCCACTTTAAACACCTTCAAGTATCTTGCAACCATAGCTCCCATCGGCATCAATATCCCCCAACTAACCGCGTTCAATACTCCATGAGTCTGTCAAAAAAAATTTTTAAAAATCGTTAATTCTAATCAAGATCACAACCCTTACGCAAAAAAGTAACAAACAAATGTAACCAGTAAAATATCACTCATGACAAATTATTAAAGTTTCGGAAGGTGAGGTACGGTCAAACCTTACCTGACACCCCCAACAAAACTTTTTTTTTTCTTTTTCGTATAGTAATTCAGATAACATAAAAAATAAACGGACTTACGTTTCTCCGATGAAGCAGTGATCCACCAACCGCTCCACCAGCACCAGTCTGACCCGAAACAAAATCTACGGTCCCAACCGAATTCCTATTCTCCGAACCCAACGGATGAGCACTCGGAGCTCCATTCAAACCGGACCCATCTGCCAAACCTGACTAAAACTGGTCCTCCCACTAGGCAAAACCAAAGTAGCATAAATCACCACATCACCACCATTAACTCTCTCGGCCCGAATAGCCGGCACATCAAAGCTCAACGAGCTCGGTTGCAACGCGGTACCATACCCGGTAACCGCAGAAGTATAAGGCTGAACCGACCCGTTTGAGTGAACCAAAGCAACAAGAGCTTGAGCCCCAACCATACCATTTCCATTCACGTTCAAAGCCCATGCTACCCAGTTTGACGTCGAAACACCGGTATGCCGGTAAGCAAGATCCACTGTTCCATTGGTGAATGATAGTTCCAGTGGAGATGAGAGTTTTGAACCGGTAAACTGACACATGTGGCGTATATTGCGTTGTTTGTAAACGTGTATGATCGGCAGTCTTGAGCTGAAGATATGATTATGTTTGATATTAATATGCAAAAAAGAAGGTGTAAGATGTTACCCATTTGGAAGATCTTGATGGGTTTTGAATGGTTTTGAAGATTATGGATTGAAAGTGATAAAGTTTGAGTTTTTTGGATATATATATATAAAGCAATCATGGAGTTGACTGGTTCTTTATTATTGGTAGCCGTCTAAGTGGAAGATGTTGTGGTTGTTGTTTTTAACTGTTGATCTAACGCGTTAAACTCTATTATTTGTTTGTTAATACATCTTGTTATATTTAATTACATGTTGTATGTTTCAAAAGATTTCATATCTTTTATTATATAAATCAACTTTTAAGAAGATATAAAGCATTTTATATGTAGTAAGTAGTAACAAATATTGTGTTATATGATTGAAGGACCTGTAAGCCAGCAATACCAGAGTGTGATTAAGAAAAATATTGTTTCTGCAGGATGTTGAGGATTTTAGGTTATTAATTGATGAAATCTGTATATTTGTAGCATTTAGGGGTACAAACGAGCTGAGCTACTCGAGATCGGCTAAGAAAAAGCTCGAACGAGTCGAGCTTAAACAAGCCCGAGCCCAAGCCTAAAAAACAAGCTCGTTTAATAAATGAGCCTGGGCTTTGCTTATTGAGCTCGAGAGTATAAACGAGCCTAATGTTTATATATATTCTTTTATTAATATATATTTAAATACTAATGATTAATATTTATAATTTTTTGAAAAAAAGATACTAAATTGTATATAGCATCATCATAATAATAATAATTAATAGAGTTAACTGTTATTTTTGTCTATGTGGTTTGTCAATGATGCTAGCTCAGTCTAAATTTTAACTTTGTACCATATTCGTCCTTGACATTCTTGAAACATGTTAGTTTCGTCCACAAAAAACATGAGTTAACTGTCATTTTCATCCCTGTGGTTTGTCCAAATAATCTATTCAACCTTAGTTTTTCGGATGGAATTGGCATGTTTCAAGAATGTCAGGGACGGAAGTTGTACAAATTTGATTTTTGGCCTGAATTGACATGATTAGACAAACCACAAGGACGAAAATGACAGTTAACTCTAATTAATATAAATTAATTAGGATATGATAAACGATCCGAGCTCAAGCTTGAAAAATTACCTACGAGCCGAGCTCGAGCTTTCATAAGTGAAAACGAGCTCGGGCTCGGCTCATTTGCACCCCTAGTAACGTGTGTGAGTTAGCCATTCGTGAAAGAATGTGGCCGTTTATCAGTATGTAAATTATTTATGCGACTCTTACGGTTTCATTTTAGTGTTTAGAAAATATTTTATTGTACAGTTTGTGATATAATCTAGACACGCTATGAATAATCTGGACACTTTTATGATATAATATGTGGATAATTGAAAAAGTACAAGTGTTTCGTTTCACATTTGTTAGTCAATGACCCAACTACTCCATTTGATGCAACCACCTGCCCCATTGTTTATTGTTTACCGAACCTGCATATTATTGAATCAAAACGACACGTATGTGTCCCTTTAATTCATTTATATATGTTTTAACTTGAAACGTAACTTGATAATTATTTTTATTTTTCTATAATTTTATTACTAAAAACAATATGGGTACTTTAAAGAACGTGAATTTTGTATAGTGATGATAATAAAAATACAGATTAAATCAACGATCTTGCTACTCACATACGGACCAACTTATTTTCACACCCCAAAGCGCCCCGCTTTGGGCAAAGCGGGGCGTTTAGGGTTACTTTACCAGACAAAAGGTGAAGTGACTGATGTCTGAGTGACATAAAGGTGATACGAGGTTTGACCTCGTATGATGTTGTCCCGTGATCCCTAAGCGTCGCGCTTTAGCCAAAGCGCGGCGCTTCGGCCCCAAATATTTGCCTTTAAAGCTTGCCCGGTAGAAAAGTTAACGCATTCGATTTCTAAAACTCATTATATTGTTTCTAGACATACGTGGGTTTTTTCTGTGTTACTTGTGTTTCTTCAAAATAACGCACGGTTACGATGTCGTGGTTAAGCAACTATCTTTTCGGTGAATATTCTAACGAGTCAGTTGTTCCTGATTCTTACGAAGGGACCGCTATTTCCGACACGTATGAGAAACCAGTCTTGTCCAACTTGAGGGAGGAGGTGGAGGTTGTATCTGGCATTTGTTATCAGGATAACACGGTGGAGCTGGATTTGAATATCCCTGTGGAGGACCTGTGCTTGAATATCATGTTGTTGACATACAATACGCCGAGATTAGAAGTAGCTTTGAAACAAGCCTCCGAAAAGTGATGAACCACCACAAGGATCATCCCATGCTTGAAAATATTCTCAGAAAGGTTTCAATATTTGCGATTGAGCTTTTGAATATGGAGCTAATGCCACCCCCAAACCCCCTGTGGACAGCGAACAGATCAGAGAGCGCAGCAGCTTGGCATACATTATATAGGGAGCAGATCATCTCGTACGAAATGTTTACGTACAAACCCCCGGACCTTAATGTAACGCCATATGTTCAAGATGTAGGTTAAATCGGTGTAAAAATAATCGTGTTAATTCATTTATAATCCAAAAGTACGTTTATGGTTGTTTAATTACATGCGTTGAATCATTTACAATGGAATCCATAATACGCGATATAACCGAATGTCTCCGACACGAACGGTACGACCAACATACGCGAAAACACCGAATAATACAGATAGTATACATTATAATACAACTTTTAACGACAAATGCTATAAAATCTGATCCGTATGGCGCGCATACATGCAATACCGCCCGTCGACTACAAGTGAAATCAAAAGAGAATCAAACGAAATCGTGAATACAGCACCCGAGATGACCGAACCACGAGTATCTCGCGTTCCCGGAAGGGGACGATAGGCATGAGAGGTGCACGAAGTTGCGCGTCATGGAGATAGGGGCGCATGTGGGGATTGACTGGGGCCTCTTGGAGACAGTCGGGGAGGCTGCTAGGGCGAGGGATATCATTGGGATGGATACTCCGTGGGCGCGCTTGTTCCAGGGGGCGTCGGAGACTCGTACCGTGAGCTTACGGTCGAGTTTATCGCGTCTTTTGTATTCCAGCCGCATCTGGCGGATTCCGTGGAGGACCCGGCCCATCCTCAGAACGAGGTTACCTTCCGCCTGGCCAACCAGGTGTTTGAGATGAGTCTTCGGGAGTTCGCCGTCCATGCAGGTTTGTACACCGAGCCCGAGCTAGATACAGACTTATATACGCAGGGGGTCAGAGCCTTGGACAGGCAGACCCTTATTAGTTTCTGGAGGCTTATTGCGGGGGTTCCCTTTGGGAAATCCTCGCAAAAGGCCTCCACCATCAGAGACCCCATGTACAGATACCTGCATCGCATTATTGCTCCTCGATCGTGCCCCGGTTTCACAGCCGGGACAAGGTCAACTTGGGGGACCTTCTTTTCTGTACTGCCTGCTGCGGCCTCACCCGTGCGCCCTGGCTCACTGCCTGGCAGACTACTATGCTTCTGCTTATCATAAGCAGGAGCGCGGCAGGCTTTTTGGCGGTTGCTACGTCACCATGATCGCCCGCTCTTTAGGGCTCGTGCCCGAGACGGATCCGCTTCTGACCCCAGCCATTCGCCCGAATTCATTAGGCCGGGCGTCAGCGTCGTCCATGGGTATACTTCACCAGTTCGACGTTGGTTACAGGTTTCGGAGCCGCGAGGGCGTTATTTGGGAGCCGGGGCCGCCGTTTCCAGATGTGATCCCCATTGTTATTGAGGTCAGGGAGGGCATACTTGCGCCTCCGGATGTTCAGGCTGTGGCTTACCTGAACTGAGGCTCTGGGTCTGCCACCGCCGCCGCCATCGCCTCAGCATGACCCCCTCAGCAGGCTCAGGGTGACGCGCCGCCACCGCCTCCACTCCGCCGTAGTACCCACAGCACGTCATCGCCGACCTACCTCCAACTGCGCAGGCGGTGGCAAGGGACTTCGATCGGCGTCTCCAACGGTCTGAGCGACACGTGGATTATCCAGACGCTCAGGGCTATCAGTGCACATTTGGGACTGCCGGAGATTCCACTGCCACCGTCTCCACCGCCGCAGGATCAGTAGATTTACTTTTTATTGTTTTTTTCCTGTACTAGACTTTTGTTTTGTTTGTATGTACAAACTGACTTTTTTATGTATATATGCAGTTGATCTTTTATGTATGCTTGTGTGGATTGTTTGCGCTTATTTCATACGTCTAATTCGCGACATGTCGTACCGTGTTTTAATTAAACATGTTCTGTAATTCATTAAAAATTAAATCGGATAACATTTAAACAAACAACTTTAAATTATATACGTTTGTAAGAAATAAAACGATTGATTGCGCTTATTTCAACTTTAATATAAATGTATGTAAACATAAAACAAAAATCTACAAGTTTTCAAAAAAACAACAAAACCAAATACAACAAAAAGAATCAACCAACAACCATTTTTTTCACCAAAACCTAACCCATTCCACCAAATAAGTCTGGCAGCCCAAAGCGCCCCGCTTTGATCATAGCGGGGCGTTTCACACTAGGGTCAACATCCTTGTCTTTTGACTTTATAATGGAACTCCCCGCTTTACCCATAACGAAGCGCTTTGATGTGTGTAAATAGATTTGTGCGTGTGTGAATACACCGGCCTATATCAATTGAAAATAGATGCGATTTAATTATGATGCGTTTGAAAAGGTTGAATTAGACAAAATATCTAGAGGTCATCAATTCAAGACTTGAATAATTATTTTTGACCGGGTTGTGAATTATTAAGGAATACACTGTTTATTAATAAACCAATTTAAAAACAATAATTTGTAGACCAATTAGCAGTTTTCTTGGAAGCCGTCTTGCACAAGACACGTCACGTTTGATGAATTTTGACTCTAAAATGATATTTTTGATTAAAAGTACTAATTTGTTAGGTTATTTAGTTGAACAACTAAATATGGAAGCCTCGTGTTCAAATTAGAGTATTTACACCAATCGTTAGTTAATTAAAAGTTAAAATTCCTTAAAGTTGAATATAGTTCTAGAACGTTTGCACATAACAAATTGACTTATAGTATAGTATGAAACCATTAACATTTTTTTGCTGATAACAAATTGAATTATAAGTTACGAGCTTGATATATCATGCTCGTGGTTGGTCTATTACAAGAATGACACGCACAATGACATGGCATGTTGTATTCCAAATTACACAATCGTGCACATGGCATGCACAATTGTGCTTCAAGGTTAGAAACCCAAAAAACCCGTGATTATTTATTTGTTTTCAATCCAAATTCATTTTTGACTTCAAAGATACGTGTATAAACTTGTTTCTATCAAAACTTATTCGAGTTACACTCTTAATTCCACATTTGTATTATTTGAACCAATATTTTCTTTCAAAATCCACGTAAAAACTCCGTCCCAAGCTTGATTATAACACAACTGAAAACTATAAACTATGAGTTACACACCAAAATTATGAGAGGTGACCTATTACGGAAGAGCCTTCAATTCTTCTGGTTACAACCTCTCATCATCAATACCCAATCAAAATTGTTAAATTTACCTAAAAACATAATCTTTATAGATATATGATTACCTCAACAATTGGATTTCTAACATTGTGAAATAGCTCTCTACGCTGCTACTATAAATTATAGCGTGAGATTATTGGAGGTCAACCTCTCATCATCAGTACCCAATCAAAATTGTCAAATTCACCTAAAATCATAATCTTTATAGAAATATGATTATCTCAACAATTGGATTTCTAAGATTGTGAAATAGCTCTCTATGTTGCTACTATAGATTATAGCGGGAGATTATTGGAGGTTTGAGCGTTTGTTAAATTTTATAGGTTTAAGCTAGAGATTTTATAAGTTAGTATCATTATTCCTATACATTCTTATGAACTATCAAAATTAATATGAGTCCAAATTAAATCATTCTTATGAACTATCATAATTAATATGAGACCTAATTAAATATGAGTCCTAATTAAATATTGAGATATATTTTTTATAACAATAAATTTAAGTTATGCTTAAATTGTCTTGATACGCCATATTAGTATAAGAAAATGATAAATTAACATGTTGTCGAAAATAGATTGTCATGATATATCACTGCTAATACATAACTTTTATACACTTTTAAAATACTAAGAAGCAATTATTGATATTATATCAATTAACATTGTTTTTTTTTTTTTTCGTTAAACAAAAAAAGGAAATGAAAATTTGATTAATCTTTTTGACAATGCACAAAAGTTACACCCAAAGTAAACCACAAAAGACTCACAAAAATTACTTTATACCAAACACTTGATCTAAGCAAACAACGCATGCATGACACACAAACATAACATCCACTAAACGCTCCTAACCTAAAGCACACAAAAAGCATAAATACAAACATAACATCCACTAAAAGGCCTCAAATATTAAACAAACCTTTCTTAAAAATGCAACAGGTGTTCTTAAAACTCTAACTGCCGGCTACCTGAAATTTGAAATCAAGACAGCGTAAAAGAAAAAATTTCAAAACATATTAAACATCACCAATATATTAATGCATATAAAAATTATACGAACACGCAAAATTCAACCTTTAAGTTCAAAACGCACAAAAGGTACCGTCCATCCTCAAAGATAGTAATCACTAATTATATACACACACATATATATATGTATGTGTTGTTTGACACGAAACTACTAACCTAACGAATTTTTATCTAACGCAATGATAAGTAAGTTCAAGATATTATCATGTGTTTAAAAAGTTACAATTTAAAAAACACTCATAATGTTAGAAAATGTTTAGATAAACTCACCTTAAACTGAGAGTTTAATCACAATAACAACTCTACTGATATCAAATCTCGTGCACAAATGAACATACGACAATGAGTCATTGTTTAGTACTTAGCAAGGTTCTTATCTATACTAGATTATAATGTATGAGGAATGGACATTTAAAGATACTCAATAATTAAGAACTTCTTCCCTCTTTATTCATAAATACAACCCTAAAATGAGGGTAAGATGGTCTTTTAAACACTAACTAGTAGTCGGACCCGTGTAAAACACGGGTAGTTTTAGTAACGTTTTATTATATTAATTAGTAAGTAATTATCTGTTCATTTAGATTGTCAGGGATTTGATATATATTGACATTCAAAGTCATTTTCCAGTAGGCAGAAAAGTTAATAATAAGTCTAATCAATAGATAACAAACAACGTTTGGTTCAAGTTGCAGTTAAATATAATACATAACCAAAGCTATGCACTCCATCTCAATCCAGCTCGTCCCTGTATCCTTCGCTACCCCTACCTTCTTCATCAATCTTATGGTTTCAACTCTCTCTATCCATCTTTCTTTTGAAGAATATATATTAGTCATCAAAATGTAAAACACATGGCTATCTGGTACCTGCATACGGATCAGTGCCAAATCAGCTCGACTTCCGACACATTCTCCTATTGCGCCAGCTGTCAGCCCACACAACGCTTTTTGGTATAGAGGAAGAGGCTTTCCATCATTCGCTTCAAGTGCCTTGTTGTCAAAATCCTATTAAGTTATCAAAAACAGTTGAAGTATTTTGTCGGAACTTACATGACGTATATAGAATAGATATTCAAATATAGAATTTAAATATATTCCAAATATAGTTTATTTAACAAATAGAGTTAAATGCTTGGTTGGTCCCTGTGGTTTGCAGATATTGCAGACTTGGTCCCAGTGCTTCAATAATTACAAAGTTGGTCCCAGTGGTTGTAAATTTTGCACTCGTGTGGTCCCTATCACTAACCTCTGTTAGATTTCTCAATTAAATACACATGAAATGACTATATTACCCCTGAATAATTAAAAAATAAAAAAATATATATAAACCCCTCTGTCTCTCTACCTTCACCATCGTTTCAACGACACCATTCCCGTTGCCGCCACCAGCAACCAGAAACCACCGCCATCACCATCCACTATCACCATCTTCCTTCACCTCGTAACCCATAACCCCACCGCAAACCCATATCCAAACCACCTCCTACACCGTCATCTCCTCCAAATTCGCCACCACCTGCAACCATCTCCACCGTCACCACCACCTGCAATCATCTCCTCCGCCTGTCACCGCCAACCAAAACACCATCCATCTCCCACCGCTACAAGATCCAAATATCCGAAAAACTTTAACCCCTACCCACAGTTCACCGTCCCCTTTACTCATCACCTAACAATTGACGCATAAACTCCAAATCGTGACCCAACTTCGATTGACACAGGAATTTCAAATCCAACCCCCTTTATCGATATAGCAAGAAATTAAAGACGTTGGCCAATATCACCTTAATACTGATTTAGAACTATAGGTTGTATAAAGTTTGAACAGAAAGATTTATGGTGGCCAACGATCTGATTCACTGATTTTAGGTTTGTTTGCAAACAAAGAAGAAAGCAAAAAGGTAAGGCTTTGAAAGTGAAGTGACAACAGGAAGTTTTTATGGTTTTAAAAGTCAAAGGGGCGGGCCTATTTCTATATTATTTTATTTCTTTTAATTATTCAAGGGTAACATAGTCATTTTACATATACTTAATTGAGAAATCTAACAGAGGTTAGTGACAGGGACCACACGAGTGCAAAATTTACAACCACTGGGACCAACTTTGTAATTATTGAAGCACTGGGACCAAGTCTGCAATATTTGCAAACCACATGGACCAACCAAGCATTAAACTCTAACAAATACGAACGAACCTGAATGTACCAAGTCTGGCAATCGTGTATGTGGCCTGCATAAAAAAATAAAACCGGTACATATGCATAAAAAATTATAATCGGTACATACATAGTTGTCAATAGCGGCTATAGCGACAGCTAGGGCTGTAAACGAACCGAACGTTCAGCGAACAGTTCATGAACTGTTCGGCGGGAAGTTCGTTTATGTTCGTTCGTTAAATAAACGAACGAACATGAACAAGAAATTTCGTTCGATCTGTTAAATGAACGAACACGAACAGAGGTCTCGTTCGTTCAATTGAGTTTGTGAACGTTCTGTAAGGTGTTCGTGAACATTCGTTCGTTTATGTTCGTATGTTTGTAGTTTAAATTAAAGATTTTTGTGTTTTCATATATTTTATCTGTACTTTTTATATTATTAAATCTATATTTATTTTTTACCCTAACAATTAAACTAGGAAACCAATTCCACCTTGTTTATGCATCATTTCTCATTATTTACATCGACGAATACGATTGACATCCGTTTCACAATAAGGGATTCAAGTTCCAGTGCTACTTTCTAGGCCATCCACCTTTATCCTTCGTCGCGTTTGTCAAATTTATTTGTGTTCTTTTGTGTTCGTGAACCGTTCGTGAACATGCTCACTTCCTTAATGAACGAACGCGAACATAAAATCTCGTTCAGTAAGTGTTCATGAACCGTTCGTGAACACATATATTTCCTTAACGAACGAACACGAACAAGGCCTTGTTCGTGTTCGTTCGGATTGTTTACAACCCTAGCGACAGCTATAGCGCGCTATGTAGCGAAGCGACCAAGTGTCGCTATTTGAGTCATAGCGACCAATAGCGTGAATAGCGACGGATAGTGTTTTTTTATGTAAATAGCAATTAGATATAGCTATAAAATAGCTGAATTTATAGGCTTTTGTTAAATATACATGTAAAATAGCATAAATACAAGGGTATTTTATTGTAATATACATATAAAAATTCCAAAATTATTTATGTAACACCCGTCAAAAACGGATTTACCAAACCCGCTCCGTTTATCAACCGAACAGTCAGTTAAAATTTTCGTTGCGAATTAAATGCCCAAAATAATTTTAAACGATACGTAATCAATTATTATGCGGGGATATATATTTAGTTTTTGAAAAACTGATAAAAATCGCAAAATAAAGATGATTTGCTTCTGCCGGGTTTCGAACCCGGGTCTGTACCGACTCAACAATGACTTATCACCCAGCCAATCAACCGCTCTGCCACTTCGATTTTCTGTTATTAAAAGGAATCAATTAATTCAAATTATAATGTTCGGAAGTCAAAATTCAATCAATTTTCCGCCCAAATAGCAGTCGTCTGAAATCCCGACGACTTCGCCGTTATTATACGTTTTAACCGAAGACTTAACTCCCACAACGGTTATAACCGACGTCTGAACCCGCGACATCAGCCATAACCGCCGGAGGACGGCTGACTTCGAATTAAGACCAAATTCAGACCCCATACATCTCGATACTACCCTATAAATTCACCCACTACTCACCAGAAATCTTTCACACTCAAATCGCACCTTTCTCGGCGAAAACTCACTCGCCGGAAATATTTTATACGTCGCCGGAAAACCGAGCCCTTAATCTCTGAGCTTTACTGAACACCCTAAACTTATACCGAAGTCACCCACACCCTTTGTAAACTTTCTGAAGATTCTCTGCTTCAAGACACTCGTCGCCGGAAGAGCTTGCTGTCGCCGGAGTTCTGCCGGAAAACAGAGGAGAACCAGTCGGTACTTTTCACGCCTAATTCCTTTCCTTTTTACTTTTATCTCGTCTGTAATTGATCATAAAACGCTAAAGAAATCTGAATCAACATTTCGAACCAGTCAGTCGTCACTTCCGGTTAAAACCAGTGAAGAAGACGATGTTACGGTAATGGTTAAGTATAATTAAAATCAAGTTATTTACCGGGTTAGACACACAGTCCAGCGGTGGACTGTGTGCACTTTGAACGCTAAGGTCTCAAGTTCGAGTATTGTCCCTCACACGCTGCCTTAATAAAAATTCCTTTTTCCGCAAACTGAACCGGATTGAATTAGGTATATGTTAAGTATATTGATAACCGAGTTTATAACCAAGTGAGACACACAGTCCAGCGGTGGAATGTGTGTACGCTAACCCACAGGTCCCGGGTTCGAGACCTGTGGAGCGCACCGGTTCTCTGGATTAAATCGTTTTTAAAGAAAAGGCTTTCTGCTTAATTCTAATTAATATATATATATAATTAAAATCAGATATATAACGGGTTAGACACGTAGCTCAGTTGGTAGAGCTGCGTGCACGCGTACGGGAGGTCTCGGGTTCGAGCCTCACCCAGCGCACAACAATATGCCTTCGAACCTGTCAACACTCAGTCAAAGTCAACGGTCAAAGTCAACTGTAGCAAAAATCAAATATTTTTTTATTATTTTTATTTAAATTTTTTTAATTAAAAATCAATTAAAAATACTTAAAAATAACATTTTTAAGGTTAGAACATAGCCTCAAACTCACAACAATACACCCAACAATCCTACTAAAATTGATTAATAAAATCCGTTTGCTTACCGAACCATAATGCGATTTATCTAGGTTAATCTCACTCGTGGTTAAAACCATTTCGCGTGCATTCAACATCATCAACCGAACGCACCCAATGTGAGTGAATTCTTACAAATTCCCCTTTTTATTCATGTTTTGGGGTGTATCATATGTCGCTTAAACTAATTCTCTTATGCAAACTCGTGCTATACCATTATATGATCTAAACTAGAATGTAACTATTGTTGGTTGTGATGTATTACATATTGTCAAAGTTGTATGCAAATTATTTAGGCCCATCAGTTCCTCGTGGGAGACGAGTTGAACAACGCGTGCCTTAAAACTCATTCATTAGGCCCATCAGTTCGTAAGAACAACGCGTGCCTCAAAACTCATTCATTAGGCCCATCAGTTCGTAGAACAACGCGTGCCTCAAAACTCATTCATTAGGCCCATCAGTTCCTCGTGGGAGACGAGTCGAACAACGCGTGCCTCAAAACAATCATTTGGTGTATGTGTGTGCAATATTCAATATTGTTTGTTGTGTGAATAAATTTACATCTACATTTACACATATGTGGTTATGCACACTATTTATAATCAATTGGATAAACTTGTTCAAATGTTTTCCATAGGATTCACTCGCCAACTTTATGTTGATCCAAAAACCCTTTTACACATGATACAGGTGAACAGGTTGAAGCAAGGAAAACATAGGAAATGCCTTAGAAGAGAACCAAGAAGCTTAGATTGATAGTTAGAACATGTTGTATCAATTATTGTAAATTTCCATTAAATTGTATTAATGAATATGAAACATATAATAAATGTCATGAGCTTTGATGATAACCCAATTATGCCCCGATCACCTTTTCCGCTGCGGGTCGGGGTGTGACAATTTTTTCTAGTGTATCACTATTTATAAAATAGCGGTCGCTATCTGTCGTTATTTGCTACGTAGCATATTGATCCCTTGTCGCTATTCGCTATTAACAACTATGAGTACATATGCAAAAAAGTATAACTGATACATAGTATAACTGGTACATATGAAAAAAATATACTTACAGTCTCTGTAATCCACTTAGTTTACCAATGCTTGGAGATATAAACCCTCCAACATCCACTATTGTTGTCCCTGTTTACATAAAGATTCATCATAACTCACAAAAATGTACGCGTACCAAACTGACAAAAATTTTGTAGACACTATCTTAATGTGCTTGTGATAAATGACTTTAAAGCTCAAATGATTATTTATGAAATATTTTTCTTCTTTGCTCTACAGTAGTTAAGTAGTTAATGAAAGAATAAATTTATTAATTATTAAAAAGTTGAGTAAAAACTTGGTTACAAAAGTCAACACTATTTGCCTTTATGTGACATAAAAATGGACCTATAAGTCTGCAGCACCTTTGTTGTTGCAGCTGCATTTTATGTAGCATAAAAATGGACCTATGAATTTTTAGGACCTTTGTTGCTGCTGATGATGCTGCATATGTGAGTAAAACTCAACAAACCAGAAACCTGTAAGAATGCTTCGAATAACATTAACTAAGGCACCCTGTAACATATAAAAAGGATAATAAAAATATTATATATTTACGACTCGTTACGGACGATAAAATAAAATAAAATATTTTATATTTACGACTCGTTACGGACTCAACGCTAGTTACGGACGTACGCTCTTTGCGGACGACTTGGACGATAAAAATATTATATATATACGACTCGTTACGGACTCGATGCAAGTTACAGACGTATGCTCGTTACGAACGACTCGGACGATAAAAAAAATATTATATATTTACGACTCGTTACGGGCTCGATGCTAGTCACTGACTACGCTCATTACGGACGACTCGGACGATAAAATAAAAATATTATATATTTTTACGACTCGTTACGGAGCCGACGCCAGTTACGGACGACGCTCGTTACGGACGACTCGGGCGATAAAATAAAAATATTATATATTTACGACTTGTTACGGACTCGACACTATTTATAAGCATTTCAATTGAGAAGAAGCCAATAGTTCAGCAAAAGGAGTATAATTTACTGGAAAAGAACATGTATACTCATTAGATTTTGTAAAAAATAAAAACAGCACTCACTCTTCTTTTTGACGCTCATGTTCACAATGCACTTCATGTACACGAACTGTAACCTCGAGTTCATGCTCAATTGCCTACATGAGTGCTTCTTCTTCAACTCCACAACCTGAAATTCAAAAAATTGTTATTCAAGGACATATGGTAAGCTATTACTCTAAAATTCAACAATTCAGTTGCTGCATTGCTACTTTAATCGACACTTCAAACAATGCTATTCAGTTGCTTCATACTTTAATCGCCATTTAGGCTGTCCATCATAAATATCTAGCGTCTTTAGCAAAGTTAGGATCCCGATTCCATCATAAATATCCAATTTACAAAAGATGGTTAAAGAAGTTGAATCCACATAACAGAATTTTACTTCATTTTTACCTGAATGTGTGTTGAAACTCCATAAGCCTGCCACAGACACGGTCCCACAACCAAGTATTACTTTTGTGTTTAGACATATCATGTGCACTCCCCTTAAGTTGATACCAAATTGCATACAGATTTGCGGCTTTTCCAACATATTTGACCTGAAATCATGATTATATATTAATTTATATATTAATTTAATAATGAAACAATGCATAGGTAAATTGATTTTTATAAGTATCTGTTGAAGAGGTTGAAAAAATGCACGCTAGTTGATATCTGTTGTCCAAACCTAAATTGATCCATAATCATTGATCCATAAAGAAATCGACACACTAAGACGCAAACCTAAATTGATCCATAATCATTGATCAGCCTAACATTCCACAGTTAAGCATTATTTTAAGCATTAGGATTTAGGTCACAGTAGATCTACAATTTCGTTAATTAAAAATGTTACAAATTTCAGCATCTTGTGATTTGTATTACCAATAATGCCACCTGGTTCTTTTATCAAATACTCTTTTAGTAAAGATCTCATCATTTCCTCAGCCTTTTGCAAAATGCCTAAAAACCTGTTTAGAAAATATATTGAAGTATGTTAATCTTAAAAGATTTAACTGAATTTCGATGTTTCGTCATTTTATCCTCAACTTTAAACATACAAACCTGCAATTGTTTATGTCATTTATTTCAACATTCCTATTTGCATCAGCTACTGCAGAAGCATTCATTTCGATTCCAACAACCTAATAAAAAGATTGCAAGCCGGAATTATTAATGTTTCTATGAACAAATTCTGCTTCTAATTTTTGAAGTAAAAGTCGGAAATTATTTTATCTTCATACCAGCAGGTACATAACTGGTACTTTATGGAAAAACCAAGTTTGTTATTTACATCCTGCTTCTACAAGCTTGTAATGAGTATAGATCTAGGGTTTTCATAAAAAGGAAACATGAGATTAAGACCAATTTAAGCTAAATATGGAGTAAATCAACTGGGATACGGAGAAATTACATTGTAGTGAAACGAAATCTCTGTCGTCTTGAATCTTCAAACTCACAACCCTAGTATTCCCTTACCAGAAGCCTTGTTGGACTTTCTTCTCTCTGAAAACTCTCTTCATGCTCTTCTTCCCTGACCAGAAATGTATATTACATGCTTGAATATAGACAAAGTTTATTTTAAACTGACATTGCATCAGATTACAAAAACCAAAGAATAAAGTATACTAACTACAAAGCTATACATTTAAAACTAAAAGAAGTGTAATAACTACAGCAAAAACGACCACAGGTGCACTAAATATAGCAAAAGGAATATAAAGGATACAACCATACAGGTCTCTCGTATATTTGTATGATTGTTCATCTTCTATACAGGTCTCTTGCATTTCTCCAAACATTTGGAAGGGAGAAATACATTCTGAAAATGATCGTTCCATATCACAATCACCAAGCTCTCTCGAACTAAATCATCTAACTTAATAAAAAAGAGAGAGAGAGAAATGTATCATCTAATAGCAACGATTCAACTCAAAAATTTTCTTAGTGAAAATGGTAACATCTAAATAACTTAAGACATATATGAAACAATAATCGCACTTCAGAATCCATGTTGTTGTTGTGATGTAACTGGCAGTTTTAAAGTTTCTCATCTTTAAGGTATCTTAAGTACCAAGCTTACCAGTGAATTCAAAAAAAAAGATTCAATCATCCCCATGTTAACCTTTTTCTTCCAATCTTTTCAGTTAACACCTCAAATCAAAATATGTAATTGAAAAAATAAAAAAGAAACAAAATGAGACATCTATAATTGAGGACTTGTATACCCGTCTAAAAGATGATGAAGAAGGACCTGTATACCTTGATCGATGATAAACGATTGAATAAGATGTGTCAATCGATGATGAAATTGAAAATTTCTTCCTCCATCTTCTCGGTTTCAAAGCTTCTACCTCAATTCACGGACTAAATCAACAATTAAATCATTGGATATAATAATCAAAAGTTACAGGGATTGACTCAATCACGTATCTTGATCAATACTAAAGATTTGCATCGTTTGGCTATTAGCTCAAGATCGTTAAAACTAACTTGTGATAATCGGTCATGTAATAGTTTAATGTTTCGAGTAGAGTATTGTTCATAGCAAGCTCATGTAACCACCCTCCATCTTTCTCTATTACTTGCTATTTATATTTAAAAAATAATAAGGTGTCGCTATTCATCGTTGTGAATATTTTGGTCACCAAAACTGTAACTAAAACCAGTCTCGGTTGGTTGGTCAACATATATAATGTCTCTGTACTTGATAGCAGCCTTAATATCATCATAACGAATATAACCGAACCAAACATAGCTGATAACCGACTTAACTGACAGTTCGATTTTAGCAAATGGGATTAATCAACTGATCGGTTCCGGTTATGCTTATAGATACATTAACCGACCGCCATAACCGGGTGAAACCAGACCAATGCCATAATCATGACTTGAACTTTAAGTTTGTACACCTTCACGATTTCATTACATATAATCGGGAAATTGTTTTTTTTTTTTTGTAAACATCAAATACTATTAACATTTTACTAAGAGCAAATAGAAAAGATAACACTAAAGCTACGTCAAACATACCTTCGTTGTGCTCAAAAGCTTGATCCTCATGTTACAAATAGAATAATTGATGCTTTATTTTCATAGCTAACAGAACCACAGAAGTCACAAGTAGAATAATTTAAGCCTTTACAAAATGTCAACCGAAAACAACAACTCCTCAATCATCAACCGAAAACAGCATAAACACATTCATCACTAACAAAAAACCTAAAACAACAACTCCTCAATCATAACTAACAAAATTATCAAAAAACCTAAAACAACAACTCCTCAATCATCAACCGAAAACACAAACTATCAATTTCAACAGATTTCAACAACTTACGCGAAGGTGGATAGCTTCCAACAGATTCAAAACACATCTCTGCTTCACGAGCTTCATCGATCCTTTCCGTTCTCGCTATCAACCTCCATTTTCAAGTGAACTGAGTGTAGTTAGGGTTTGTAGGAAGTTATAGGTGAAGTAATGGAGATGAAAACATGATGAAAAGGCATGTGGTTGTTCTGCACAATTGATGAGGAGATTGATTGTTGCTTTCTTCCTTTAGATTGCAAAGGCTTCAAGCACAAGGAAGAAAAAAGCAGCTTGAATGAGATGTGCTTTTAGGGTTTGAGTGTTGGAACTAAACTGAGAGAGAGATGGATTGAATTTTGAATTTTGAGAGATAAATGGAGAGGTATTTAAAGAATAGATTTGGTTTAATTTTGAAATTAAAAATTAAGAGTAAAAACAATTATATTTATCAATGAATGAAAATATAAATGTTATGATACAAAAATGACATAAGAAAAGTTAAAGTTGGCATGTGTCTGAGATTGACATATAAGCTTTTCTTATGTCAGCAGCTTTTCTCCTTTAATAAAGAAGAGCGATTATATTTTAGTTCTTCATCTAATTACACTTAAATCCCTTTGTTTTAACAAAATTATGGATAACTAGTTATATTTTTCTCTCTCCACAACAAACTTATAATTCGTTTACGTATTTTTGTCATATCTTATAGACTATAATGTTTTAAAGAAATCCAAAAGTACTGTGATGACCTACTCATTTTTGTTGACGTTTCAATAGTTGTCTTGGTCAGTATTGTTATACGGATTAAAATTTACAAGTAGATGATGCATTAGTGTACAAGTGATTAAAGAAGTGTGTCATATCACATTGCAAATGCTTAAGTCTCTCTATGTTGTTATCATTATTATCAATGTAATAATATTCCAACCATTTTCAATGTTGTCACAAATTTATAGAACACAACACGGTACCTTGTTCGGGTTTGTCCAATTTACATTGTCACATTCCAACCATTTTCAACGGGTTTCCTACAAGCATCATAGCAAAAAATGACATCCAATACACCCTTATATTAAAAATATATAAACATTGCACTCTGTCAATACTTAATAGTTAACTATTAGCTTTATTATCTGAAGCATACACATTAAATATTGGAGTGCTCTAATATCATATATCAAAAATTATATTATTAGAAACTTAGACTATTTTGAAAAACCATTATTTTTTTAACCACTTTTATTTTAAGAAGTGTGAGTAATACGTTTGTGTTGCATATTGTTACTCTTCTTTGTCTACAAAAACTAATTATGAGTAATACGTTAATTTAGGAGTATCGAACTTAACAAGTATATCATATATCCAAAGAAAAGCCTACAGCTAGATCAACAACAAATCATCCGATTACAACTCCTCACTTCCTTTTTTCGCTGAATGAATTAGAGACGTGAACTTGTCTTATGAGAGACATGTCTCCTACAAGTGAAATAACTATAAATTAAATTAAATGCAACTAAAATAGCTTTACATTTCGCTATGGTCGGTGCCTGAAAAATCTACGTTCAATGAAGCTTCTTCATTTTCCAGACCTTTTAATAAACATATCGTAGAAACTTTTTATTCATCCTAAATACCTAATTATGTCACACCCCGATTTCCACATAGATCCCGGTGGGGAGTATCGTGACGTAAGATTGATATCATCATAGTCAATATACACAGAATAACACAGCGGAAGCCTTGTAGTTAAAATTACTATTACAAACCGAAATGTTCATAGTTCAAAGTACATATACAATTGGTTCGTAATTGTAACGCATCGTATTTTATTATTTTTTCTAGATAATGATAATAATAATAATAATAATAAACAAAATAAATTCGACGTTTTATGAAACTTGTACTTGAAATCGGATTTCGTCGGTACGTTCGGGCCACTCAAAAACGTTAGAACGGGTGAACAGGCTTTGGCCCAACACACCACCTAAACCTAACTAAACCCTAAACCTAATTGCAAATAAATAAGCATCACCACACCCTCATTCTCACAACCATCCAACCCTCATCTCCCTACCCCCCCCCCTTCACCTCTTCAGCCGCACCCACCCTTCAACCCTCTCACTCCTCCCTCTCGCAGACAAAAGCACGGCAGCAACACCACCACCATTGGTGGCAGCGTCGCCAGCCAACAACATCAACATCGGTGGCGGCAGCACAAGCCGCGACGGCGGTGGTGGCAGGAGCCGCAGCAACGGAAGACACCGGCGGGGCTCCTTCTCCGTTTCTGTTCTCTGACGAAACACCCCTCACCCTCGTCTCTCTCACACTCTTCCCGCTTCCCCGACGTTAGAGCTGATGCGGCGGCGCATCAGAGACGCAGCAGTAGTGGCGGCGGCGGCTCAGCCACGCTCAAGCTCGTCTGAGTTCGAGTCTTTGCGTGTTCCCGACTCAGGTTACAGGTATGAGCTCGACTCCTAACTAGGTTCTTAACTCAGTTCCCGCGTTCGGTTTCCCCGTTTCAATTTCAGTCTTGTTTTGTTATTTCAGTTGACTCGGTTCAAAAATACAAGGCTCGGGTTCATTTGGTGCGACACAGCTCAGATTCGGTCCGGTTAGACTTGGTCCAGCTCGGGTTCTTGTCGGGTCAAATCTGGTCGACACCGGGTCAGCTCCGGATCGAATCTCAGTTCAGGTTTCGGTTTCTTGGTTCAGGTTTTGTTTGTTTATATTTCGATTCAAGTTCAGTGGTTATTGTTTCAGATTCGGTTCGGTCTTGGCTCGGATTTTAGTTCATGTTTGGCTCGGGTTTCGGTCAAGAACAGTCAACCGACTTAGTTGGGCGTTCCGGCTCAAGCTCAGTCAATTCGGGTCTCGTTTCAGTTTGGGTGTTCGGTCAACTCAGGTCAAACCTGGTCAACTGTGGTCAAACAGTCGCGGATTCGAGACAACATCAGTAAACAACAGTTCCTGTTCGGGTTTCGGTTCAGACCATGTTCGTTTCGGGTCTTAGTTCGATTTCGGGTCTCGTTTGGTGTTCGGTCAAACCTGGTCAACTTGGTCAACGAAAGTCAAACCTGGTCAAACAGTCAACGCCAGTCAAACCAGTCAGATTCGATGTTCGGTTCGGTATTCGGGGCCAAGTTCAGTCAATGCTTTAGTCAACTCAATCAAAACACGTCACGGTATACTTCTAACGCCGCAAATTTTTATGTTACTATTTATATTGTTTTGTATTTAATTAGTGTTATAATCACGTAACCGAACCTTATAAAATTTGTAGACATAAAAGAGTATGTAAACATTTATAGTGTTTCGTCGATTCTTGCGTTGTTTATTGTTGTGTTTTGGAAAAATATATCGACACATATGTTGTCGGGATTGTCCAAAAACAAGAGGAAACTCTGCCCGTTTATCGACAAAATATGTCTATTTATTTTTTGCGACAAAATATATTATACATGACACTTTATCGACAAAATGTATATACTTATTTAATCATATCTTCCGACATGAAATATATATATATATATATTTAGTACGCTTAACGAAGAAACGTATCTACTTAAATATACCGAGCGACAAGATATATATTTTTACTTATTAGACTTTTTCGACAACATATATGTATGTATACATTACACGTCTTGACAAAACATATAAATATATCTAATACTTCCTTTCGGCAAATATATTTCGCTACTACAACATATATAGATATATATGTATGTATATATCTATATTACTTTTTTGACAAGATACATATGAGTTATATGTTTCGACAAAATATAATTATTTAACAACGAGATATATACTACCGTTACGACTGTCACGAAAGATGTATATGTATATACCTTATAGTCGACAACTAGAGATAACACATTGAATTCAAAGGTATATATAATTACTTATTATTTTGACAGCATTCCTATAATATATTAATAAATTCAAACCTAGAATCGTCGTATAGACTATGTTATACATATAAACATTCAATCAACTTCAAATCAAATCCTCTGTCATAATTTCCGTTTACTTATACCCATTCGTTTGCCTTTAAGGTGACTTCAGTTTCCCCTTTTCTCCCACTGATCAACTCGTCGCGGTATTTCCAAAGAAGACTTAGCAATTCTGTGAGTACACTCGACCCATATTTGTTTATATCACTTTTTGGGTGTAACATGTTTCCATATACAAAAATCACAAACACTTAAACTTTATAAAACGCACAAACAATCCTATACACATGACTACTTGAATCGTATACTTGTTGCTTGTCTAGGGATAAACGTTGTGCTATGCTTTAGTCATTAACTATTTTTAGCCTTTGTTTGACATGCTTAGCGCTATAGGAATTCACGCATCCACCTCCATCGCTCTACACGTGAGGTCATGTTAAAACATCGTGATTGCGTTACGGGTTTGATTATTAGCATTGCATGCCTTGATATTGCTCTTGTATAGATTTAGTTGCCATGAGGATTGTTAAAACTTTATTCGTATACGTATGCTATGCTTAAACTTGTGTACTCGCCTTTGCTTTTGCATTGACTTTATTTTAAAACATGTTACAGGTTGAAGGAGATGACGCTATGAAAACAATATAGCAAGGACTAGATACACACAAATTAGACGTTAGGTTTAATGTCGACGTATCAATTTTGTTATGACTTTGCAAATGTTAGATTGTTCTTTGTTTTGTTACATTGATGTATTTGACAATTCTTATGAAATGAAATATGGTTTAATTAATTATTGTCACTTAATAATGTTGTGAGCAATGAGCAATCTCGTTTTCGTCTCATCCCGATGTTTCCGCCATCGGTTGGGGTGTTACAGTAATAAGATCCACAGGCGGATTGTAAAAATGTACAAAAGATGTTCAACAGGCTATAGGCACAACTAAGGACTTGCAAGATCCTCTTATGTCGATACCGAGCAGCTCCCAGCCTATTTACGTGTTGTACCTGTAGCTTAGTCTCTTGAAAATACGTCAGTTTACACTGGTAAATACAAATAACCGACACATTTTGAAAATCTTTTCAAAATTTGTTTTAATTGCACAAGGCACATTTTTAAAAATAACTTGGGACAATTCAAAATGATCTTGTATACAGTTTTATAGGTCTGTCAATACATATGGGGTCTGGTGCAAAAACCGAATAACATGATTAACCGACACACCGCTTAAAACTCACAAGGAGTATATAAAAATAATTTAGCATTAGCATCTGTCAGGTGTATGCCTACATCCCGTGCTTAGGCCGTGGCCATTAGTAACTTAAATGAGTCGGGGATATCCGGGACACAGTCGAGTTAACCCCCAATGTTTAAGTTATCAGACAATACAAATTAAAACGGGTTATGAAGATTTTATAACCACAATCCGGTTAAGTGATCCCATACCCGACCAAGCGGTAATAATATATCGTATCCCAAGCGCGTATAGGGAAAATAAGTTAAGAGTATTTACCTAAGCTAGTACTTCAAAGTTTTATTAACTCAGTCGTCTAATCAATAGGTAAGTATAGGTAGCAATCTACTAGAAGGCTCTAGTCTGGAATTGATGGTATTAATACAATTAGAATGCTAACGGGTCCTGTTTAAGTCATAGACTTGGACCGGCTAGCTTAAAGGATAAACAACGGTACGATACGCTAGATTAAGCGATGACCGGAATAGAATGTAGTTTAAAATCGATAATTAATAAGACTTGTATAATATGGGTAAACTATTTACATTCTGGAATTTGAAATAAAAATGATCAGGTTAAACCCGTTTCGGTTAACTTACGTTTACATAAGCCTAACCGTATGCATATAAGCGATACCGGGTAACCGGATGAGTCACGAACAAGTTCTATATGCCATTATACTTTAAACATGTTATAACATCAGTAGGATATCAACATGTATGCCCGTTTAGGTTTTAAAATCAAACTATGCCTCATAAGGGCGTTTTGGTCATTATGTGATTTATAAAAGAGACTTGCATGTAATCTGATGTTATGATCATAAACATTCTGGAAAAAATGTTTAATTATGATATAATATCAGTAGGATATCAAATATATGGGTGGTTTATAGTTTAAGACCAAACTATGTATCGAAAGGGCATTTTGGTCATTCACACATAGTTTTGATAGCTTATTTCGGATTATGGGTTTAGAACATGTACCTACTGTAAAAACATTTAAAATATGTTATTTTAATCGGTAGGTTACAAGTCTTGGTTGTTAGATATGGTTTTAAACCATACTATGCGCCAAAATGGCGTTAAAGTCGCTAAATGGCGATTTAAGCGATGTTTAAAGAAAACTGATGCTATGATTAGGTTTGTATGTTTAAAATTTGTTATTTAATATAACATTTTAGTAGGTAGAAGGTTTTGTATGGAAAGCATGGTTAAAACCATTTTACGTGCCACAAGGGCATTATCGCCATTTATCGACATAGTTCAAGGACTTGTATGTAAACTTAAAATATAAACTGACTTTACACCCCAAATAATCCTACTTATGATATTACATTAGTAGGTAATGAGTTTTGGTGAAGAAATTATGTTTAAAACCATTCTATGTGCCGAAAGGGCATTTTGGTCCTTTAAAAACATAATTTACGATATTTAAACAAAACTCAGTTTATGATCAGATTACTCAAATCAAAATATGTTAAACATGTTAACATATCAGTACCTAAATTAATATGTCAAAAACCTTACTTTTAAACAAAAGGGCATTTTAGTCAACATAAAGCATAATATCGGAACTTGCAATATAAACTCGGATTACTACATGACCATATAATATAACTCCATAGGGTTATACTATAATATAATATGGTCATAATGTAACTTAGAATTAGTAGCTAAAGTTGCTAATTCAGTCAGAGTCAAAAGTTAAAGCAGAAGTCAAACTTCGCGACTTTCGGTTGCGAACCGACCTTAAACCTGAAATTGACGAGCCGAACATGTTTACACATGTTCTAATAATTATTATCAAGTTTTTAAAGTGTTAAAACATATTTTATAACACTTAAATTATCAAATTATGATTATTTTCAAAACTGACTCGTTTGACTTTTAATTAATATAACTTTGACCCGCCAATTGACCAAGCAAACGTGATTCTCAGGAGGTGCCCTCTTGAGGGATTAACACCTCCCTTATTACGATCACGTAGCCATGTTCGAATCGAACAATGGCTGGACCATAAAGGTCTTAGCCAAAAGTCAAAGCGTTTATCGAAAACGCTTGACTTTTGGCTACAAAAGCCTATAAAACAAAAAGAGTAGAGATGGAACACTTACAAGTGGTCCAAGGGAAAGTTTATAACTCAAAGGGATGCTCCTAGATGACCAGGAACATCCAAGAGTGTAATAGAGAGGAGAATGATAGAATGAGCAAAGAAGAGAGTGGAGGAACACTCCTATTTATAGTTGGAGCTGAAGTTTTAGAATCAAGCCAGGTGTTTGAGGGGTCTAGAGATCCCTCCAGGTGTCCCTTGAGGTGTCCAATACCATAATTCAGCTCCTGGTTTCGAACTGGAGGTGCCATGGTGGTTTGTGTGGGGAACAACGAAGAAGGCTGGCAGATGTAGCAAACTTTCTGCCAGCCATGCCGTCGCGCGACGCGACGGCCACATCCTTTAGGCGTCGCGTGGCGCGGCGCCCTGCTTCATCTTTTAAAAATTGACAACTTCAGTCCTTGCACATCTACAAACTCCTTTATACTTTCATTTTAGGCACTTTTAACCCCTCAAGCCAGTATTAGGCATACCCGGGTGTATAATCAAACATCAATATGATCTGGTTTCGTTAAAAGGTAATTCAGATGTATGAATTAACGTGTTGACGCTTTTAACCCTTCAACTCACAACTTCTTAAATTAAATCACAAACGGTTTCGTTAGTCCAAGAAGTGTCTCGTTAAGAGAATACGAACACCGTGTAAGGTCACTCAGATGCTAATTTTAAGCATGTTGACACTTTTAGTCCTTCAAAGTCAACGTTCGACATTATAAGGATCAGAAATACGTGTCAATACTTTATTGGACACGATTTTAGGAGGTGTTACAAAATAAAAAAAAAACTTATATAAAAGATATTCTATTCGTCTTAAATATCTAATTCAAACAAACTTTAATATAAATTACCATATTTTACAAAATGGCATTTTAGTTTGCATAGATGTTTAAGCCTTATGATAACTAAATTGATCCCATTATGATGTAAAGTACTTGACTTGACACCTGAGCTTTTAGTTTTCAACTTTTATGTTTAAGACTTATCTTTCCTTATTCAGGTGCTACTTTATATAGCTTTTATTTATCGTTAAGACTTATTTTTTCTTATTCGTGTGTTATTTTATTGCGTCAATGGTTTCTTAAAGTACTTGATAATTTAAATTCTAAATTTAATAATTACTAGACATGTGTAACACTTATGACATATATCCACCACCACGAATAAGAAATCTGTCACACCCCGACCCGCAGCGGAATAAGAGTCGGGGCATAATTGGGTTATCACCAAAGCTCATGATATTACTATTATGTTTCATATTTATTTAAATCAAAATTACATTCTCAATAATCCAAACATGTCCATACAAATACAAAGAAAAATAACCAACTAAACAATTCCAAGCTCTAAACCATTTTATTCTTCTAGGCCAATCCTATGTGTTTCTGGCTGCAGCTGGTTCACCTGTATCATGTGTAAAAATGGGGGTTTTTGGGTCAACATAAGTTGGCGAGTGAACCTTGTTAGATAAACATTTATAATTGATTTTCTTGTTATTTTATCAAGGAAAAATTGTGCAATAATCATAAGTGAGTAAATGTACAAAATCAAACAGTAGCAATAACAACCACAAACTATAACATACAATAACATACCATAACATATCAACTTGCATAAATATATAACATGAATGAAACTGTGCGATCAAGGCTCAATCAAACGGAGCCGATCGTATTGCATGTACTGAAAATGATAAATGTCTGTGCGATCAAGGCTCAATCAAACGGAGCCGATCGTATGTTGGCACGCCAGGTTCACGCTCATAATGTAATGGGGAACATGCTCAACGCTCATAATGTAATGGGGAGCGGCGGCCTATGAAATTGCATGTACTGAAAATAATGAATTAAATCTAACAATAACCACACAAACAATTGAATAAACTGAATACACATTTGTTCATGATATGATGTATGCACAATGATTTTTAAGTATAATAAGTGGCAAGACACATGATACACCCCAAAAACGTGATTAAAACGAGGAATTTGTAAAGATTCACTCACATTGGGTGCGTTTGGTGGGAGATGATGAGATGCGCACGAGTTGAAAAGATTGAGCAACGAGATTTAACTAACCTAAATAATAACGGAAAATATAGTAAATGAATGGATTTTATTAATGATTTTAATAGAATTTTTAGATATATTTTTGTGAGTTTAAGGCTATTTCCTATCTTTAAAAACATTATTTTTAAGTATTTTTAATTGATTTTTAAATTAAATTAAATAATTAAAAATATAAAAATATGTTGACTTTTTGGGTTCCCGTTGACCGTTTGACTTGTTGACCGGTTTTATTGTGTAATGGTATGCGCCGGGTGAGGCTCGAACCCGAGACCCCCCGTACGCGTGCACGCAGCTCTACCAACTGAGCTACGTGTCTAACCCGAAATAATTCTGTTTTTAATTATACTTATACATTAACTCAGCTTATTCAAAATTCTTTTATTTTCAAAAACATTTTAAATCATCGAACCGGTGTTACTAACAGGTCTCGAACCCGGGACCTGTGCTTTAACGTTACACACAGTCCACCGCTGGACTGTGTGTCTAACTTGGTTAATATACAACTTTTTATTATACTTAACAACTAACGTAAGTTAACCCGGTTCAGTTAGAAAAATAAAACGTTTTTATTACCGAGAAGGCGTGTGTAACAGGGATCGAACTCGCGGCGTGTGATATGTATATGCACACAGTCCACCGCTGGACTGTGTGTCTAACCCGAGATAATATCCAGATTTTATTAAACTTATAATCAAACTATCATCGTCTTCTTCATTTCAAAATTACAGACTGCGATTACACCATTATATCTTGTTTAATTCGTTTGATAAACATTGTACAGACTAATATGAAATGGCAGAGACGATATTTAGAAGTAAACATACCGGTGAACGATTTATTTCGGAATTCCGGCAAGGCGTCGGCTCTGTTTTTATGAACTTCAACTGAGCAAGCAATTTAACCGTTTTGATTAGCTAATCGTGGAATTGAAGTGCTAAACAAACGTTTACAGAGTGTTTGAATGTCCTTACCGTTTCACAGATGAAAATAAGGATTTCCAGAAGTTTTCCGGCGAACTGGAATTATCCGATAACAGCGTCTGAATTTGATTTCAATTGAAAGGTTTGAGTCAGAAATAGCTTAACAATTGATAGACCACGAAGGTATTGAAAGACTTACTGTTTTGATGAAGAATACGGTTTTCCGGCGACTTGCAGAATTTTTCCGGCGAGTTAAAAAAAAGTTTTCTGACGAACTGAATGAATAGCGAAGTGAAATTGAAGGTCTGTAGAATGTTTCTAAGTCGCGAGAGAGATCTTTGATTGAAGTAATTCAGAAATTGAATACCTTCGGTTATAATCATTATCAAAATTTAAGTTAATTCAAGTCTGAATTGATTAGAATCGTCGGTGCATCGGTTATAAACTAGTATCTGCGAACACTCAACCGTTTTGGACGGTTGAAAGCCGATTACGGTTTCAGTTTGGCGCAACAGGTTGCTTCATGATTGTCTATAAAGTTTATTTGTTTCCTAGGGTTGACAGAAAACAACAAGTGGCGGAGTGGTTATGTGTGTGGGTGTTAAGTCTTTGAAGTTCAACCCGGGTGACCCGGGTTCGAGTCCCGGCAGCCTCATTTTATTTTTATTTATTTTATTTTTACTTTTTATCAATTATAATTTTTATAGTTTAGTTTGTTTATTAATTATGTATCATTAAAAATCAAAATAGCCATAAATACGCAACGTGACATTTATAACTTGATATTCGATTACAAAACGGAGCGGGTTTGGAAACCCGTTTTTGACAAATGTTACAAAAACTACCGAAACGAGTCCCGCAGTACAAAGTGTCACACCCGCCGCATCGTGTGGGCACCCTACTAGTTAACTATAACATATTAGGCATGACCTAAACCCACAAGTTTGATTATTTTCTTAAAGATTAAATTTCTAAGATTTTGTTAGGCGTATACGATCGTGCTTGATCAAAGCAATCGTGCTAATGTAAGATTGGCGATGCATGATCATGTGAGGACCATACACGCCTAAACACTACACACATTCAACTTGGACTTCTGATCAAGGATAGCACGATCATGCTTAAGCAAGGCACACTCGTGCAACCTATGTTCTGCGCCCAAAATCATTGACCAAGCAAAGAACCAAACGTTTTTGAAATATAGCATACCCATGCCTGGTTTATTACAACAATGCACGATAATGTGCATGACACACACGATCGCACGGCCTATTGTATTCAGGATGACACGATCATGCACATCTCATGCACACCTGTGCTTGAAGGGTAGAAATCCAAAAACTCACGACTTTTTACTTGTTTTTCAATCAAAAATCATTTTTTACTTCAAACAGATGTGTCTAAACTTGTTCTTAATTTTATTAAGGAATAATGGATTTTAATAATCCCAACTATTAGTTGTTGGTCAGCAACAGTCTCAACTTTAAAAATAACCAGTGATGGTCCCACCTTTTCATATATTGTAAATCAATGGACCTTTACTAAAAAAACCTTAATTTCTTTTTCTCATCTTTTCCTTTTCCATAAGCAAAGGTCCATTGGTTTACAATATGTGAAAAGTTGGGACCACCGCTGGTTATTTTTAAAGTTGAGACTGTTGCCGGTCAACTGCTAATAGTTGAGATTATTAAAATCCATTATTCCTTTTATTAATAACCCATTCGATTTCTATTATTTGAACAAAAATTCTCTTAAATTCCTTTTAGAAACTTTGATCCAAGCTTAACATAACTGAAAACTATGACTATGAGTTACACACTGAAATTACGAGAGGTGACCTTGTACGAAAGTAAATACTACTATGAGCCTTCAATTCTTCGGCTTACAACCTTGATCGAAGCCAAAATTCACCGCACATAAACAGATAAACTGGTATTTTTTAATATAGCTTATTAAGTTGTTATTGTTATTATTATTATACATTAAAATTTAAAACACATTTGCAGATTATTTGGGACTTCAGAATTTCCGTAAAGTTGGTAGGTTTAGAATAGTTGCAAGCATAATTAAAAAAAAAAATCCCTTAGCTCTTGTCCTCTAATGGTTTCAAACTTCTAATAGTTTAAATGCATCAGCATATCATGATCTTGCTATTCACACACCCCCACTTACTCACTTTGTCTATTCACACACCTCAGTATCGAGTTGTGGCCAAAGTACGGCGTTTTTGTCTGGTTAACCCGACAAAGACTGACGGGTGTCTGACGGGTCTGTTGATCTGACCAAAACGCCGAGCATTGACAGCGTTTTGGTCCTGTCAACCAGATAAAAAAACTGGTCGGGTGTCAGTCTTTTGTCTGTTTGACAGGACCAAAACGCGGCCAAAGCTCGGCGTTTTGGTCAAACGCGGCCAAAGCTCGGCGTTTTGGTCCGGTCAACAGACCCGTCAGTCTTTGTCTGGTTGACCGGAACAAAACGCCGCGCTTTGGCCACAGCTCGACATTGGGGGTGTGTGAATAGACATGCCCATTATTATTTTATTAAGGTTCATATATAAAGCAATCTTTCTTTGACTCGTTAAAGGTCCTTAAAAGCTGTAAAGTTTGCTTGCTTCATTGTTCATCCTTTCAACAAACATTTCCTTCAAATGACATGTTAACAAAATACATCTATAAACTTTGTTGCTCTTCCATCTCAGGCACAATAGCGAAGTTTAAGATTTCCGACCGGGGGGTCAAAAACATACATACCTAAAAAAATATAAAACCGGGGGGTCGAAAACCTATATACCTAAAAAAATTCTATACGAAAAATACATACCGGACACTAAAGAGCGAAAAGTTCGGGGGGTTGGACGCCCCCCCATACTGCGCCCCTGCTCAGGCATTTATCCCATAAACCATGAAACCGAGCTCGGGTTTTCATTTTACTTTCATGATACGATCTATCAAGTTTTGGGTTAAACATTTTATCAATGAATTGTTATGGATATTGGATTTAAATAACCTTAACTTTCACTCATTGACCGATAACACTCTCAACTTTCGATTTATACACCAGCACTCCCAACTTTCAACTTATCGGCCGATAACACTCCCTAACTGACTAAACCCTAACCCAGTTAGTTGAAAGTTGAAAGTTGGGAGTGCTTGTGTACAAATCAAAAGTTGAGAGTGTTATCGGCCAATTGGTGAAAGTTAGGGTTATTTAAATCTAATATCCCAATTGGTTATGAGCTAGACAACATCGTTGCGACATGTAAAAACGGATTGAAATTTTCATACAATGGTTTTCCACTTGATCCAAAACATCAGTGTCACATGACAAAAAAAATGAAAGTTGAGAGGATGTTCATTGCATGTGTTTAATACTTTGATTCTACTATTATATTGCAGAATTTTATTTTTCAACCGGCTTTTATAGCCTAGGGGAACAGAATGGCATACAAGATGATATATAAATAAAAGTAGAAAATTTCAATTTGAAATACATACATACATGAACGATTCAACGTGAAGTTTTTTATTAAGAAAAGTAAACATAGATTACCTTTTCATAGAATATAATTGGTTAGACAATTAACATTTTAAGCCATCAGAAGTTGAAATTTAATTACATGTTTTGATTTTATTGTTTATCATGCTTGTAATTTGACTACTAGTTTTTGTTAAAAGTTATAAAAGTTTCAAATAAGTTAGGAATATATATATATATACTAGGTTTGGACCATATGTATTATACAGGATGAATAAATGTAATTTTATATACTAAGCAATAAAAAATTATATGTTTAAAAAACCAGTGTATTGCACGGGCACGGGTTGAATAAACCAGTGCATTACAATAATTAATATAATGTAATCGGTTAACACATACAATTATCAAGAGTTGTCTTTTAATAAATGAGTTTTGATGTCAATTTGTATAGTTTACTTTGTTTTTTTTATTTGTTATTATTAGGTTAGAAACATATATATTACACGATGTTGATGAATGAATATTAAATGGTTACTTCGTCATCATCATTCAGTTAATCCCACCTATAGCAAAGCTAAGGTAGGATCTAAGGAGTGTAGATGTAGACAGCCTTACCTTTACCCCGTAGGAATAGATAGGCTGCTTCCAGTGAGACCCCCGGCTTGATTGTAGTTTTGTATCAAGCCTTGGACCTAAGGCACATAACACTCAAACAATCGGGACAGAGAGAACCGATTGGTGCATGTATCAATGTGTCTTTCAGCTATCAACGCCACCACATGATACATGATTAACCATCCGCCGCTTTTAACGTTATTTTCAGGAAATTAGTAAATAAAAGTTAATACCATTTCACTTTTGCCCCCGAGCGTCCACACATATAATACATTGTATGTGCACACCGTAAGCAGGGCATAAGTGGTTACTTATAGATGGAAAACAAATGAAATAGTCTCGAAAAAAAATAAGAGATAAATGTGAAAATTATAATTTAATAGTATAGAGAAATGGAAATTTTTTTTTTCACTGGATGAGATATATATATGATTGGGATGCATATGGTTTATTATCACGTAGTTATAATATATCTTTGGATTTAGATATCATCAATAATAAATAAATAATTAAATAAAATCCGAAAGAAGAATTTTATAAAAACAGGTAGATATATCTAGCTTATTAATTATAATAGATCTTTTGATTTAGATACCATTAATAGACGAATAAATAAATGTTACTATAAACAATAGTTTTAGAAAATATTATATCGTTAATTTGCTAAAGGTGTTATTGCATGCTCATATAAGATTGATAAATAAGTAAATAAACAAACAAATAAATAAGTAGATTAGTATTTTGTTATTAATATACAAGAAGTCACATGTGACTTTGTTTAATCAACCTGTGTATTATATGGGTTATATATCAAAAAATGTAAATTATAATTTTTTAATTAACTATTACGTTGGTTGACATTATTTGAAATCATTAATTAATAAATTATTAAAAAGGTTATTTTTTAATTAATTATTAAAAACTTAATTTATTTAGGGTCATTAATGTTTAACAAAGTTATTATTATTAACTAATTATTTGTAATCATTTTATATTTTTTTTTTTTTTGATAAGGATAAGTGGTATTCGTGTATTAATTATTATAAACCAATAAATAAGTAACAAATTTATGCATATGATTGTTGTACTTTTGACTTTAGGAGTTTTCAAAAAAATTGAAATTTTCATTTTTAACTCTAAAGTTTTAAACTTTGACAATTGAAGTCTAAAGTTTTAATTTTTGTTAATTTAGCTCCTTTGATTAATTTGATTTTTCATTTCTAAGTAAAAAGTTTTCATATTTTACAATTTAACTTCTTTGATTTTTTTTTTACTTTTAACCTAATTTTTTTCATCTTTTGCAACTTTGGTCCCTTATACTTTTTATTTTTCGCAAGTTTTCTGTTTCGTTCAAGATTTTCCGAGTTAACACGCCGCAACGTGCGTGTAGGGTTCAACGTTTTTTCATCTACTTTTTCCCGTTTAACAGGCCCGTCACAGCGCGTCTATTTTCCCCGTTGTATAGGTTTGTCGCAACAGGACGGGTCATAGATTGACTTAGTTATTCTTTCCTATATTTTACAATAGGTACACGATCATGTAAGAAACATTTGGCTTTCATCCAATATGATATATAACTAACGAATCCTCACCGCATTGTGGCGGGTGGTAATTCTAGTTTATTAAAAAAAGCTAAAAAATATAAGTAAAAATCTTTAGGTTAAAGAGAAAATACCACATAACATTAATTGAAATCCTTTATTGTAAGTTAGATTAGATGTACTAACATCTATGTGTGTGTAATTACCTTAGTTGTTAGTTTTCGTAGAGGTGCGCACAAAACTAAAACTGACCAAAAAACCCGAACCAAATAAAAAGATTGGTGGGTAGGTCAAGTGTTTTTCTGAAAACTGAAAATGGCGGGTCGGTATGGTTATCAATGTTTTCATACCTACCATTACCGAATCAACATGTAGTACAATCTTTGTCAAATTTTAGACTTTTAACCATTTTTTCAATAGATGATGTTTTTAGTGGAACGTTTGATTGAAATATTGGTTATATCATATCGTTTAGTTGGACGTTTGTTTGAATTTACAGATTATATCATATCGTTTTATTTGAATATTCGGTATTAATACTGTAGATTATATGTACTTTTAATTGTATGTAATATACCAATATATAGAAATGTGTAATAATAATTATTCCATGGTACACAATTTGAAGCCCAAAATTTTGGACCCAAATAGTGCATAATTTTATCGTGTTGAGTTATTTTTAGCTATGACCAAATTTACGGTTAACCACCTATAGCCGATCCACTAGAACCTTCAAAACCGATTAACCAAAACCGTCATAACCGATCGGTTATAATAAGGTTATCTATTAACCAACATCTAGGTTATAGTTATGGTTTTAAGCCAAAACCAACCTAAACCGACTCATGCATTAACATAATGGTATAATTGTATAAGTACCCAGTTTCCGATACAAATACAACTCTTTTGAGAAAAGATTTCACGTGTGCGGGTTATTTGTACACCACCCCTTTACTTATACACTATGGGATGTTTTCGACAATTTTACCATTCATCTATTATTTCTTTTTTTTTCATATTATAACATATAAGTGTAAAATCGTAATTAAAACACAATGAATAAAAAATGTGTAAAATCTTAATCAAATCACCTCAAACATAAACTGAGATCACGAGATCCTATAAACGGTAAAAAAATCAATAAGAAAAGGGAAGTAGAATTGAAATAACATTAATAATCATACAAATTACATTGTTTTCCAAATTAATAATGTTATAAATATCTTATTAGTCGCATATTTCCTTCCCTTGTCACACTTTAGCCATTTATTATAGTTTCTCTCTTAAAATGAAAGACTGTTTATTTAAAGTATTAAGGTTAATGTATAACCAGTAAGCCTTTTAAACTTTAAAATATATAAATAACTAAGATAAATCCTTTTCTTAAAAAGGTACTTATACAATTATGAGATTGGGCCGTGTATCGGTGTATGTGGCCCATATAATGAAATCGATTTATAGTAGTACCATGTAATTCACCTTCTTGCTTTTTGAGTAAATTAAATCATTTGCTTTTAAAACTATTATATTATATTATATCATATTATAATTATAATTATATAATATAATATAATATAATTATAATTATTATATTATATTATAATATATATTAAATTATATCCTTAACTATATGAAATTTTTGATGTTTTTACTTTTGAGTTTTGACCCTCTTATAGAGGTTTTTGATTTTGATAAGAGTCCCTCTTAAATGTTTTAATCATTAATGTTTTGATTCTTATTTCTTTTGTTTTGTTTTATATTTTTACCACTAAAGTTTTGGTTCTTACATTTTTAGCGGCTACATTTTTTTTAAGTTTCAAATTAACCCGATACATTATAATAAGAATGAATTTCAAGTTTTTCCTTTATCTTTATACCCAATTTCAAGTAGTGTCATTTGTCTTTATAATTGACGTACTTAATGTTTCAAAATCTTGCATGTTATGTCCTTTAGCCCTAACTTGGTTGGATTTCTCTATTAAATCTGGTCATGTGACTTGCATGTGAGGGCATATTTGTCTTTTTACCTTTATAGGGACTATTACACAAACATTTAATATCTATGGATTGTTGTGTAAAATAATTAAAATATCTATAAAAGTAAAATAGATTTGTATTCTCTCTCTAACCTAAACACACACACAATCTCTCTCTCTCTCTCTCTTACAAACCACCACAACTTAGCACCATCTTCTGCCACCACCTTCAACCTAACCCACCCATCTCTCTTTTAACTGCAAAATCCTTTTTTTCACTCAACAATGGCAACAACAACTAATTAAAAGATCTTAGAAACCCATTAACACCAATAAATTTATGATTGCTTGCCAAAACCTTTGTAGCCAATAAATAGGATTCAGGACCGTAGATTCAAAGAGATCCATCGGCGCAAGCGATGAGGAGGTTTGATCCGTAGGACTCGACGGTGTCGATCTTCGTACGACAACCGGTGAGGAGTTCGAGTGAGTTGTATGCAGTGTGCACCATCTTTTCCGGTAGGTTTGCTTGAAGATCAAAACGACATTTTGAAGCCGTGGAGGTTTATGGAAATTAAGCAAGTTATATCCTAATGATATGTAAGATTTTATATATGATTTTGTAGAACAATTTCCTTTGTTCGCCTCCACCACAAATTGGAGATTTGTTGATTTGAAAAAGTGGATGTGGAGTTGGGGGTAAACTGGTTGAGAGAGAGGGGGTAGAGAGAGAGAGGGAGAGTGGTGAGAATTGTTGATCTGTACATGTGGTCGGAGTTGTGCGGTGAGCAGGGATGCCGGAAAAGGGATTTTGTAGGTTAGAGAGAGTGAGGGAGAAAGGTTGTGATCTCTAGGTTAGAGAGAGGGAGAGAGAGAGAATGAGAAAGATTGTTATTTTTGTTTTTTCACACAATAATCCCTAGATATAAGGTATTTACATATTTAGTTGGGTAAAAATACAAATATGTCCTCACATGCAGGTCACATGACCAGATTTAACAGAAAAATCCAACAGAGTTAGAGCTAAAGGACATAACGTGCAAGATTTTGAAACATTAAGTACAAAACTCGTCAATTTTAAAGATAAAGAACACTGCCTGAAATTGAGTATAAAGATAAATGACAAAACTTGAAATTCACTCTTATAATAAATTACGTCTTTAACCCAATAGTTTTATAGTTTTATTTTTCTTTTATAACTTCCATTAATTAGTTTTTCGTTTACAAAAAACTAAATACGCGATATAATTTTTTTTGGAAGCGGCTTAACACCATGTCACCACCACCATTTTTCCATTCGTTTGTTCAGGTCGCAACACCACGTCAGAGGTACCATGTCACCATTTTTTCTTCTGTTGGTTACATTTTATTTCAATTATTTTTTATATTTAGTTCGTACGCAGATCCCCCGTCGTAACGCGCGGTGGGGAAATCCTAGTTATTTATTACTCGTATATATTAAATAACATCACATTAGCTACAGTGATGTTATATCTTTTTGTTTTGGTCATAAAAAACTTTCTTTTTTACACTTTAGTCACATGAAATCTAGACATTTTTTTACTTTTTTCTTATGCTTTCATTAAATATGTTAAATAATTTGTGTTACATTCTCTATACTTTTTTTAGTTTTACAGTAATTATAGTTTATCTAATTCTTTTTGTTAAATTTGTTTGTTAATTATAGCAAATTTGGATACGTTACAGTTTTACTCGAGTTTAATTTACGATCTAACTTTTTAGTAATTTGCGAATATACTGTCACATATGTTTTTATCTACATCCCGTTAAGAGTGTTTTTAATATAATGGTTTTGATTGAGTTTAATTTACAACATGACGTTCCGTCGCAACGCGCGCATGTTTTACTAATATAGTATTAGTCCATAACATCATAAGCAATAATGATGTTTGCATCTGTTGACTTTGGCCACGTGACTTCGTCAATTCAACACCTTTAGTCCCTCATAAGTTAGGTGTAAGACCCTTATTATATAAATTGAGATTTTATGATAATTTCGCATAAACAAGAATATATATGCGATTACATGCCCGTACTAAGATCCGAGTTTCCTTAAATCTTCATAAAAATTTAAAACATTTCAATTTATTATCGTTGTTTAGTTTTGTAATGACTAAAGAAATTGCGGAAGCTTGATGTTTGATCGTGTCCGGTTCTTCGTTGAGCTTGATCGTCCTCCGGTGCTTCAATCCATTTCCTATATTTCATAAATTATGAAATATGTTAGTGTTAGGAAGTTTATAACGTAAATAATCGAACCCGAAAGCTCAAATAACACTAAACAACATTTTGGCATTTTACCCGCCGTAAGCTATGGCTAGCAAGACATAATCCCATTTGTATTGAAAACCCACATCTTTGTATCAACACATACCATTGATTTATATTCGATATATTACAACCCATGTTTACTCTTGTATACTGCAGTTCAATATTTGCATATACATACTTGAATATTCATATTTGCATACAACAGCTCAATATTTGCATATACATACTTTTATATTCAGATTTGCATACAACATACATACTTTTATATTCAGATTTGCATACAACAACTCATTATTTGCAGATACATACTTGTATATTCAGAATTGCATACAACAGCTCATTATTTCCATATACATACTTTTATATTCAGATTTGCATACAACAGCTCATTATATGCATATACATACTTTTATATGCAATTTTAAGTGCGACAGCTCAGTATTTGCATATACATACTTTTATATTCAGATTTGCATACATCAGCTCATTATTTGCATATACATACTTTTATATTCAGATTTGCATAGCTACAGCTACCTGCCGTAACTTACGGCAGGTCATGTCTGATTCGACCAGCAGCCGTCTACCGTAAGCTACGGTTGGCTACCGTAGGTTACGGTAGGCTGCTGTATCCCTTTTTCAAGTTTGCCGTTTTTTTTACGAAAACTTCCATAACTTATTCAATATTTATCCGTTTCACTCGAAACTTGTTTCTAATTGTCCGTAATATGTTTACCTACATATTTAACCAGAAATCCCAACCGGATTCATAATTTTATGAATTACGCAACCTTTACCCAGTTTATGCACATATTCATTTTGACCCGTTATGGACTTCAAGCACTTAAGCTTAAATCGTTAATAATATTTTCACACCTTTCATTTCACATTAAAAACTATCATTTATCTAGTATCCCGAGTTCGTTTATGATGGGTTCTCATAGGATAACCATCATATTCTGAATTTACCACCCGATTTGTCTATTTACGAAAATGACCCTTTATGAGGCAGTAAACCAAAAGATTTATGCTTTTCACTTTTACACTACCGAAATGGGTCCACTAAATTATATAACTCATTTTAAACTACCCTTGAGGGTCGTTTGCTTGTTTTATCATTCAGGGGCGTTTTAGTCAACTTTAGCCCCTTTTTACGACGAAGGACTTTTAATAACATATTTTTTACCGAATGTGCTCATTTTAACCATAAGCTATTTGTAACATCCGTCAAAAAAAAAAAAAAAAAAAAAAAAAACGGATTTACCAAACCCGCTCCGTTTATCAACCGAACAGTCAGTTAAAATTTTAGTTGCGAATTAAATGCCCAAAATAATTTTAAACGATCCGTAATCAAATATTATACGGGGATATGTATTTAGTTTTTGAAAATCTGTCAAAAATATCAAAATAAAAATGGTTTACTTTTGCCGGGTTTCGAACTCGGGTCTGTACCGGGTAAACCAAAGACTTATCTCTCAGCCGACAAACCACTCCGCCATCTTGATTTTCTGGTAATAACAGAAAACAATTAATTCAAATAATCAATTTCAGAAGTTAAATTATTGCGCCCAAAATAACAGTCGTCGGAAATCCCGACGACTTCGCCGTTTAATTACGTTATTACTCAAAGTAACCGAAAACTTAACTATTACGACGGTTATAACCGACGTCTGAACCGCGACATCAGCCATAACCGCCGGAGTACGGTTGACTTCGAATTAAGACCGAATTCAGACCCATTCAATCCCAATACTACCCTATAAATACACCCTCAACTCGCCAGAAGTCTTTCACACTCAAATCGCACTCTTTCTCAGCGAAAAATCACCTGCCGGAAATTCTTGATACTTCGCCGGAAAACCGTATCAGTAATCTTTGAGTCTACTGAACCCCCTAAATCTTCAACGAAGTCACCCACAACCTTTGCAAGCCTTCGGAAGACTTTCTGCTGCAAAATACTTGTCGCCGGAAAAAGAGTTCTGTCGCCGGAGTTTTGCCGGAAAACAGAGTAAAACCAGTCGGTACATCTCACGCCTATTTTCCTTCCCTTTTTACTTTTATATCATTTGTAATTGATCATTAAACGCTAAATAAACTTGAATCAACATTCGAATCCAGTCCGTCGTCACTTCCGGTTAAAACCGGTGAAGAAGACGAAGTTCAGTAATGGTTAAGTATAATTAAAATCAAGATAATTACCGGGTTAGACACACAGTCCAGCGGTGGACTGTGTGCACTTTTAACGCTAAGGTCACGAGTTCGATTCCGGTATCACACACGCCGCCTTGATAAAAATCCCTTTTTCCGTAAACTGAACCGGGTTGTTTTAAGTATATGTTAAGTATATTGATAACCGAGTTTATAACCAAGTGTGACACACGGTCCAGCGGTGGAGTGTGTGTCCGCTAACCCACAGGTCCCGGGTTCGAGACCTGTGGAGCACACCGGTTCTGAGATTTATTTCGTTTTTAATAATAAAGGATTTCTGTTAATTCTAATTAATATATATATGTAATTAAAATCGGATATATAACGGGTTAGACACGTAGCTCAGTTGGTAGAGCTGCGTGCACGCGTACGGGAGGTCTCGGGTTCGAGCCTCACCGAGCGCACAACAATATGCCTATAAACCGGTCAACCATAGTCAAAGTCAACGGTCAATTGTGTACTGTAGCAAAAATAAAAATATTTTTTTATTATTTTTATTTAATTATTTTAATTAAAAATCAATTATAAATACTTAAAAATAACATTTTTAAGGTTAGAAAATAGCCTCAAACTCACAAAAATACACCCAACAATCCTACTAAAATAGATTAATAAAACCCGTTTACTTACCGAACCATTATGCGATTTATCTAGGATTAATTTCACTCGTGGTTAACACCATTTCGCGTGCATTCAACCTCATCAACCGAACGCACCCAATGTGAGTGAATTCTTACAAACTCCCCTTTTTATTCATGTTTTGGGGTGTATCATGTGTCGCTTAAACTAATTTTCTTATGCAAATTCGTGCTATACCATTATATGAACTAAACTAGAATGTAACTATTGTTTGGTTGTGATGTATTACATATTGTCAAAGTTGTATGCAAATTATTTAGGCCCATCAGTTCCTCGTGGGAGACGAGAACATCGCGTGCCTCAAAACTCATTCATTAAGGCCCATCAGTTCGTAAGAACAACGCGTGCCTCAAAACTCATACATTAGGCCCATCAGTTCCTCGTGGGAGACGAGAACAACGCGTGCCTCAAAACTCATTCATTAAGGCCCATCAGTTCGTAAGAACAACGCGTGCCTCAAAACTCATTTATTAGGCCCATCAGTTCGTGGAACAACGCGTGCCTCAAAACTCATTCATTAGGCCCATCAGTTCCTCGTGGGAGACGAGTCGAACATCGCGTGCCTCAAAACAATCATTTGGTGTATGTGAGTTTAATATTCAATATTATGTGTTGTGTGAATAAATTTACATCTACATTTACTCATATGTGGTATGCACATTATTTATAATCAATTGGTTAAACTTGTTCAAATGTTTTTCCATAGGATTCACTCGCCAACTTTATGTTGATCCAAAACCTTTTTACACATGATACAGGTAAACAGGTTGAAGCAAGGAAAACATAGGATATGCCTTAGAAGAGAACCAAGAAGCTTAGACAGATAGTTAGATTATGGTGTATCATTTATTTCCATTAAATTGTATTAATGAATATGAAACATATAATAAATGTCATGAGCTTTGATGATAACCCAATTATGCCCCGATCACCTTTTCCGCTGCGGGTCGGGGTGTGACACTATTAAAATCATTATGTTCCTAAATGTCTACAATTTAGTTATTAGATTTACCTTACTTTAGGTAATCCGATGTTCGTTCATGACTCGTTTAACTCTAATCGGACCTCAAGTTGTCACACCCTCAATTTCCACTTGCGGAGTTTTACCGCGAGGCGTGTGAACAAACCAGAATCTGAAACACCAGTACGTCGAACGACTCTACATGATTTGATAATACGTTTTCCAAAATCGTTCATTTTAGATTTTATATCAATTACCAATATTTAGCAGAACATTAGTTTTAAGTTTGAGCGGAAGCATAAATAAGTAGTGATGCGGGCGCCAACACAAACGCCAAAACAAATGAAAAATCCCAAAACAATATTAATAAATGAGACTCGATAAAGATGTCTTGTTCAATGCATGTGCGTGCACCTAGAGCTCCTAGCGTCCTGAGAAACATGTAAAGAAACAAGTGTCAACATTAAAGATGAGTGAGTTCACAGGTTTTCATAAATTCGTTTGTTCGGTTATAGTTTGTTCTCTCCGTTATCCCCAACCCGGGATAACGTATCAGTTCCATTATTCCAATCCCGGAATAGTAAGTTGTTGCTTCCAATATTCCCAACCCGGAATATTAAGTTGTTGTTTCCATTATCCCCAACCCGGGATAATAAGTTGATGTTTCCAATATTCCAAACCCGGAATATTAAGTTGATCCGCAATTAAGTTCAATGTTAATATATATAGGTAGCTAGCCTAAAGTCATGTCACTAAGTGTTCGCGATCGAAGCTGACTGTTGTGCCTCCGTTTTGCCAGGCCTATCACATGACCATGGCGGTGTTAGGCCAATTATTCACCCGTTGACCATACCAGGTCGGCTAGCGCGACTAGCTCGGATGGGGCTCGTCAGACCCAGTAGTACTACTTATAATTCCCCCGCTATTTAACCCAAATACTAACGATCCGAGGAGATTGTCGAGGACTTAAGTGATAAAGCTGCTTAGTGCCCATAACATTACATTAACATTAACTTAGTTACCGTATAGTTATGTGACGTTAAATTCGTATAACGTAAAGAGTTTGAGTTTGAGAGTGTATACATGTTTCTCCCCCTGTTGTTTAAAAACCGGATAAAGTTAGGGGCCGTGAACTCACCTTTATTTGCTCGGTTAGTGTAGCAAAGATGTTATAAGAGATGGGACCGCTAGTTGCGTCCTAACAAACCAATTAATTCCACGTCAGTGTGTAATCACACCAATACAAATTCCACACGCAATTTACTCACAAAGTGATACACACAAACAACATATCTAACACTCAAACATGCATGCAAGTATTCTCATGTGATCATAGTAATCAAACAACTTATCATGAACATATTCCAAATCCATGCAACACTTTAATGCATACAATCACAAGTTATCAACTTTCTGCTTAACACTCAATTATTCAGCTGTTTTCTAGGATTTTTATAAAATAGTTCTAACATTCCAAAAATTCCCATATTTTTACAGTAGGTGACATTTATACCATAGAAATTTATATAATTTTTCCAAGTCCTAAATCTTTACCAATTAACCATAAATATTAATTCATTAAGCTGCAGTCAGATTTACCGCTTTCTGACTGCAGTCCACGGAAGATTTTATTTAAAAATCACTGATCGTCCGATTAACAAAGTTCCAGTTGGAGTTGCCCGGAAATTTCTACACCTAGTTGCTGTACAAAAATCATGACTCAACTCCCTACTGATTTTAAAATCTAGCTTGACAAACAACTAGCAAAATTTCAGGATTTTCACAGATTTAGTTGCTGAACTTATTTAGCCCTTTAAAAATATCAAACGACTTCAGAAACTTATGAATCCGGCATCATTAGATTCCTTATTCAAATCTCTACGTTCTAGACATCAGAAAATCCGTTTTTCGACAACTAACGACCAAGTTACAGCCAGATGAAGTCGGCTGTAACTATGACTCAGCATCCTGTTTCAGCATTATTGTTACCATTAATTCGTGTAATCCCGTTCATGCGATTAATCTAGGCGATCAAGAACTGATTTTTAATCATAGACTAATACTAATAACCTATCCATGCAAACCCTAGTTCTTACTTCTAGTTATTACAACCAAAACACAGCCTATATGTATTCAGTTTTCCAAACTCATTCCAACTCTCAATCTTGTATTAACAATCCGAAATTATACCGTCATGCGATCTGAGAACAGCAACAACTAAGACACATATATCCGAAACAACTAGCCATTCAAGCATACATATAATCCGAGACAACTAAACATTCAAGCATACATATAATCCGAAACAACTTAAACATTCAAGCATACGTATAATCCGAGAAACTTAAACATTTAAGCATACATATATATCCGAAACATGATCTTGAAATCAGAGATAACTTCTAATCTTTTAATAACAAATTAAACGAACCGTGAATATGATGAGGGAAGATGGCGAGGGCTGCTGCTTGCTGCGACCGAGAGCAAGAAGAAACTGATCTCGCGACCGAGACTGAACGGGACTGAAGGTAACCGGCTGTTAGCGACCGAGAGAGTGGCTAAGCTGTTTGTGATCGTGATGGAGTGTATCAAAACTGATCTGGCGATCAAGGGAACAAGTAAAGGGCTGTTTACGGTTGAAGAAGATGAATGATCAGCTGTTCGCGATTTATGGAGCAAGAGAAGGCGATTTTTGCTATTAGAGTTTGTGTTTTAGAAGGAAGCATGCATGGGTTTCGTAGATATAGGCGCAAAGGGATAAGGGTTACGGTTTGGATAAGTATTGTGGCCGGTAATACTTGGATTGCTTTGATCTTATGGCCGAAACATGTTTGGGCTATTTTGGTTTGGTTTTGAACAAAGTAGATTGCGGTCTTGGGCTTGATATCGCGGCCAAGGATTAGAGTGGTTTGGTTTGGGTTTGGTCTTGGCCGAATAGTTAGAGTTTTAAGTCTAGCTTTGATCGTTGTTTTCTTTTAGCCGAAGACTTGGGTTCAAGGTTTAAACTTTGTGAACTCCTAGAGTCACAATGAACCAAGGTTGGAACGTGTCGCGGTTCGGTTCAGTTCGTGCACATATCAACTCTAATTATTCAATCACTAAAACAATCACACAACACACAACACGTATTTAATCCATGCACGTTTAATACTTAGCACATATATTATTCGACAAGTGTCACGTGTAAGTTATCCGAAAAACCCGGGATATCACACAAGTCCTCAATGCGAGTTTGACCCATTACACATACCTGGCTCGGGTCAAAGTGTTGACCCATTTTAATACCTCATCATATATTTGCTAATTAATAACAGCGGCGTCTCACGCGCTATTTGTTCCTGTGGGCATAAAACTCGACAACAACATTAATCACTATGTCAAATGGTGATATCATCACTTTTTGACCCGTTTAGTCCATTTGACCATTTATTCATCGTGAGATGATATTTATTTACCATCTCATCCATGTACCTGTTCCGGTTTACACCGTATTATTATATTGCTTAAAATCATTTCTTAATTCTTTTGACTCATCATCTTTTACGCTGTAGAGCGTATTTTCAAGAATAATTGTTTGTCCGTTAGCTCGTAGCCAAACCATATTACCCTTTTTCTCATTATGGTTTACCCCATAATATGTCTTTTTCTCAAAACTCATAGTTTATTCGGTCTATACGAGACCGAACTACCGTTTTATCCTCTTTACTTATTCCGACCCCGTATCGTGTCGCGTCGGATCACCTTAATTAATTTAGCGTTTTATCATAATTATAACACTACAACAAGTAGGTGATCCAGTAGAAAGGTGTAAGCTTTACTTTCCTTGCATCCAAATTACGCTTTTCTTTCATACTTGATTCATTTGACCCGTTTCCTTCCCAAGCCTCCACCTAGCTTGTCAAGCGTCAAACTATCATCATAATTCGTAAGATGGTTAGATTAGTCATCATCAATCACGACTATTCCACCTTACGGGTTTTATGTTGAATTAACCATTCGATCTTATCATTGGTTAGTTTGACTTTTAAAAGTCAACTGCCTATTAACATTTGCAAATGCACATTTAAGTTCGACTAACTCATTTAGGCATTTTATCAATTAGCCGGTAGCCGTTATTTCTAGGCCACCATTTTAACCAAATTTCTCTACTAAGTTCATAAAATTGTTAACTTTGGATTAACGTATTTTCAATAATTGTATGCTATTCTATCAATCATTAGACAACAACTTAGAATTGTCTTATCTCTATAAAACAACCCATTGCATCATATGTATTTTAAATTTACCCAAACATCAAATTTAGCCAAACATTTTAAACATTCACAAACACATGGTGATTTCAGCATCATTTAACATGAATATATCATCTATTTCATAGTATCATACAAAAACCCATTTCAAGTCATGTATGATCATGTACCCGAACTCATAGATTATTCAAACATCTTGCTATACTATCATGTATGATGATTCTAAGCACACGTATATCATCAGCTTCATCATATCATCAAAACCCACTTCATAATCTACTTGTTAATCACATACAAGTAATCTTATCTCAAATATTTCATAATTTCTTTATGTCTAACGAATCAAGCATACATATACACTTAATTTCATCTTTGGATTATGATCCAACAATCTAATTGCAAGAAATCTACTTGTCTCAAATTACAACCTTCACCAATCTAAGTTTTATGACATACCTTATGATCCCCTTGTCTAGGTGATCGTTAAAATGTGTTCATGCATGATTTTAAGATCCGAATTCCCTTTCAATTTGGTGATTTTGGGATAAACAAGGGTTTCACCCTTTTTCCTTTCTCCTGGAGATCGACACACACACACACACACACACACACTAAGTGTGTGTTATGTCTAATTTCCTGTTTTAAAACTCTAGTTTCCTTTTTGACATTTTGGGTCCCTCAAGTTTAGTTTTTGTTTAAACCCCCATATAACTCTTACTAGCAATTAACCATTATTATAACTAGGTTTAGATATTCCTAGTCGAATTACTTAAATTTAGGGTGTTACAACCCGATTAACTTTAAGTCCCACTCACCCGAGCCTTTTATAAACTTTTACTTACTACAAAGTATCTATTCTCTTTAACTAGCGTTAGCTTTGATTATTTAAAATTCTAACGCTTATCCGGTTAATCTCTTACCAGTGATAGTATTTTACCAGTACTTTAATATTAAAGGGGTTTATTTACCAAACCCATTTTTGGGTGTTACAAGTCTACCCCCTTAAAGATGTTTCGTCCCCGAAATCCGAAACCTTTCTTACGTAGTTCATTGGGTTAGACCAAATGAACTTAGCTTCGGTGATCATTTGAGCTTTGCTCGCATTTCAATAATTCAATAATTGAATAATCTTACTAGGAAAATATATGGTAGTGTCTTTCGGGCTCCAAGGTGCATGCGCATTTCATGGTAGGGCTTGATAGGCCGTTAATTTCATCTTCTATCCCTTATCTTTATCATTCGCTTGATCGAGTCATCATTTGGTCACTCGGTCATATGCATCCGTCAACATGCTTATTCCGCGCTTATGCTATAATGATAAGCGCATTAAACATGTTATAAATTCGTGTTTTTGTTTTACATTTTTTTCATCTTTTGGTCATTGTTTGTTTGGTTGGTACTTAAAACGATTTTATGCCCCCGGTTCCGCAACGTTGGTAGCACGCTATTACGCCTCCCGCCCTCAAAAGCGGGCGACTTAAGACTGGTTTTCATTATATCTATATGTTTTTAGAAACTGTTGTATATTCATCGTTTCAAATAATAAATAATTAGAAAGCAAAAATATCTATCTTTTGAGGTAACGTGACGTTAAGCAACCAAAGCGGTTCTTGGTAGCTTGCCACTATACCACTATGTTCAAGGATCCAAAAAAAAATCATTAATGCTCTCGAACGAATAAGGAAGGATTTTCTAGTGGGAGGAAACGATAATTATAAAATGATTGATTGGGTTGGTTGAGATAATATTGTTAAACCCAAATCTCAAGGTGGGTTAGGAATAGGTTGGTCATAAAATATCAATGTATCTTTGCTTTCAAAGTGATGGTGGAGAAGGGAAAAAAGGGAATAATTCAATTTGGTTTAGTTGCATAACACCTTGTTGTAGGTTAACGGGAAAACTTCGCGTTGGGCCGTTATTTGCTTTCGTTATTGGGGGCCGCCAATGGTAGAGATGGGCATAAAAACCGGTTCCGAACCCGAACCAGTAGAACCGAACTGGAACCGGTTCCAGTTCCTACCCGATATTAAGTAGAACCGGTTCCGGGTTCAAAATACCCGTTGGTTCCAACCCGGTTCCACAATTTTACCATTTGACTCGGGTAGTAACCGGTTCCTACCCGTACCCGGTTTCACTTGTACCCGGTTCCATCAGTACCCGGAAATGAAGTTCAAGAAGGAACCGGTTATACCGTTATAATGTTACCTTTGGAACCGGTTATAGTCGAAAAAGTGGAGACTAACGATAGAAAGAAACACAAAAATAACAAACACAATAGAAAGAAACATTACACAAACTTTATTAAAACACCAAACCAAACGGGTTACATCAAACATTGGAAGAACCGGTGCCGGAACCTTCTCCCGTCTCATTTTTCTTTGCCTTCGTCACTGGGCAATGCCGCTCAGTGTGTTTCTTAAGGGTTGAGTTGGCTGCGGCCTTCATAAATTTTCCGCAAGCTTTGCATCTAGCCATTTCGTGGCTGTCGGACATTAAACAGAGATCAAAATTCTTCCATATAGCTGGGTTTCTTTTCGTCTCTAAGACAGTAACAACTTGTTCGTTGCTTGCCATAGGTATTTTGCAAGATTTTTGAGAAGATGATTGAGTTTGTAAGTTGATGATGGTGAGTTTGTAAGTTGAAATGGTAAGTAGGGAGGGGTTTATATAAAAAAACCGATTTCGACGAACAGGAACCGGTTCCCAACGGTAACTTTTTTATCAGGAACCGGTTCCCAACGGTAACTTTTTTATCAGGAACCGGTTATAACGGTAACTTTTTTATCAGGAACCGGTTATAACGGTAACTTTTTTATCAGGAACCGGTTCTGAACAGTAAAAGTCAGATTTTTCGACTGTCAGGAACCGGTTCTGAACAGTAAAAGTCAGGATTTACTGTTAGGAACCGGTTCTAAACAGTAAAAGTCAGATTTTCGACTGTCAGGAACCGGTTCTAAACAGTTAAAATCAGATTTTCGACTGTCAGGAACCGGTTCCACACAGGAACCGGTTCCACACCATACCCGGTTCCATAATACCCGTACCCGGTTCTACACGGTTCCATATTCTTGGGTGTGAACCCGGGTAGGAACTGGACCCGGTTCCACACCATACCCGGTTCCAATGACATCCGAGCAGAACCGGTTCCGGGTTGGAACCGGTTCCGGGTAATAATAAAACCCGATTATGCCAATCTCTAGCCAATGGATTAAAGGAAGAGTGGGCTTTGGTGGTGGGTCTATCACCTTTTCCAACCAAGTATAAGTGTTGCATTTAAAAAAAAATTGTTTTAGTTATTGGTATTGTGTAGTTATTCCATTACATCTAGTTATTTGATGTTTAGTTACTGCTTAAATTCCTACGTGGTAATGACGTGACGGTGATGTGGCAATAGTTTAGTTATTCCACAACACATAACCTAACAATTCACAGTCGCAGGGAAACGTACCCAAGAGTCATGGCTTAGTATGTACTAAGATCGAAGAACCTTATTGGAGGATGGTATTATTTTCAAAGACCTCTTCAAGAAAAATGGGGGTAGGAAGACAAAAACTATGTGTTGAAACCATAAATGGTTTAGAAATATTATGATTTCAAAGACTTGTTATATAATAATTTTTTTGGTTTGATTCGGATCGGGTAATATAAAAAAAGATAATCAAACTAATCATTATATAATCAGCAAAGTTATGTCAAACGTCATTATAAATGCATAATGAAAACTTATAGTTTTATATGTCTAAAGTCGTTCTCTTTAAGTTTTCATTTTTTGACTTATTTATAACTCATAAACATTCAATGTCCCAATCCACGTTAACTACTCGTTTACTAATACAAACAATGTTTTAAATTTAAAGTTCATAACTAGTATAATTTTTCAAACCTGAGTCCCTGTTCCCTAATCAAATGAATTAAAACAATAAAACTAACTATCATTTACTTAATCGCTTGCCTAAAGTCAAAATCTGGATGGAACTCAGCTAGCGAAGGGATCCGGCGGCAACAAAGGATGACCGGTAGTGGGTCTAGGCGTTGTCTGTCGCTACTCTTTGATCTTTTTCATTGCAATTATTAATTATTTTATTTTATTAATGTTTAAACCATTAAAATCATGGGTAAAGAGCCTAAACTCATGGTCACAAGGCTAATAAGGTCTAAACCAATTTGGGCCTAAGTCAATGACCTTAGCGTTTGGATATTGGTAATTAGTGTTTATATTATATTTTAATTTAAAATTTATAATCTGGTATTTCTTAGAGGTCGGTTTCTACATTTCATGAGGATCGGTTTTAAAAGTTTAAGGGGGGCGCTTAGGATTATTGATTTTTTAAATGACCCCCCCCCATTGGGTGTGGGTACACCACTTGAGGCAACTGATTTATAAGTGAGTCTATATTCGGTTCAATCATTATAATTACTCTCGATGGGAATCGATGTGGTTGCAACGGATTCAAGTAACTATGCATGGATCAAGTGGATGTCGATCAAAGTGAATTGTTATATGCGCATCATGCAAAACACAATTCCATTATACGTAAGCTTTAGGCTGAGTGATGTGGAATAAGCCCCCTTGCTAGTTAAAGCGTCACGTCAACGCAACGTCGACAATGGAGCTTTAACTAAGCACCCTTAATAGCCATAGTGTGGTTTAATTCCCCCACCCCACCCTTCTCAATATATATATATATATATATATATATATAGAGAGAGAGAGAGAGAGAGAGAGACAAAGTGTATTGTACAATCTGGGTTAACGTACGTTGTGTACGCTGGGGAAATATAACATGCGTAATTAGTTCTATAACATGCGCGATTAGGGTTCGTTTTCAATTAGCCTGGGATTGATCAATTGTTTGATCAATTTCGTCCAAAAGTTTCAATTTTCTTTTCGTTTCGGTTCAAATTGGCCATTGTTCGGTCAATTTCATCGAATTGTGTTCAAGTTCATCTTTGATTTTGAAATTTTTTATCAAAATGACGACTCGAAATCAGACCGTAGAACAGAGAATGCAGGAACATGACCAACACCTAATAAAATTACAATAACAACAACAATAATAATAACAACAAAAATACCTTCGCAAAAAATTTCAAGACTGTCACGGCACACTCTTGATGGCATTTTTACATACTCGTCCCATGCATTGGTCGCCATGTCGTATGCTAGTTGACTAATTGCGGCGGTACACTTTTGTAAAGGAAAGAATCATACTTTACGTGTAACATCTCCTTTTGTTTAAAATATCAATACTCGCATTCTAAATCGTCGATAATTTGCAAAAATAAGCGGACGACTCATTCGAAAACTACGCCAAAATTTGATGATCATCATACAACGGATTTGTAGAAAAATAATCATTCACCCAAAGCTCATGATCAGCCTTCTGATCTCGTTCAAGTTGAATCGTCACCTGAGCCACAATAATAATCAAGTCATGAATCGTTCTCGAGTCGGATTGTGAGGAGTTGGAGTGGGAGGTCGTTGCCAACAGTCAAAATTGTGGCCCCATCAAATCTTTAACCCTTGGCGCTCGTTAGTGGGATGACGAAGTCCTTAATGGCACCGAGGTAATGGTGTTGGGGGCTTTATTGGGGTGAATGGCGGTGGACGCTACCCCATATCACCCGGATTTGGAGTGAGGTCTCTTAATGTATTTATGTCATGTGGCTACATGAACGGAATATGAAGTGAGGTCTCTTAGTAAAGTGGATATGATTCATTTGGCGTCTTGATAATTTGTCAATTGGTAAGGGTCTTTATAAAACATCTATAGACGAACACGTGAACTTTCATTCTTCTTTTATGTTAAAATTCAGACAAAAATATCATTATTTTAATTAACTTTAAACATATAACAATATCATGATATATAATTTATGAATTTGTGATTTTATTTTTGAACACCCATGTTAAGATATGTTCAAGAGAAAGTTAAAACTAATGAGATATCGAAACTCAAAATAGATCCTAATAAAAAGTAATAATAACAATAGAGTATGCGTAATGTCTCTCCTAGATAGATAATAGGCCTTATTAACTGCTAATGCTAGATTTTAGCCTAGTGGCTAACTTCAAACAGGTGCCTATCTGCACTCGCCGGTGGCGATTGTCGCATGGCGAGTGGACAAACGTGGGGCCAGTGTTTGTGAATTTTCTCTGGTAATTTCAATGGTCAAATCTTAACTATAATATAATAAAGCAAAGGTGTCAGCACACTCTCAAGCCCGCCCTCCACTCCTAGGTGTAATTTTGATAGTTTTTTGATTTTTTTATGTTTAATCTATGTGTAATTTTTAAAGCATATTGTCAAACCAGCTTAGCTTATCTCGTCAGAAAGCATCCACCTTTCCAGTTTCTCATTCAAAATTCAAATCCATTGTTTCCCCATGTAAACACAAATTCCATAACCCAGAGAGAGATGACACACATTCATTCTTCACATTTCCATCTTCTGCTGGAAACGCCCTTGATTCCGCCGATGGATAAGTTTTTGACTGATTAGGGTTTTTCGATTCCTCGTCTGTAGAGAAGAAGATCGTCTTCTTCAGGTACGATCATGTTGGTTTGTTTCTTTTCGTTCATCTCAAAGTTAGGGCTTCGATTAACGGATGGGTTTTTGTTTTGGTGATATAGGGCTTCGATCTCAAAGGTTTTTCTCTTCCCTGCAGGTGTTGGTCACGTTTGTTGCAGGTGTTAGCGGAAGCAAAGAAAAAAGCCGCTGAAGCTAAATCAAGATCAGATGATGCTTTCAGACGGAAGGAATATCCTGTAGATGCTTATACTCAGGTATGTTTTTTTATATCAAATTAAAAGGATATTGTTTGCTTTTAAAATCTAATCTTTTCATGCTGGTGATGAAACAGGCAATTGATTTTGACCCGAGTGACGCTACGTTGTTATCAAATCGTAGTCTCTGTTGGATGCGCCTTGGGCAAGCTGACCGTGCGTTAACTAATGTACAAGCGTGTAGGGAATTGAGACCCAACTGGCAAAAAGCTTGGTATACAGAGGGTTCAGCTTTGCATTTGTTGCAGGTGATTAGCAATGGGAATTGAATTCAACCTTCTCATCGATTAAGGTAATCGCCATTATCCCTTTCTCTTAATAAATTTGTTTTTTTAAAATATGTATTACTAAGAAGTTTACTATTTATGTTGAACGCATATAGAGGGAGCATAAACAATGGTTTTAAAATATGATAAATTTGATTTAAATGGTTTGATTGTTTTTGTTAGTTTTAGGATTTAATTGACAACCAGTTCCGACAATAACCGTTTACGCGAGAACCGTTTAACCCGGTTCTGAACTGAACCGGAACCGTTACAATGCGGTTCGGTTCCGGTTCCTATATTTAGCATTGAACGGTTCCAGTTCGGTCCCGGTTAGGTTTGTTTCGGTCCGGTTCTGAACCGTTGCACAACCCTAACTTTGATTATAATTAATCATAATCAGTCGTATTTAGCAAGAGATTAGCTGAGAGGGCACTAGAAAAGCAACCTGTTCAGGATGGGTTAAAGATTATTAGGGAGTTGCTTCCCGAGTCAGTACTGGTTGGATTTTGGTTGATCCTTTTGTTGTCTACTTTTTCTAATAAAAAATTTAGGAGCTTATGTTTATTAATATTTAAAGATACACTTTGTGTGACATTCGAAACGTTTGCCTTTTTAGCGATTTTTTTTTATTTCTATTTTAGCCATTTAGTGTGTTGTAACTGGTTAAAATGGGTTTTGGTCATAACGGGTCCTTTTTTAATGCAAGTAAAGACGGGTAAAAGTCCTTTTTTCTAAAACAGGTACGTCCAGGGGGGTCTGGTTATGTATTAAAATGCGTTAGTGACATTCAACCCATTTTTTTTCAATCTGATTAATATTTTTTGAGTTAAATACTATTTTCGTCCTTATGGTTTGCTTAACAATCGATTTCAATCCAAAGAATCTTATTCCTTTTTTGGTCCATTTGTTTCAGTTTTGTGTAAAAATTAAACACCCCATTCACACCATCTATTCAGTCGTTTTACTTTGGCCCTCATGCCCCTCATTTGAGGGGCATTTTAGCCTTTTTTTTGCTCTTAACTCCTTTTAACTCTCTTTGTTATTTACAAGAATCAATAAACCCTAATCGTATCTATGTAATGCATTACGACTATTGCAGTTTGCATTATTCCACATTTTGGTTGAATTTCATTGGCCATTTTGTAGGTTGTATGGATTTTATATAAATATTAATGCTACAGTTCAGTTTGTATGGCAATAGGCTTGAATTTCATTGGGGGTTTTGCATGTTGTACGGGTTATATTTGTTTCATTGTTGCTGGTAAAAGTTCTGCAGTGTTTGGTTTAAAAATCTTTTCTTTTCATGCCTCAAAATTCTGTGCCTTTATGGTTATAATTCTGCTCTTTAGTGGTCATAATTCTGCATGTTTGGTTGAAAAATCTGCTGTTTTTTGCCTCAAAATTCTGCAGCGTTTGGTTAAAAAATTCTGCAGTCTCTTTGCACAAAATTCTGCGCTTTTATGTCTCGAAATTCTGCTCTATAATGGTTATAATTCTGCAGTTTTATGCCTCAATTTTCTGTACTTTTGTGCAGTGTTCTGCAGTGTTCGGTTGAAAAAAATATGTTGTTTTATGCCTCAAATAAAGAGAGTTAAACGGGGTTAAGTGAAAAAAAGACTAAAAAGCCCCTCAAGTGAGGAGCATGAGAGCTGAAGTAAACGGCATAATAGATGGCGTGAATGTCGTGTTTAATTTTGACACAAAACTGAAACAAATGGACCAAAAAAGGCCAAAGTTTTTTTTTGGATTAAAATAGGTTTGTTGAGCAAGTTATAAGGACGGAAATAATATTTAACTCCGTTTTTTTTTGTTTTTACATGTTTTAACCATTAGAGATAATATATGTAAATTTGAATCGACCGATTTAAGTAAACAGGTGATGGATTGTTTCTTGCTTTAGGTATACAAGGAAAAGACAATTAAAGGCAAGGAGATATACAAAGCGAAATGGCGATTACAAAGTGTGGGCAAGTTTAACGTCATACTTTTTGTATGATTTCAATTATGTATTAATCAATCATATATAGTTTTTAATTTAGGTAACTTTCTTGAGCCCGAGAAGCAATCAGGTACATTCTCGCTTTCGTTCATCGTCTTTTTATAGCTATTTTTTAGAAAACATTTTATTTTTCGATTAGTTTTTTTTTATTTGATGGCCATTGGGATTAACAAACCTGTATCCTTGGCATAATCTATATGATTATATAGAATGATTAATGTGGTTTTATTAATTAAAAATATACTTTGGCTGCCTTTAAACCTTTTGACCCATTTGACTACACCCCATTAGGGACATGTGGTTTGGATGATGACCTCTATCCGCATAAATAATCGAAACGGTTAATGGCGATTTGGTGGCGGACATCAGATTTTGGTGATGATAGTCGTGACTCCGCCAGTTATTGGGGTTTAAGGTTAGCGTGTTCATTTTGCATCTGTTTTCAAAGGCTTAGTGTCAACTACCGTAAATTTGTATATGTACCGTCAGTTTATATGAATTGGAGTTAATTATTAATTTTTTTTATCCTCATATTAGCTTTATAATGTATTAATTTTTATATATGGATTATTATATGTAATTTTGTATTCATATTTATCGTATCAATAATTAATGAAAGTAAATAAATGAACAAAAAGGGTTGATGGGTTAAACCCAACCATGACCTACACCAGTTTTGACTTGCTGGTCTCAAGAACATGTATGGCTCAAACATATTTGTTTACTGTTTATATTGCTAAAAAGTTTGATATTAATATACTATTTCGCGTTCAGACGATTAAATCATTCTTACTTGAATATTAATAAAAAATATGCACGGATAAATAGTTTATTGGTTGACACCATAACCTTTCACACCACATATTAGCGGAAAGGCAGACAGGACAAGTGGGTGAAATGGGTAACCCAACCTGTTGAAACTACATGTTATGACCCGAACTCATTTGACCCGCCCCTTTTGCTGCATAGTGCATACAAGCAAGTATATTGAATGCTGCAGGTTCAAATCATGTTTGTTACTACTACTTTGCCCTAGGATTAGTTAGATATATTTCTAAATGTTACAATAACAGTTTCACGTCCCGTTTTAAGTTTTTAAGATAATTAGTGTATTAGTAATTTTATGTGAGCAAAAATATGTTGAAGAACTTTTGACTACTCTTTTGGATAGCGGGTCATGTAGGTTGGCTAATGGATCACTGGGTAAAAATGATAATGCAATTTAGAAAAGCCAACCATATTTCTCACTCACACATGTTTAAAGTTGTCGTTGTTTATTTACTGTTATTTCTATTGTTTCTACTATTGATTGTTCGTCCAAAATATTAAAGAACATGTCCTTATTATGTAAGTAATAGCCAGTTGAAAGAATTACTATAGCAACGTGACAATCAAACCTGTGCTGATTCTAACTATTCATGTCGTTAACACTTTTATTGTTCTTCAAGGATACAAGACTCGTGATGATGAAACCAAATTACATATGATTTTTTTTATTCATAGAGATGACTTGTGTAATTTGAATTGTTCAACCCAAACATGGGTCTTAGCATGAAGAGATAATCAGGTTATAAATTATACAAAAAAATCTTTTATATATATAGATTTATTTAACGCAACCCATAACCCGTGAAGCTAACGGGCCATAACCTAGTGGGCTATATAGTAATTCCCCTATTTGAACACTATTTCCGTACCTAGTATTGACATTTGACTTGTATGCCGTATGAAAGTCACAAAAAATACTATCTTTGTCCTTGTCTTGTCCTTCTAGCTTCTTCTCAAAAGCCCAAAAGTCTTTGTACCAACACCAACATTTCCATTTAATATTCATCCTACCTATATTTCCGGACACCGTGTCATACTAACCAAACCCTAAAGTTTCTTTCTTTATGGAACCTCATGTGTGACTCATCCCTCTTTCTTTGTCTCACTGATTCTGCTAAAATTCCCTTAAATTTTCTTGATTTATGCTCCAAGTATTCAACTTTAGTTGCACCCATCATTTCTTTTAGGGTTCTTCATCATTGAGTGGCTCTCTTTGAGCTTGAGTTTCAAACAGTTTTTCAAGATTTCTTGAAGAAAAAGTTTCGAAGTCTGAAACTTTAAAATCGGTAAGTTGTAATTTAGGGTTTTCTTTCTTATTTTTTTTAATTTAGACCTAAATATTCCAAATTTATCACTATATAGTGTTAATAACTTAATATATATTGAGGGTTTTTGTTTCTTGCTCTGTTTTCTTGCATACCCATATCATATTTTTGATCCTAAAGTCAGTTAAGTCACTATGGAAACTCAATCAACTCATCAAAATGTTATCTTGTCAAAGTCAAACCCCTTAGTTTATGGTCAACAGGAGTTTAATTCTTTGGTTACTAGTAATGGTCACAAAAAGAATGATATAATGGAGAAGAAAGAGGGGTTTTTAGGGGTTCTTGATGTTTTTATACACCAAGCTAGAGATTTATACAATATATGTATATACCATAAACAAGATGTGTATGCCAAGATTTTCTTGACTAGTGACCCTGAGGCGACTGAGTCGACTCACACGATTAACGGGGGCGGCCAAAATCCGGTTTTTAACGAAAGTCTTAGGATTAACGTCCGAAATAGCGATTGCTCGTTAAGGTGTGAAATTTGGATGCTGAGTAGGGTTAAGAATTATCTTGAAGATCAGCTTTTAGGGTTTGCTTTGGTGCCACTATGTGAAGTATTTGTAGAAAAAGGGAAATTAGAGAAGGAGTTTGAGCTTTCTACTAGTGAACTTTTGCGTTCGCCTTCTGGTTTTGTTAAGTTAAGTATCGTCTACACTGGATCGCCACCCGATGTGGTCGAAATCCCGACCCCAAATTGTTTACGTGATCAAGATTCGGTTGAGTCGAATCAAGTTTCTTGTGAACTTGAAAAGATTGAGTTTCCGGATCCAAAAGTCATGAGCGAAAACGAAATCATGGTTTCCGAATATTACTCTGCACAAGGTGTGGTCAACAGTCAGTCAACCGAAAACTATGATTTACTCGATTCAGATTCAACTGATCATTTGATTAGTTCTCTTACAAACATTGAAAGTGAAATCTCTCCAAGCATCGATTCGGAATCACTGGAAAAGAAAGAAGAGAAAAGTCAAACTTTCGTTGACTTGATTAAAACCGAGCCTGAGGAGAAAGTGGTGCAGCAAGAGATTGTAGACATGTACTTGAAAAGCATGAAGCAGTTCACTGAGGCATTGGCGAAAATGAAGCTTCCAATTGATAAAGAAATTGGATCACCTGATTCAGGGGATCCAGATAGCTTGGAGTCAAACGGAAAAACGTCAAACGGGTCAAAGGGGGAGGGTCCAAGCCCGAAAGTGTTCTATGGGAGCAGAGCGTTCTTCTGAACCGTGTTGTTTGATTGGTTCGGTAGACAACTACGAAGGTAATTTTAAGTTTTCTGTGCCTTTGATGGAAATTAGATATCCTCTGTTGTTTCAGACTTGTATTATATGTATGTAACTGTGGTTAAAAATAAAGTTGTTTTCTTTTCAAAAATATTTTGAGTTATCTGCTTTTACTTGAGGAATTACTGAAAAAGGAGGTTATTAGCATGAAGAAGGAACATCATAACTTGGTCTGGTTTCTGTGTTAGGGTAAATTATGTTTATTTTCAAATTTTCATTAATAAAAACCTTAAATTTTCAAGATTTTCAATAAGGTAATCGGAACTAGTTTAGTATAAATGGACTTGGGTCAGTTTCTGGTCAAATTCACGAACACATTTAGCTAAACGAGTCATGTTTTAGTCGTCCTGATGGCGTCACAGATTGACCCATTTATTTGTTTGTTTTAAAAAAAAATTGTTTATTTTTTAAAAATTGTTTGTCATAGCTTAAACTGCTTGGATTTTTTATGCTAAAATTCGAAAGATAAAAGAGAAATAAGTATAAGGTTTTATAGTTTAATCTCAATTATTTCGTATATAGTTTAGATTATTAGTATGCAAAACAGTAAATATACCAAGTTTTTTGGGTTAAACGGGTCATGTTCGTATCAATAGAAAAAACTCATGTATAAAATTTCTGGATTCGACCCACAAACCCGTGAACACGACCCATTTAAAACACCTACCACTAGAGAAAACCGCAGCCCATTAGCATGACCCTTTTGGCACGATTGAAAAAACTTGTACCTGATGATGATAAATACATTCTTTACCGAATGAGTGTGCGCTTGTGCCAAGTGATCATGTATGTTGCCACTCGTTATTAAAGTACCAACACTCATTAAAGCACCAACAGCAAGCACGGTTCGGAGCAGGGAGATCAACTACTTGACTTGAAACAGCTTCTTGGTCAATGTTTGATTAGAGCTCATGTAGGAGCTATATATGAATGTTAAGCAGGTTTTAGAAACAAGTAGGATGACAAACACAAATGATCAAACCTCATGATTCACCTCCAAAAACCTCACTGAATGATGGGTGTTTTTTTGTTTCCAAATATATCAATGTCTGGACACAAACTTGTAGTTGAGATTCAAGAACACCCTTTTGTTGGTTGTCATGATGTAAAAGATACAAATCCACTTTCATGTGTTTTTTGATATCTTTTCTTTTTGGTCATATAAAGCAAAATCTTAAAAAACAAAAGCTTTATATCCTGTCACAAGATTTATTATGGTCAAGAAAGCAGCTTTTGCACAAGATTCCAGAAAGTGATGATGGGAATGTTGTAGTTATGCTATTTTCGTTTTCTTTTTTATGTTAAAAAACATATTATTTGAGAATGTGTGGAGGCAAAATGAGCATGTTAGGAGGTTTGGTCCCCCTTTTAGGTGTAAAAAACTGAATCATACATGTTCCAATGTAACCTAAATAGTAAGATATGAATGGTTTTGTGGACAAGTATTTTTTTACTTTTTACTACTTGTGTGACGGTGCTAATCGGCTTTTGGTCCAATTGCTGTGTGTTATGTGTCTTATCTAGCCGGTGGTCTCACTGGAAGCAGTCTCTCTATTCCTACAGGGTAGAGGTAAGGTTGTCTACATCTTACCCTCCTCATACCCTACCTTAGCTGTGCTATTGGTGAGATTTACTGAGTATGATGATGATGGTGTGACAGTGTGAGATGTGCAATCATATGTGTTTCCTAAATAGTAATTCTAAAATTGGTCTTATTTCATAACTAAATCAAGTTTGTAGCTATACCTAAAGTTATGAATGAATGGCTTGAGCTAGATGCAAAGGTAGGGGGGATGAGAAATTTCGGACACTACTGGTACCATACCGATACCGTACAGGGCCGTGCCGTACCATACCGCTACTGATCGGTCATATACGGTACGGTATTCAGTTTTGTAGCTCAAATTCGGTATTGGTACTATGTGGTACGGCACCGATTCGGGACTTTTAATGGTACCAACATATAGAGTATCCCATATCCTAAATCTTTGAGGGTATACCATATCCTAATTCTTTGATGATGAGCAATATTCTAGTTACTAATTCATCTTGTTAGGAACATTGGACATCATGTTGACTATTTTGGTTGACAAAGTCTAATATTTTTAATAATAATGCATTAGTAAAGGGAAATGTGACCCACTTAATAATGCTTTGATCTTTTCATGGCTAAATTAACAACTAACAATTAACTCATGGTTCGTAATCCGTTTGGTAAAAACTCATTTGTAATTCAGTTCAAACTACTTAACTCTTATAAGCGAGTTCGAGCATATGGTATCTCAATTGCCGACTCCAAATAAATTATCCTTGAATTTTCTTGTATATCGATACGAATTTAGACTTATATGATTTGAGAAAAATTATTTACTTGTTATAACGGAGATTATTCATGTAAAATCATCAAAATGTAAAATAAACGAGTCAAACTCACCAAGACATGAGCTCACTCTAGTTAAATACGTACTCAATTGCAAGCTCAATCTAAAGATTACGAGCCACTTGACTCGCTTTGTTATTTTGATTATTATGGATTCCAACACCTTGCGTCATCAATGAAAAGAAACAACCAGGGGTGGAAGTGCGGAACCAGGTGGGTGTCAAGAGGATCCGCTAACCCCCGCCATATGAATTTGTTGTAATTTTATACATAGAATCTGAGACTTAAGTCCATGAAGGGGTTAAGAGGGTCTACTGTCCCACCTTTAGTCGTTGCTGGTAGAGAAGAGAGTCTTATAATGACCGTCACGTAAAGAAGTTATTTATGCCACTGAAAACAAGCATAACTAACGGCTTTACAAACTTGTGACAACTATAATCCAACATGACTTCACTTAATAACCAAACAAATATTCAAACGTCTAAACAAGAATCTTGAGCCGATGAGCACATTGAACTATCCATGTGGCTGAGAGCCCTCACAGCCCAGGCACAACGACGCAATTATCAGGGGCGCGCTCTACCACTGAGCTAATAGCCCGTCGTGCGAGCCCCCTAACAACACTTAAAAATGAAAACAAAATCTAAAAATGAAACCAAGAGACAATGAACTACAATTTTTTGCAGTCTTTTTCATCTAATATAAAGAAACAAATCATCATCAACTCATCATCTATCCTTTTCTATGCATCACCAGAGATACATATCTCGACTATAAGCCGCAAACTCATATTACATCTCACTCAAAAACCCAAAAATGTAAGTCAAAATCAAAGTATCAATCCTTAAAAAAACACAAAAATAGCTCATTTATAATCCTAATATCTCTAGAGAAGCAATCTACTTGGCTCCACTTTTCGACACTTCTTTCGACTTCAAGACATGTCGTTTCGAAGTTTGTTCACCAAAATTCATTTGTAATAGCAATCTAGACTCCATATTATTCAAGAATTCCTGTAACAAGTGAAATGAACAATTAGAAGACATGTTTGGGATAGGTTTGACTTTTGACTCATGTTTTCTAACTTATGACGCGTTTAAGGAGCGATCATACCTCTGTTTGTTTGTCGTTTGGCTACACCGTAACCATCAACATAACCAGGAGGACTTTTAGTATGGACATCAGAACCGCCTCCATCACTGCCACCACCTATCCCATATCCGCCAAACGAACCCGACCCCTCTTGCTCGCTGTTTCTTGACCGCCAAGTAGGGTCTCCACCATATACAGAACTGCCACCGCCACCACCACTTCCACCAGCGTAAAAGTCTGAAAAAGGTTCTTCGTAGCCACCATTAGCAGCAGCATACGGTGATGTTCGGACCTCGCTAGTAGTAACATTTCTACCATACCCACCACCTCCTAGCCCATAACCGTTATCACCTCCAAACCCGAGATTCCCACTTTGAGTAGACGCATTCCTACCACCTTGATTTGTAATTGGATTCGAACCCCAATTGAGACCTGTATTTCCAAAAATACCCCCACCGATACCACTCGACCTGGTCGTATTTGACCCATAGTTAAACCCACCATTACCCCACAAATTCCGGGGATTCGAACTGAAAAGAGAAGCATTCCCTACATTCCCACCACCATTGCCGCCATCAAAACCGATAGGACCCGCAAACCGATTCGTATTCCCGACAAAATACGGACTCGGGGCCATTCCCCTTCCGTAACTCAAACTCCTATTGTAGTTTGCGTTTGTCATCCCCGGTTCAAAGTTCAATCCCATTCCATACGCGGAACCAAACGGGTCGAACCCACCTCTACCAGCCATCCTAACACCATAACCACCAACCCCACCAGGAGAATACGGTCCTTGAGTGTAGCCATTAAGAATGCCACTCGCTCGACCCAAACCATATGGATAGGCACCAAGCATGGCTCGGCTAGGACTCGGTGAAAGCTCTTTTGGGACCGCACGTTTCACTTCAACCATTTTGCCGTTTAGTTCATGAAAAGTTTTTAACAGCACTTTGTCTACAGAATCTTCTGAATCATAAGTTATGAATCCAAAACCTCTAGGTCTTTGTGTGTTATGATCATACATAACCACAACATCCGTAACTGTACCGAATTGTTCAAAGTACCTTCTGAAATCATTTTCGGTAACTGTTGATGCTAAACCTCCTACAAATATCTTTCGTGTTCGATTTGGACCGGGAGAATTTTGAATGCTACCACTGTTTCTACTGATTGTACTCTGTTCTTCTCTAGGGACAGCCTTCTTTGCCTCAACCTAACATTTGTATAAACCTTTAATAACATTATCATATTTCAAGATCCCAATTCAAAGACTCGTGATCGACGAACGAGCTTACCATTCGGCCATCGATATGATGCTTCTCCTTGATGACTTGCTCGGCGACAGCAGGATCTGCAAAGACGACAAAACCAAAACCACGGGCACGTCCTGTGGTGTGATCCTTCATGATCACAGCTTCCAAAACCTCACCGAAACCGCTAAAATACTCTTGTAACCGTTCTTCATTCGTATCCCACGATACCCCACCGACGAACAACTTGCCGAGATCCGACTGCATTTTCTGTACACCGAAATTTACCAATCAGCAACCCTAAATCTCAACAGATTAACACTTTACACTTAACAAACCACAAGTTCCCATTAAAACAGGGGTTCAGTAACATCTAAACAATCTTAAATAAAACAAATAACAATCATACAAGTTCATCAAGTGAAAATGCAGATCAAATTAACACAAGTTAATACAAATAAAAAGCATTATACCTAAGTATTATGTTACACACAGATTAATACACCTAAAATTAAACTAATAATCTTGGATTCAATCAAGAAAACATCGGATCCCTCGAAGACGACAGTTGAAGTCCTCCTGAAAAAAGGGTAACAAAAATTAACAAAATCAACCAAAACTTTATCAAACTTAACCAAGATTAATAAATAAAGAATACCCAATTCATAAAATAAAAAATAAAAAATACCCAGATGATAAATCTTGAAACTTTAAGATCTGAGAGGAGGATCAACAAGAACTGAGGGCATGTTCATCCTCCTCAACACTTCAACACTTGCCCCTTTGATTTCAATTTCACTTTCAGAATAATAAAAAAATAAAATCTTGATTGAAAAAGATTGAATATTTATCAACAATTGGGATGAATGGATGATGAATATATGTGTGTGGGAGAGAGAAAGAAAAAAAAAAGTAAAAAAGAGAATTTTGGGTGTTTGATCTGATTAATGGAAGCAACCAAACAGATGCTTATATATAGTTATTAGGAAAATTTTAGGTTGTACAATGTATGAGTGAGTTTCATATGTATGTACATGCATAGCGTGTGAACATGTAATGATGTTTGTAGATGATGGATCAACGGCTGAGATTGGTTGTTGATGGGATTTATAATTTTTATTTTTATCGTATGTTGTTGCAACACACCGGAAGTGTAGGCTTTATGAGCAACTTGTGTTGGGTCTACACACAAGTTTGTCTATATGACATTTTCACGTACTTTTGTTAATTTATTTGGTAAATTAAAGTTGCTAATTATTGTGATTTGTAGACATTGTCGATACAAATTATGTTGATTATTTCCTTTAGAAAATATTTATTAAAATGTTTATGAATAGATATGTGTTGGAATCAAAGTCTATGAGAAGTAACGTGGGGCTCAAGAAATAAAGCTTTGTGGACTCCTAACTTGTTAGGTACCCTTTGTGTTTTTATGCACTATGCTTCGATGATTTTGGTGTGGTTTTGTTTTGTTTTGATTTGATATGTATTGTCATATTATTATGCAACGGTATCATATGTCGTGTGGCTATGCGAGGTTTTTAACATATTGTCAATGGTTTGGAAACCGGGCCAGAAACCTGTCGACTCGTTGAATCTTTTTTTATTCATAAAATCTGAGTATTTAAGAAAAACATGAGTTAGACTCATAAGCTGTGGTCGGTAGAGAATAAAAACTTTATAATAACATTGGACCAACTGAGTGGACCTAGTATATAGAATGCCCGGTCTCCTTAATTTTATGTTTATTTTTATAAATAATGTATATTGTCAGCTTTTAACCAACAATCAAGATTTTTGACCATGACTAGAATGACATGAGTTATGTCATACAAAACACACTAAAATTACGGAGACTCGGCATTCTATATGTTAGGTTCACTTAAGTTGGTCCAATTTTATTCATAAAATCTGAGTTCTTAGGTGTTGTTTGTTTTTTCAAGAGTAACGTCTGCAATCTGCGGACTACATCTGCAGACCTCAAATCTCTGTAGTCTGAAAGAAGACTATTCTGCAAGAAGAAAGAATATCTATAGAAACATATTTATGAGATCATGTTAGGAGTCATCAACTAACCATATCCATTCACTCCTCAATGTTGTCAACCACCACCTCAACATAACGTGGATACCTTACTACCCTTAATATTATAATATAGCCGCAATTAGTGTTTTAGCCCGAATCATGGTGATAAAAAAAATAACATCTTTACCTAAATATATATATTACATATTTGTGAAGTTAGTGTTAACACTAACTCTTTAATATTTCTTTTTTTTTATTTAACACATGTAATATACGGGTTTCTAACATACTAATATATAAAATAAATAATGAGAGAGAGAAGTGATCAGGACGCTGAGGATAGCTATCTCCATTTGATGAGGACAGTTCTCTCCATTCGGGATCAAAAACTTTGGTACCGACCTAGCGAGGCGATGTTCACCTGTCACATCAGCATTTCCACCCCATGCTAATTTCATCTCGTGTGCGATTATAAGATTTATCTTATGTTATTACTTTGTGATTATAACAATAAGAACTGAAGTTACACAAATCAGAGGTATTAAAAATGTATAATAATAGATAAATATGTGCAATACTAGATAGAGTAGAAATAAATTGATGATTTTTTATGAGTAGCCTATATTAACACCACTACTAGTTTGAAATGATGTGATGAAGTCTAAATGTTGCTAAGCATGATTAATAGGTGAATGAACCAAGATTTTTTTTTTTGCATGTCAGGATAATGGAGTGGACTTGAGGAAGAACATGTGCAAATTTCCCATTATTGCCCAGAATCTATAGTATTTTGTAAAAATTATATAAAACAAAGGTTAAAAACTAAAATTAGGAAAGACTTAACTGCCATTTTCGTCCTTGTGGTTGTTCACTTTTGCCATTTCAGTCCAATTTTCAAAAATACACCGGTTTCCTTCCTGACATCTTGGAAACGTGCCATTTCAGTCCAAAAATTAAAACTCACTTAAGTCAGACAGGTTTAATGAAGGATATTTTGTCCTTTCATATTTCTTTTATTTTTACCTTATTGTATATCTGACTAATGAAAGGACAAAAATACTCTTAGGTAAACCTGTATGACTTGCTGAGTTTTAATTTTTTGATTGAAATGACGCGTTTCCAGTATGTCAGGGAGGAAACTAGTGCATTTTTTAAAATTGGACTGAAATGGCAAAAATGAACGACGAAATGACAGTTAACTCAATATGAAATTTTGCATCTTGACTAAAAGAAGTCAATACAATTAGTATAGTCCATACAAATGTGTGTAGTAGAATCAGACACATAACACTCAAGTAACACACTTCATAGTTCAATTCAGTTCAAGTAAACTTACTAACTGCAAACCTATATCAGTACCCTTTAAATGTTCCAAAAAACAAACAAGAATCTTGATGCAATTCTCATAACAATGCCAAACGGAACACGAAAACAAAATCCGAAACATGAAACCAGGAGACCATGAACAACAAGTTTTTGCCATCTAAAAGATAACAAACAGATAAAGAAAACCTCAACCGAAAACCATCATCTATCATTTTGTATGCATCACCAGAGATGCAAGATGATACATATTTTGACTATAAGCCGCAGACTGATGTTACATCTCACTCCAAAAGACCAAAAATCTAAGTCAAAATCAAACTATCAATCCTTAAAAGACACAAAAATAACTCACTTATAATCCTAATAATCATCTCTAGGAAAGCACTCTTACTTTTTGAAGTTTGTTCACCTGATACACCAACATTCATCTATTCAAGAATTCCTGCAACAAGTCAAATGGAGACATTAGTAAACATTAAAAGATGTGTTATTCATTAGACGATATACGGGATTGTGTTTTTATACAACGATTAGTTTTTTTAGGGAGTTTGCGAATGGGGATCGTTCTACACTCATGTTTGGGCGTATTGTAATCTATAACACGTTTAAAAATAATAATATTTATTAGTACATGTTAATGGATTCTACTGGGTACGTTTGTTTGTTTGTTTGTTTTGAAGATTGATCATACCTCTGTTTGTTTGTCGTTTAGATACATTATAACCATCAACATAACCAGAGGACTTCTAGTATGGGCATCAGAACCACCACCACCGATCCCATATCCGCCAAACGAACCGGACCCCTCTTGGTCACTATTTCCCGCCCGCCAAGTTGGGTCACCACCATATAAAGAGTTGCTAACACCACCACCACCGCCACCACCACTTCCACCAACATAAAAGTCGGAGAAAGGTCCTTCGAACCCACCATTAGTGGCGGCGTACGATGATGTCTGCACCTCACTAGTAGTAACATTTCTACCGTATGCACCAACTCCCAACCCGTAACCGTTCTCACCTCCATAACCAACGTTTCCACTTTGAGAAGAAGCATTCGCATTCCCACCTCCTTGATTTGTAATCGGATTAGAACCCCAATTGAGACCCGCATTCCCAAATATACCCCCACCAATAGCACTCGACCCAGTCGAATTTGACCCATAGTTAAACCCGGTATTACCCCACAAGTTTCGGGGATTAGAACTGAATAAAGAAGCATTCCCTCCATTCCCACCACCATTCCCACCGTCAAAACCGATAGGACCCGGAAACTGATTCGTATTCCCGACAAAATAAGGATTCGGGCTCATTCCCCTTCCGTAGCTCAAACTCCTATTAAAGTTCGGGCTTGTCAATCCCGGTTCAAAGTTCAATCCCATTCCATACCCGGAACCAAACGGGCCGAACCCACCTCTACCAGCCATTCTAACACCACCATAACCACCAATCGCACCAGGAGAGTATGGACCCTGAGTGTACCCATTAAGAATGCCACTCGCTCTACCCAAACCATAAGGATAAGCACCAAGCATCGCGCGGCTAGGGCTCGGTGAAAGCTCTTTTGGGACCGCGCGTTTCACCTCAACCATTTTACCGTTTAGTTCATGGAACGTTTTTAACAGTACTTGGTCAACCGCTTCTTCTGCATCATAAGTTATGAATCCAAAACCTCTTGGTCTTTGAGTGTTATGATCATACATAACCACAACATCCGTAATCGTACCAAATTGTTCAAAGTACATTCTGAAATCACTTTCAGTGACTGTCGACGCTAAACCTCCAACGAATATCTTTCTTGTTCGATTCGGACCAGGAGAACTCTGAACGCTACCACTGTTCCTACTAGTCGTACTCTGATCTTCTCGAGGAACAGCCTTCTTTGCCTCAACCTAACATTTGAACAAATCTTTAACAACAACATCATATCATATTAATCATCTCAAGATCCCAATTCAAAAACTTATGATCAACATTCAACAAACTTACCATCCGCCCATCGATATGGTGCTTCTCCTTGATAACCCTCTCGGCGACAGCAGGATCTGCAAAGACCACAAAACCGAAACCACGGGCACGCCCTGTGGTGTGATCTTTCATGATCACAGCTTCCAAAACCTCACCAAAACCGCTAAAATACTCCTGTAAACGTTCTTCATTCGTATCCCACGCTATCCCACCAACGAATAACTTCCCGAGATCCGATTGCATTTTCTGCACACCCAAATCAATCCATCAACAACCCTAAATTCTATAAACTCAAACTTTGCATAATATGATAATAGATTAATATCTAAACACAACTGGTACAAAATTAAGCATAACTAGTTACAAACTTGTTATACAAAACTAATCACAATCATCCAAGTTTATAGAGTGAAAATGCAGATCAAAATAATAAAGATTAAAAGCAATACATAGGATTAAATCAAGAAAACATCGGATCCTTCTAAGACGACCAATCTAACGACAATTAAGGAAAGCAATCAAACAAAGATGCAAACTTTTGTCGAATTCACACGGAATTATATAATAAAAAGTTGAATAAATGGGTACCCAGATGGTAAATCTTGAAAAGAAAAGAGTTAAGATCTGAGAGGAGGAGTAATAAGAAGAACCGAGGGCACGTTCATCCTCCTCGATACAGCCCCCTTTGATTTTGATTTTGATTTTGATTCCGATTTGAAATTCAGTTTCGATTTCGATTTCGATTTATGAATAGTATTGGTGTTGATAAAGATTAAAGAAATCTTGATGTGAACTTATCTTCCTGTATGTAAAAAATGGGGGATGTCGAAAAAGATTGGAAATTTATAATCAAATGGTAGAGAGAGAGAGAGAGAGAGGGTGTGTGTGAGAGAGATGAAGAGAGAGAAATAATGAAGGGTGTTTGAAGGAAAGATAAATGCAATTGGGTTGGATGTTTATATAGTTAATGGGAAAATGGTTGGTATTACAATGTATTCATAGCATGGTTTCTGGTAGTGGTATTGAATATATCAAATCGAAAATACCGATAATGTTTGGTATTACGATGTATTCATAGCATAGCATCGGTATTGGTATCGAATGTATCAAATCGAAAATACCGATCTAAAAGATCATCAAAATTGGGTACTGGTATAAAAAATATTCAGTACGATACGGTATTTAAAGGTGAAAACCAGTAAAATACATGTGTCAATTTGATTATGGTTGATTGAATTGCAATCTCGATGTTGCGTAAACTTAAGCATATTTGTCGATTAATTTAGTCATTTCGGTAATAAAGTGATTACTTATTTACTTCATAGTTGATACTTGATCTGTTGATTCAACTATTTTTTGAGCTATTAAACATTACTTTTATAATTGACATTGAATATGATTATGTGACTCAATTGAGTGTTGATGTTCGTACATTAGATCTAACCATAAAGGAGTATGGTTTATAACAAATTAAACATGGAAAAGAGCCCTAAACTTTTATTTTGTGTTGGACTTCAAAATTTCATTTCTTTTTAAACCTAAAAAAGTTGAGTCGGCCTTGTTTGCGACGTTGCAACTGCTAGATCATTATCATCAACGGTTAAGATCACTTGTCAATGGGATTCATCATAGGTCCTGCCACACCGGATATATAGGATTTGTCATTCTCCTCTTGTATTTTGTTTGGTCTACAAATTTTATATTTTTTATTATATTTTTATAGTACTTATTATTATCATTGTAAAGGTGATACCTAATACAACTTGGCAACTTGCTAATTTGCTGTTAGTTTTATATATAAAAATATATTCTAGTGGGATTCCTCCACACAATAGGTATAGCAGAAGTGGTTGAAAGCCGGTATATTTAGCTTTTTAGAATATTTAGGTGTTTGGAAGAGTAACTGGAGCTTTTAATAAAATGTATATAATAATTAAAATGGACATTAAAAAGTTGACACCTTAAAAGGTATATTATCTTTAAAGGTTAAAATAGTCATGTTTTTCCCTAAAAGCTTCAAGGTCCTAACCGAAAAGCTTCAAGCTTATTCAACCAAACAAGGTTTTTTATGAAGTAGGAGTTTTTTTTTAAAAAAAAGCTTAAAGCTAAAAGCTTCTAAAAACTCCATGCCAAACATACATAACGGAAATTTGGTTTTTGTCATTACTGGTTCGGCTTGTTATATTATATGTGTTAAAGTAAAATAAAAACTTCTATAACTTCTGAGAACTTAGAAAACTCGTACAAAACGAAGACTTTTTTCAAATATATATATATATATATATATACACACACATATATACCAAAATCCTAAAAATAAAAAATCAACCTTAATTTTTTTTTATTTACACCATCGTAAAAGAAACCCTTAGAGCGGGTTTAATTGCTGATGTTAGCAACTTTTTACAGTGCTGTAGAAAGGCTAAAAACACCGTTCAGATTCTTTTTTTACAGCTGTGTCTGTAACATTTTCATCTATGTGTGTGCAAAAAAATAGTGACAAAACTCGAACGGGAGTTGGAGTTCTCCGAGTTCGTACAACTTGGGGGCAGGGATTATCTTGATCGGAAGCCTATATAAATACATATAGTCGTGATAAGTCCAAAACGATATAAAAAAGTGTTTTACATCGACCGAAAACCACAAAAACGAATACCGGTACTGATTTCGATAATGCCCAATACCATTATGGGTTTGGTTTGTCACCGTACAGGTACTCACTATACTTTACGATATCAAAAAAATAGTTTATTTTGAAATTTGAATACAAATCTTTTTTCAAAAAAAAAAGTACAAGGACGTCTAGAAAAAAGACTTAAACACACGTGTGTTCAACTTCTTAGAAAAGTTAACGAACGTAAGTTATTAAAAAAATCAAACTAAATAAAATTTAGGTGAGTTAAAAGGCGTATATCATTTAAAGTATGTGAGGTGATATTGAAACTTTAAATAATAAAAAGGACTTAAAAGACCATTTTACTATTGTTCATAAACCATGTAAAATTAATAGTATAACATTTTCATCTACATGTGTGTAAAAAAAATAGTGACAAAGCTCGTACGAGAAGTCGGAGTTCTTCGAGTTTTCACAACTGAGTGGGGGGTGTTCTCTTGATCCGAAGCATATATAAATATATATAGTCGTGATAAGCCAAAACGATATAAACAAATGTTTTACATCAACGAATAGAGATATCGATTTCGATAATGACCAATACCATTATAGGTTTGGTTTGTCAACCGTACCGGTATTCGTTGTAGTTTACGATATCAGAAAAACAGTTTACTTTAAAATTTGAATACTATTCATTTTTCAAAAAAAAAAAAAACAAAAAACAATTGTACCGGGATGTCAAGAAAAAAGACTTAACACACATGTGTGTTCAATTTCTAAGAAAAGTTAACAAACATAAGTTATTAAGAAAATTCAAATTAAATAAAAATTAGGTGAGTTAATTTAAAGTATGTGAGATGATATTGAAATTTTAAATAATTAAAAAACACACTAAAAAGACCATTTAACTATTGTTCATAACCCACATAAAATTAATAGTGTGCAAAAAAATAGTGACAAAACTCACACCAGAAGTCGGAGTTCTCTGAGCTCTCATAACTAGGGCCGTGGGGGGGGGGGGGGGGGTGGTCTCTTGATCTGAAGCCTGTATAAATATATATAGTCGTGATAAGCCCAAAACAATATCAACAAATGTTTTACATCGACCGAAAACCAAAAAAACGAATACTGATGCTGATTTTGATAATGCCCAATACCATTATAGGTTTGGTTGTCAACATACCGATACTGGTTGTAGTTTACGATATCAGAATAATAGTTTACTTTGAAATTTGAATACAACTCCTTTTTAAAAAAAAAAGTATATCGGGACGTCGAGAAAAAGACTTAAACACGCATGTGTGTTCAATTTCTTAGAAAAGTTAACGAACGTAAGTTATTAAAGAAAATTCAAATTAAATAAACATTTGGTGAGTTAAAAGGTGTATATCATTTAAAATCTCTGAGGTGATATTTCAATAGTATAAATTAGTAACTTATATATGCATATAGAGATTGTACTTTATGTGTAGGAAGTTTTTCAAAAATATTTTAATATTTTTACTTTTAGTCCTAAAGTATTAAATAAATTACTTTTAACCCAATGTATTTGAATTTTTTACTTTTAACCCAAAAAATATCATCTTTTACAATTTAACCTTACAACATTTTTACTTTCAACTTTAGTCCCTAATACTTTCCGTCTTTCGCAAATTTACACCTCGTTCTAAATTTTGTTATTTAACACGGCACAAATTGCGTGTGTGGTTCAACGTTTTTACGTTTAAGTTTTGCGAGTTAACATGACACAACGTGCGTGTGTGGTTCAACGTTTTACGTCATCTATCTTTTTCGTTTGAAAAGTTCATCATAACGTGCGGTCTTAGATCGATTTAGTTATGTTTTCTATGTTTTGCGTTTCAGATTAATTGCTCCGTATTAACACGTCGCAAATTCAGTGTTAGTGGTCGCTCACAGTGGTGTGACATGATACTGTTTGGCATGGTTTTACGCCCCTGCCGCAACGTTGGGTGCCTAATGCTAGTTGAAACTTTAAATAATTAAAAAAACACTAAAAAGACCATTTAACTATTGTTCATAACACATGTAAAATTAATAATATATATATAATTTGATGAATTTGTTCATGACATTATATAGAAAATGTAGGCCCATGGCTTTATAGCCTAGTGACATCTTGAGGGTGGGATAAGGCTTTGGTGGACCAATAGGTCCTGAGTTCGATTCCCACAAAGGGGGTTTTTCCCATATGTTTTGGGTTTCCTCCTGAATTGGTGTATAGGCATTATGCCTAGTGGGGATGGATATGATCGGTGGTTCCGTTGGTGACACGATGATACGCAATTAGTCCGTCAGTGATCCAAATTTGTCGTTAAAAATTAATATAGAAAATGTAGAAACAGTTAAATTATTATATATAATTTGATCAATTTATTCATGACATTACATACAGAAAACATAGAAAAAGTTAAATTACTAATTTGTTCCATCCTAAACAACTATTTGATAAATTTATTCATGATATTATATACAGAAAACGTAGAAAAAGTTAAATTACTAATTTGTTCCATCCCACATGTCTAGTTAATGCATAGGTTATAATATCTACACTTGTTTATGTAACAACACAAAAATGAAAAACCTACAAATTTGTATGTGATTGATACAATTTTAATGTATCAACCATTCAACCTATTAAAAACTTGAACGATTTAGATTTAGAATTATTCTAAATACATTAATGTTCTGATTCTCATATATTACACCTCTATATATGTGTGTCTTATTTTGTATAAAGGTTTTTTTTAAGAAGTGTAAAAAGATTGGATACGATACATGTGCAAGCGTCAAATTAACTTCACATGTTTTTGCAACAATATACTTCATGTTTAACACGCCATTGCAATGGGTTAAACATAACATTGTTAAGCCATTGAATTTCTACAACTACTATAAATAATAAAAACCTTATTAGATTTTTCGTATTGATCATCTGTTTATGAGAGTATAATGACAACGATTCCATATAAGAGTAATATATTGTATCTAATACTCTATCGCAATCAGAGGTAAAGACGATTGAACGCTTGATGTAAGATGAACGAAAGATCTTGAATAAAGAACTATAAAAACTACAAGAAACTAGTGGTGGGAAAGGTGACGACATATCTACAACCATAGTGGTGAAAGGTATGCGACGACAAGAGACACGATGATAGCCCTACAAGGACAAAACTACAGTAAACTATATATAAACAAATGTATGTTGATCTGATTTGTATGTTCTAATGATTTAGAATAAGAAAATTATATTTCGTGGTTATATAGTTATTACTGTATTCTTGTTTGTTGGTTGAGTCGTTGACTAGAGCTCTGTTTCGACTAAAAAGACTTCCATATGAATTTGCAAAGTCTTAGCAATTTTGGTGTTCATTTTATGTAAAAGCTATCACATTAAAGATGAGTTTATTGATGTAAATGTGAGAGTAGTTGCCTTATCCTAGCTTTAACTTTATTCCACCCTATTATTTGATTCCCATTCGCATTTAAAAAAGTTGGTTTGGTGTCTTTAACTTTAGTGGAGTCTACTATAAATCAATGTGTTAAATAAAAATAATGGTTTGGCGTAAAATCTTATTTAAAACTACTTGTACGTCAACAAAACGATAACTAACTAAACCTTCTCCGTTCATGAGAACACTAAAAATCACTAACTGATTGCGTTCAAGAGAACACTGAAACCCACTAATCGATTGTGTCCAAGAGAACACTAAGAAACACTAATCGTTTGCGTTCAAGAGAACACTAAAAATCACTAATCGTTTGATAGCCCGAGTTAACGGACAAATGAAAAGATTATATAACACTTAGGATAAAGAAAACGTCATATAAAAAAAGAAACCTCCATACGAGACCTCATTCAGTTTCTTCATCATCAACTTCCATAAGAAACGGATCCTTGAGAAGATCAGAAGCAGAAGGCCTTGCTCGTTTCTGACCGATACATCGTTCAATAAACGCTTTTAATTCCGGGTCTGTTACTTTATCAAAGGCTTGCGGCATCACACCACTAGTAACCTTCTTGTATATTTGAGCAACACAATCACATTCAATGTACGGTATCTCCATTGTCGCCATTTCTAGCAAGCACATTCCAAACGAGTATATATCCACTAACTCGTTGTAATCCTCCTCGTACAGCTCAGGTGCCATGTATTCCGGTGTTCCGATCAACGAATGAGCCACATGGCTCTTTCCTACAACCGCCGCTAAACCCAAGTCACCAATCTTAACCTGCCAAATGTAGATTGAGAATTAGTATGCGTCCATTTGATATAATCAACTAAAAGCAAAGGGTATGTTTAGTTATTTACTTATTTACCTTTCCGATATTGCCATTTATGAAGATGTTGCTACAGTTGAGATCTCGATGAATGACACATGGCTCATGGGTGTGAAGATACTCCAAGCCTTTAAGAATCTGTTTCGACCACTTTTTTAAAGCTTTGGTTGAGACACGCTTATGCTTCTTCCTGTAATCCCTCAAATTTCCTGATGTGCATTCTTCGGTTATAAAGTTCAAGGTGTTATGTTCCGTATCCCTCCAGAAACCATACATAACTATGAGGTTTTCGTTCTTTAACGTCTTCAGTAGCTTTATTTCTGAGAATAGCCTCTTTAAAACAGACGGGTCTCCACTGAAATTCCGTAGTTTGACTTGGTTCCAAGCCACGTCTCGGCCTTCTGCTTGGTCAAAACCCCTATACACCTTTTTAACCGCACCAGCACCCAACAGGTCGCTGTACCGACCGAATCTTCCGGAAGGGTCAACCTCAACGAATGGTTCTCTGTCTTGATCAGATGGATCAGGACTGCTTTTTTGCATCCTATAGATTTCTTTCTTTAACTGGCGATTATATTCGCCAAGTTACTGAAAGAAAAAAGGAGCATAGATTAGAGGCATTAGCCAAACATATCACGAGGTTACATGATTTCACCTGCTCAGTAATCACTACAACCTGTTAAGCTGATAATACTAGCTATCCACTAGGACACAGATGATGTAGCTATGGTTCATTCAAGATTCATAGGATATATCTATACTAGATGATTCGTTACAAGTTATAACGTTCAATCATCATTCATCAAAGCTGGTAAATTGACGATTAACCAAGATATTTGCCTAATTACTTGAAGAAAAAAGAACCATTAGTTAACCAAAACATATCAAACAAGGTTACATCATTCCACCGACTCTATAATCACTATAATTAGTTAAAATTGATAATACTAGCTATCCACTAAACAACAAATGATGTAGTTAGGACTCATTCACAATTTATCAGTGTTGTAAAAATCACGACCACGACTAGGCGGCGATTAATCGCTAGTCGGCCAGTAACTGAGTAATTTTTCGTTAATCAGTCCATTAATCGCTAGTCGGGTCTAGTCGGACCTAGTCGGGCCTAGTCGTGAGTAGTCGGACCTAGTTGGGCACCTGTATATTCCGGCCAAAACCTCTAAATTACGGCCAGTTTCCAACCAAACCATGTAAATTCCAATAATTAATCTTGTATACTTAAAAAATGAGTTGAGTAAGAGTTAAAACCTAGCTACTTAAAATATTTACCTATAAAAATATGTATATGTATACATAAAAATGAAAATTACATATATAAAACCCAATCCGATTAATCACGATTAATCCCGAGTAACCCCGGGTAGTCGCTAGTCCCCACCTCATCGGCCGACTAGCGACTAGCGAGTTATCCGACCTTGCAATTTATAGGATGTATTCATACTTGATGATTCATTAAAAGTTACATTGTTCAATCATCAATGCTGGTAAAGGCAAGTTCATGGTTAATAGTCTGTTTATGAGCTAATAGACAATGAATATATTTCATCTACTCAAATTGGTGATATGAACTAAAACTCACAAAACTATTTACACGACACATAATGAGATATAAACAAATCCTATTAATCCACAGTAATTGAAAGTAACACGAATCGATCTACCGTAGCTTTTATATTCTTCTATTAACCAATTGCAGTGTTGAATCTAAAAAATCAAACTATAAACAAATAATGAAATAATCAATAAAATCATAAAGGAATCATCACATTCTAACGTTCAGATGATCAATACTGACAATGATCCGATCTATTACGATATTCAGCACGATAAATTCAAATTAGGGTTACGATTCAGCAAATATAACATCAAATTGAACATACAGTGATACACTACAACAATCGGAAGAATTTCACAATTGAAACAGATGAATTTTACATTAAATCGAAATTAACTACTGGTGTCACCTCACCGATTAACAAGTTGTTCACACGAACGTTCTCGAATCTCTGCTGCTACTTGTCGATGCGAATATGCGTGACGAAAGGCGTGTGTGCGAGGAGTTTCTGGCGTCTAAATAGGAAAACGAGAATGATTCCGTACTTCAAATATGTATTAACTATGATTTAATATTTTTTAGGGCTTTGACTTTTGCTTTTTGATTTTAAATTATAATTTATATTTAAAAAAATTTAAAAAGTCAGATTTGATTTTGACGTGTATCTGAAGTATACAAAATTGGTCAGCAAGGTACTGCCAGCATGTCATGACAGCTGAATTTCACATGATAACGTGGACAGTCATTTTATATAATTTGATTAAATAAAAATCATTGGTGACTGGATCATTTTTAAATATAAAACTTCTTATTTATTTAATTTATCGAATATTATTATCACTGGCATCATCTCCGCAACAACCTTCACCACTGTGACCACTCGCCAAAAAACCTACAAATTTTAGGTGTCCGAAGCGAGCAGAGATTATAGGTCTCTATGATATAATATATTAAAAACCTTAAAATATATATAAAAAGAACTAAAATATATATATTTAAAAAAAAAAAATCAGGCCCTGGCGGTCACCCTCCCTACCCCTCCTCCAGGCTGGCCCTGGTACAAGTTCATATGATCCACGCATTTGTGTGTTCGTCGCAGCAATAAGCATACTCGCAATATGTATAATCGTGTTCGTGACTACACGAAGATAATTGAAAACTGATAAGCTTTGTTAGATTAGAGGTGTTGGTGGTGCCACAAACCAACAACAAGCAACCCAAGCTCAGCTGACCAAACAAATTTGAGACTAAAAGATGATGTAAATAAACATATCTACACAAAATAGAATACAAACTTTTATCTCCTTGCTATGCAAACTTTACACAAAAGCGATTAAATAAAATCGACATATAAGATACAAATATGGCTTTTGCGCATGCTGGATCACACACCCCATTTCAAGACACATCAGAAAAGGTACTCTTTGCTAGTTTGATTTCTAAGAAGAGAAATGAAACAAAACAACATGTGCGGATATAGTGGGTGGATTACATGGGATGTATCAAACATTTCATACATCCTCTACCCCTTGCTTGTTCGGTCAAGGTTCTAGTTTCATGGAAACGACACGTGATTGCCTGTTATGCTTTGCCACCCTCACAAAGACTATTGATAGGCAAGATGGGGCCCACCATGGCCGCCGCACTTTTTGCTCCCCCTTCAAGCAAGCAACTGTAAAAGTACACAAATATATTAATCAAAGTGCTTCACCAGTCTTTTTAACACTTGAACTGTGCCATTGCCCATTAGCCCTTGAAATTTTATTGCATGTAAAATTTTTAACTATTTTAACAGTTAAACTGGACCCGTAGAAAGCAATCGTTAAATCAAGATTGTTTAAGTATTCTAAAATTCTGCTAATGTTTGGAGTTTGGACACTAGTTAGAGCATCAGAGGAGAAAAAAAAAGTTGTTTGGGAGACGATCAAGAAGTATTCTTACATGGGAACATAGTTGTTAACAGCAAATAGCGATAAGGTACCAATATGCTACATAGTGAAGGGAGCTATTTTATAAATAGCGCTACACTAGAAGAAAAGTTATATGTATATTATATCAAGATATCCTAGTATATACGCTATTTTCATGGTTGTAAAAATCCCGACTAGTCCCCGATTAGTCACCGATTAATCACTAATCGGAGGTTCACCGATTAATGGCCAATTAATCTCTAGGCGGTCAATGGCTGTCCTATTCTGGCCAAATTTTGGCTAGACGCCTGCCAAGTTTCGACCAAACCTTATAAATTCCTTCAAATTACTTAAAAAATGGGTCAATGAGTGGTTAAAACATATTTACTTTAGAAAACTACATATAAAATATGTGTGTGTGTATATATAACTAAAATTTACATATAAAATCTCGATCCGATGAATTTCGATTAATCCCTATTAATCCCGATTAATCGCTTGTCGGTACCCCACCGCCCGACTAGCGCCTAGCGACTCTTACAACACTGGCTATTTTACATGTATAATTAACAAAAACCTAAAATCCAGCTATTTTATAGCTATATTTAATCGCTATTTATATTTAAAAAAAAACTGAAATCCCGCTATTTAAAAATATATACCTTGTAGCGACCTTCGACCTATACGCTACGCTATTCGCTATAGCGACCGCTAGTGACAATGGATGACGTACACTGCTGGTTCAAAAACATGATATGGTCCTAAAGTTTGCAAGTTCCAGACTTCCAGGATTTATATATGGCCATATAGAAAAGGGTAATGATTTAAATAGTTAAATACATGAAAACTCCCAGTATGCTCTGGTAAGTTCAAATTACGGATTTGGTCATCCCGGGGTTCCTTTCTTCTTTATCGTTTGGTTTTGACTCAGGCACCCATTTCCATCTCGTTGCTGGAAGTTCTGGCCCTGGCAGCAGCAAATCTTGGTATTAAGCAAGAAGTTGGATAGAAATTAAGTCACAAGTTTGATTCTAATCCACGAAAGTCACCGCCTTTCTTGGTAGACAGAATCAACACAAGCGGTGGCTCCAAAGGATGAGGCAATAATATTTTACAACCAGGCCTGAGTCCTGACTCCCTCGCCAGTACTACATCCATCTGGTTGGTCCAGATCAGTGCTGTTCCGTCTTCCATGGCTTCAACTCATTTGTTGCTTCGAAAACCCACAAGCCTACAAACATTTTGTAAAAAGCTGTCATTGGAAGTGGTGATGTCAGAACCCTCAGAAAGATCCATGTCATTTCCAACCTTATCTTCTAGTCGCTCCACCAAACATCTCGAGATGTAGACACAATCGTCCAATCATTAGCTCAGATCGCCGAGAACAAACTCAGGTGAGGGGAATAGAGTACCAACCGGGGAGGGGTGACAGAGCAGAAAAAAGAGAAGGATAGGGGGCGAAGAAGAAATAAGCAAGGAGAAGGTGCCGATTGCCCGATTCAGTATTATTTTCTTATCATTATTTTGTGGAAGGGTCAAATGGTCATTTCAATTTTGACGTAAAAAACATGTTAACGTCTGCCTGTTGGTGTTAGGGACCAAACGCGTTACAGCATGCCAAAAGATGGTGACAATCCGTTATTCGGAATTATCAGTTTACCACAAGGACCATCCATGCAATCAACTCGATTTCAAAAAAACCTATGTTATTGTGACAAGGGATTCCAGTATATAAAGCTTTGCTCAAGTAGCTGCACTTGTTCAGCGAATTACATCCATGGGTAGGTAGCCAAATCATGATCCCATTCGATGTGGTTTTGTAGTTCTTCCAGAAATAACTATTTTCCTAATCAGTAAAGTGAAATAATAAAGTCCCCCCTCCCCCCCGGACCCACACATGTGGGAGCCTCATGTACCTGGTTTGCCCTAAAGTGAAATAATAAAGCTAACAATCATTCTCTTGAGGTTGGGTCCCTTTGGGTGTAATTTTACAGGTCTTCTAAAAAAATATCAGCCTAGTCAATAAATCAAAATGATACATAAATAGATATCCAAAATTATTTATTATATGATAACTCCACAGGTAGATATAACTTTACATCTAACAAATTATGATTTATGATATTGCATAACCACAGGGGAGCTTGTAAGAGACTAAAGTTAACTAATAACACATGGCAAACAAAGGAGTTTGAGAGAGATAACCTTTAATCCTTCTAAGTTCCTTGCATAGTGTTATGAAATCTCCCCATTTCATGTGGCAACGCCGAATAAATCGAAGTATTTGTTCAGTTGTAAACATGGACATGCCTTCTAGATACTCCCCGTTAACACCATTTTCTTTGAATGTTTGGCGATACCCACCCAGATTTATTTCCTCTAACCAAAAGCCAACATCCTGGGAGACAATATTTGAACACATAGTGTCAGTCACTCTGCAATATTCTTCCATAAACATAATGACAATGTAATTCAAAAGGGAATGATGGTGATTCACACAGAAACATACATGCTGAGGTAGCATTTACTACTTGGTTCTTTCGATCTTTAGATATGCAAGTTCTATGAGTCTATGACCATGGTATGATCATTGTAGCTAACTAGTGTCATAAGCATACACACACAATTAGTTTATTACCTTGTTTGTGTGCTGGGAATTGGGATTAATAAAAGGTACAGATATATCTGGTGAGCTTACAAGTGATATGTTATTCTAAATTAAGTGTATTTCCATGTGAAGTATGACCTATCAATATACAAAAACTAACAAGATTATCGATTCAACCGATTAAATTGTCTTCCTTTTGCTCTTTCTATTATAAATGGTCCTCTAATGCTTAAGACCCCTGATGTGTATGAAAATAATACATTGAACAGAAACAAATGGGATCATGACCGAAAAGTCAAGATACTTCAGGCTCTAAAATGAACAAGCTCAACTGATCCCAAGTAAAGTACAATAAACGCTTTCAAAAAAGGGGTGTTTTTGGATGTGTATTTTAAATGGATTGCTAATTCTAAACAATAGTCAGATAAAATCTTGGTCAAACCTTGGTTTTAGACGCTTCGATGCGTTTTTATCTTTTATCTCAAAAGATAATCACGTATGCTAGGCGTTCATTATTAATAAATGCTAAAAAACTATTTATAGTTAACATTTTAACTTGTTAACTTTTAAACACTATAATATAAAGATATACTCAACATCTTTTGTTGGATATGTTGAATCGATGTTAATTTGTTAAAATATCCGACCAAAGATGATGAGTATATTTTACATTTTAGTGGTTAGAAGTTAACTAGTTAAAATATTAACTATAAATATATTTATTAATAATGAACGCCTAGCATACGTGATGCACACGCCACTGGCCACCGGGCTACGCACATCAACTTTTGGGATAAAAACACATCACAGCGCCTCGCGCCTTTTAAAACCAAGGTTTGACCAAGTGTTTTTCTGACTCTTGTTTAAAAGTAATAATCCATTTATATGCACATCCAAACACCCTTTTTTGAAAGCTTTTGTTGTACTTTACTTGGGATCAGTTGAGCATGTTCATTAAGAGCCTGAACTATCTTGACTTCTCGTTCATAGTCACATTTGTTCCTTTGATTCAATTAATCCGTTTACTCCTTTAAATATGCAAGTTCTATGACCATGGTATGGTATAATCATCAATCATTGTAGCTAACTAGTGTTACAAGCATACCATAATATACAAATACTCATTTATTACTTTGTTTGTGAGCTAGCATTATTTAGTGGTACACGAATATCAGTTGCACAAACAAGTGACCTATTATTCTAAAATCAAGCTTATTTCCTAGTGTGATAGAACCTATCAAGATACAAAACCTTTAGATGTGTAGAACAAGATTCTAGATTCAACCGATAAATTTGCCTCTCTTTGCTTCTTCTACTACAAATGATCCTCTAAGAACACAAATGAACAGGATCATGACCGAAAACTTGAAACCGAGCACAAATTTAAACCACAAGAACAACCGATACATCCACTAAACTTCAGATAACCACAACATCAAGTCATCAACATAAAAATTTAATTAATTTAGTGGTACAGCATTCACTATCAAAACACACAGAAAACAAAACAACTAAAATCAAATTTCATCAATAAACGAATATACAATCCCCAAAAAAAGTCAACAACACCTCCAATTTGACTATCCCAACAAAACGCCCAATTTCAGACCACAAATTTCCAACTCAAAACACAATTGAACCACTAGATCTATAATAACAGTGATTAAACATTACCTCAACCGTCCAAATGAAGAAATCAAGCGGCTCCGGAGGCCGTTCTTTGGTCATCTCACGAAACAATAATCCAATAGGAAACCCTAGAAACAAAATCGGAAAGTGAAAACCGCAATTGAATGGAGAATAATATGAAATGAAGGAATCTAGAAGAAGAAAACAAAAGAATCGGTGAGATTTACCGTGAAAAAGTGTAGCGATTAGGATATAGATTCAGTGCATATGATAGCGAGAGAGAGAAGGTAATGTTACTTTTTGAGTGTGTGTTAGTGTGTGAGAGAGAAAGTAGAAGGTTGATGAAAGGATCGTGGTTTGGTTGTAGTTTGGAGTGTGTGTGTGTGTGTGTGTGTGAGGGAGAGTGATGTGTTTGTCAGCATTGACATGTGGACCATCTCTCGTTGCTTTGTATTTAGTATTTTCCGCTTTTGTCCCTCCTTGAGGAATTATTATTTTATGTCACTCTTTTTGCTTTTCGATCTACCAATTTGTCTTGTTTATATTGTATCATTGGCTTTATGAAATGTGGGATATAATGCATTACATATTTACATGTTTTACATAAAGAAACATGTGTTGATGACCAGTGGCGAAGTTTGAGATTTTCAACGGGGGTCCAAAATGTATATACTTAAAAATTTCTATACGAAAACTGCATACTCTCCACTACTAAGCGAAAAGTTTGGGGGTCGGTTGCCCCCTCCCGCCCCTTGTAACCCGCACCCCTGTTGATGACGAAATAAGCATTTAGGGGCTGTTTGTTTAGCTCTTAATGAGATTAATGGTTTAGACCTCTTACTGGTTCAACAATTAATGGTTCAGACTGTTTGTTTCACGAGAAGATGTCCGAATAATTCAGACATTTGCATCTGAATGATTTACCATTATACTGAGTCTGAATGACTAAGACCTCTTATCTGAATTGGTCAGACATTTGTCTCTGAACGGTTAAGCATTATTCTGACTCTTAATGGTTCAGACCTCTGACCTCTTACTGGTTCAGCACTTAATGGTTCAGATATCTTACTGGGTTAACACTTACTCATTCAGAAATTGCCAAATAGCCCCTTAGTAGATGTTTGTAGCAGCCTATTTCGACAAGGTGTTTACTGCTACTAAAGTCATTATTTATGGTCTTTTTCCTATGTGTCTCCGTATCGGGAGATAGTGTATTTGAAACAAACACAAAAGATTAACAATGTTGCTTATATGAGACATTATACTAAATTAATAAAAGTAGAAACAATTTACTGATCTTTTCAACTAGCGAAGAAATAAATGTTAGCAACATGTTCAACGTAAGAATTATTGAAAATGTACAAACTATTGGAAATGTTTGGTGGTTGAACTAGTGTGATGTTGTTTTGTCATCATGATGATAAAGTGAAAAATAACATTTGGCACATATTCAGAGATGTAGTGATTAAGACGTCTTATTAGCATGTAAACCTTATATACGGATATGATATGGTTTTAAATTTAGTAAAAGGGAAAAGAAGATTCAACCATTTGTAAATGATCACCGATTTAGATGAAGAGCGCATGTTTTTCTACCATGTGTCACGAATATTTGCGCTACAACGTGACACTAGCTTATGAAACTCTAATAATTTGAAAATGTTGCACTACTCTCATGACGTATGTCATGAACCAATCACAAACTACAATTGGTTTTGTAATTTAAATACCTTAATATAGTTGAACAAAGTGCTGGAAATGTGTCCCTTTTCATTATAATTTAAAGACATCCATATATTTCAACAAAGTACTTGAAATGTGTCCTCTTCATGAGGTTGAGCGTTCTAATCTTATTAAAGAACTCCATATAGTTGAATAGAGTGTTGGAAAGTTGTCCCTCTTAATGAAGTTGAGCGTTCTAATATCATAGTGAACAAAATGCGTAAATTTAGAAGTACGGTTAATGAGTACGTGACTCGAATCCGTGTGTCTTGCAAGGAGAAACCCACACCTTTTACAATTAATATAATTATAGAATTTCATTAGTAATTTTAATATATATTATTGAATATGCTTTTTGTATAAATAAGGTCGTTGATATGCTATATGCCTATATATAGTTTGTATTTATAAACTAAAATATCTTACGGCTTTGTTTCCCTTCTTTTATAGATAAGAAATAGAAAAAAAAAACACTTTTGTTAAACTAAAGAATCATTTTATTTGAACAAGAACTTCTCATATGTATACCTCATCTGCCACCACTTGAAACACCTAAAACTGTCACGAAGAATCATCGCCCATTACTAAGAGCATTCCACATACCTTCATGAGTGCAAGGGATACCCTCCATAACATGCTATGTGTTATGAGTTCACATTTTTTTTACATAAGAATTTAAAGGCATTACTACATATTAATGATGATTGGTTTTTACGAAGCAATTAAACAAAATGCGGAAGCTTGATCTTTGATTGTGTTCGGTTATTCGTTAAGCTTGATCGTCATCCAGTACTTCAAAACCATCACCTGAATTTCATAAAGCATCTAACACGTTAGTTATAAAGAATTTATAACATAACAATTTAAATCCGAAAGCCAAAAACATCAAAATCATAAATCAGCTTAAACTCATCGTAAGCTACGGTTGAGTGGCTGTAGCTTACAACTAAACTAATCACACGAAACGGTCAATGCCTGTCGTAGCCTACGGCTGGCATATTGACAGGGTGAGATGAACTTCTGGGTTGTGGCAATTCATCTGAGTTATGTCTCGATTGAGTCATGACTGATAACCCAGATGACCAGGTAACTCATCAGGCTTATGCCTCAAAAATTAACTGATAACCCCCACATAGATTTAACAAGTATGAGTTACAGAACTTGACCCATAAACACATCTTCATAGCTTTTCGATTTGATTCAAATTTAAGACACAAAACATTCAAATGCAACAATATGATTCAAGCTCAAGACACAACCGTAGGTTACGGCACAGTGCTGCTGAACTGTAGCATTTTTTTTCTTTTTTAGTAAAAACTTCATAACTTCTCGAAAACTCATTTGTTTATCTTGAAACTTGTTTCTAAATGACCGTAAAACATTCATCTACCTAATTTACCCCAAAATCCTTAACCCAGATTCATAACTTTTATGAATTACGCAACCGTTACCCGGTTTATGCGCACATTAATTTTGACTCGTTATGGGATTTAAGCACTTAAGCTTAAATTATTCGCAAACTTCCTATCTCCTATTCCCACTTTATAACCTTCATTCATCTATCATCACAACTTCAATTGTGATGAGTTATGATAGGAAAAATCATTATATTCCTATTCTACCCTCGGGTTTGACACTTTTACGAAAATGACCCATTAGGTGGCATAAGCCAAAATGGTTTAAGCTTTCACTTCGTACTACCGGAAGGGTTTATCCAATTATGAAACCCATTTTTTTATCTTTCCTTATGTCACACCCAAACCAATGGCGGAATCATCGGGCCGAACGTTAGTAGATTGCTCGAGACTTCATAATACTAGTGTGACAATATTTAATTCAAATCCGATTTCATTCATAGATAATCAGTGTCAAGTACATTACAGGAAATCAAATTACAACAATTGGAAGTTTAAAGTACAACAAAATTCATCAATACTAAAATAACAGAAGCTAGTATTTCTTGATGTGTTTTCTAAGTCAGTTTTCGTCGATATCAACATCATCAACCTGTAACATGTTTAAAAGTATAGTTCAACACACAAGGCATTGGCGAGTACACAAGTTAAATATAGCATAAGTATGAAAAAGGTTTAAACGAATCCTTATGGCAAAAATAGTTAACTAGATTAATGTATCATGGCATGCTATTTTACAAGTTAATCCTATGATTACAGCATGAATTAAAGACTTAACATGACCACAAGACTACGGGGGGTGCGTTACTCCTATAGTGCTATACATGTTAAGGGGAGACTTGTACGAAGTTAATGACAAGTGAATCACATAAGAATGTTCCAAGAATACAAATCAAGTATCACGTATTTAAGCATGCATGGATGGATCGTTTATGTTTGCATAAAGTATAGGTGTGTATGTGTAATTGATAGGTTAATCATATTGCACCCAAAAGTGTAAAGCGTAAAAAGGGCGTTCGAGTGTACTCACGGTTTTGCAAAGCTTCCTTTGGTAATTCTGTGAAGAGTTGGAGAGCTAGAGGATGGAACACCAAAATTATCCTACATGAGGAAACGTAGGTGTGTGAGTATTTGGATTTGGTAGCGAGTTCGGATTCGGAATTAAAGTATGCAAAAGTATCAATACACAAAGTAATTATCTAACCTTAAACTCCCGTGTTTGACATTATAAATCCCATATGGGTTGATGTGATTTTATGGGTCAAGTTGCCCATTAGAATCGTAACGAGAGGTTCAAGACTTAGATAATATAACATACTACCATGACAGGTAACCATAACCGATTAACATCAAGGGTTTGGTTAAATATATGTTCATATATTTTATAGTATATAGTATGTCCAACATGTATTCTAGATTTCATATAAGTCATACATAGAGGTAGGATGATAACATCCATTAAACCTTATTGTATGGTTCACTAATGCACAACCTAAAGGATGATTCGGATGGTCATGAATAAAGGAAAATACGTCACTAAAACTGTGAATCAACCAAGTAAGCAAGCTAGGTGCTGCATCCCAAACATGGCAATGTTTGGGGACGTGTCGTAGCCTTGTTACTCAAATGAGGGTTGAACAAGTTTTGGTGGCTTAAACATAGAAAACATCAAGTGAGGTGGAGGAGTGAGATTAGGATAGCCAAGGCTTCCAAGCATTCACACATATCCAAAACACAAGTCTTGCCATAAGGACTATGGCAAGCTCGGATGGTTTCATCACTTGTGGTTGTATAAACCCTAATAAAAACAAAATTTTAGAGTAATTTACACCTTTAACACATACGAATCAATCTTGGACAAGCTTACTAACCATAGACTTGGTTAGTAGCAAAGGAAGCACATGTTTGCATAAGAAAACATAAGTTTAATAAAAGTTAGCAATATAATCTTCCAAAACAGAAGTTTGGACCTCAAAATGGTGATGTTCCACCTTGGTTTACCATGGTAAACCTGTGGAAATACTCTTAGAGGTGTTCCAAGTTTTTAATGGAAGATGAGATGAAGAAAAGTGAAGAAAATGAAGTAAAGTGCTTACTTTGGCACTTAGAACAATCTAACTTTTCTGATGTTTGCAACTGATTTGAGAGTGTTGATGAGTTTGGGAAGTGAAAATGGGTGAATGTAGGCTTGTTTATATAGAGAGGAGGTAGGGTTTTGTATTAAAGAAGCTTGAATGGTGATTGGGGAAGGAGAAGATGGCCAATACAAGAGCTGAAACCAACATTCTGTGGATCGAGGCCCTGCGCGTTACGCAAAGGTGTAAGGGGGAGGGGTCGCGTGACAATGCCCCCCTTTTGTCCGCTTGAAGTTTGTTTTCTCACACTTTGGCCCCTAAATTTTCCATTTGTTACCATTTCATGCAAAATTTTAGTATTTAACATGTTTCTAAGTATGTACAACGTATATAAGTATAATTGAGTATCGTGAATGTATGTTTAAGTATAGGCACGTACCATAAGTATCGGTTTACGTATAAATGATTAAATTGCAAGTATAACAAACATGTATAAAGTATGAATTTCATTACGATCAAAGTCTCGGAATACAATATTGGAAATAGAATACGAATAGGACATGAATACAAGTTTTCATAAATAGAAATACGATTACACTTCCTAAATAAGGGAAGTACAGAAATGCGAAGCGTTACAGTCTTCCCTACTTTAGGAAACCTCGTCCCGAAATTTATTCAAGAGGATGACTCCATGAACAGATGCGGATGCTTGGTCTTCATTTCACTCTCGAGTTCCTAAGTGAATTTAGCACCACGTTTGCCTTCCCGTCGAACCTTGACTATGGGAATGTGACTGCGCCTAAGTTGCTTGGTTCCTCGGTCCATGATTTCGACCGGTTTTTCCACAAAGTGTAAAGACTCTTTGATTTGGAGGTCTTCGTTACCTTGCCAATCCTTTCGAGATTCTTGAAAGGTCCTACGAAGCGAGGAGCGAGTTTGCCTTTCTTACCAAATCGAACCACGCCCTTCCAAGGGGATACCTTGAGAAGTACATGATCACCAACATTAAATTCCAAGCTTACGCCTCTTGTCAGCATAACTCTTTTGTTGACTTTTGGCTTTGAGTATGTTATCACGAATCTGCAGGATCTTGTCTGCTGTCTCCTGTATGAGCTTAGGACCGGTGATTTGAGATTCTCCGATCTCGTGCCAACAAATAGGCGAACGACACTTACGACCATATAATGCCTCAAATGGTAGCATTTGAATACTAGATTTATAACTGTTGTTGTACGAGAAATTCTACCAAAGGTAAGTGCGAATCCCAGTTGCCATCAAAATCAAATACGCATGAACGAAGCATATCCCAAGTGTTTGGATAGTGCACTCGATTTGACTGTCGGGTTGAGGATGAAAAAGCAGTACTAAAGTTAAGATGAGTACCGAGGGCTTTTTGAAAGGTTTTCCTAGAGACGCGAGTGAAACGACCATCGCGGTCAGAAATGATGTCAATGGGGATACCATGACGACATATGACTTCATCCATGTAGATACGAGCCAATTTCTCGACTTTGTAATCTTCACAAATAGGGAGGAAATGAGCGGACTTGGTCAGACGGTCAATGATTTCCCATATGCTATCATGACCAGACGAAGTACAGGGAGTTTGGTTATCAAATCAATAGCTATACTCCCCCATTTCTAACAGAGACTTCTGGTTGTTTCTAGTAAGCCAGATGGACGTTAATGTTCGGCTTTGACCTTGGAACAAGTGGGACATTTAGAGACGTAGAGGGCGATATCTTTCTTCATGTCATGCCACCAATAAGACGTACGAAGGTCTTGGTACATCTTATCGGCTCCAGAATGAATAGAATATTGAGATTTATGAGCTTCCTTCATCAATAATTCACAAAGGTCATCGCAGTTGGGAATCCAGGCACGATCAAGATAGTAAAGATACCATCAGGTTTGGATACTAGTTGATCTTCAACACTACACTTCATCTCGTCGTATACGTTATTTTTGTTAACGGATGAGTATTGTGCGTTTCAAATGCAATCACGAAGGTTGCTCAGGATTTGGAAGCAACGAATACTCTTCATGTCACACCCCGACCCGCAGCGGAAAAGGTAATCGGGGCATAATTGGGTTATCATCAAAGCTCATGACATTTATTATATGTTTCATATTCATTAATACAATTTAATGGAAATAAATTATACAACATCTTCTAACTATCAGTCTAAGCTTCTTGGTTTCTCTCTAAGGCATATCCTATGTTTTCCTTGCTTCAACCTGTCCACCTGTATCATGTGTAAAAAGGTTTTTTGGATCAACATAATGTTGGCGAGTGAATCCTATGGAAAGACATTTGAACGAGTTTATTTAAATTGATTATGAAATATGTGCACAACCATACATGAGTAAAAATAGATGTAACTTAATCGGCAATCATAAAATGTTAAATGAAACACTCATGAATAATAATGGAAACAATTAAAGGCACGCGATGCTCAACTCGTCTCTCACGAGGAACTGAGGGGCCTGATGAATGAATTGCATAAACATGATAATATGAATAACACAACTACAAACAATATAAACTCAATGAAAACACACATGAACAATAATGAATTTGAATTGAAGCACGCGATGTTCTACTCGTTTCCCACGAGGAACTGATGGGCTTAATGTATGAGTTTCATGTAATTTGACAAACGGAATATAAGTAAATCACAACAATAAATCAATCTAAGTTTAAGTCACGATGTGGTATGGCACAAGTTTAAATAAATAAATTAATTATTTCATAACACATGACACACCCCAAAACGTGTAATTTAAAAGGGGAAATTGTAAGATTCACTCACATTTGGTGCGTTCGGTTGATGAGGTTGAATGCACGCGAAATGGTGTTAACCACGAGTGAAAATAATCCTAGATAAATCGCATAATGGTTCGGTAAGTAAACGGGTTTTATGAATCTATTTTAGTAGGATTGTTGGGTGTATTTTTGTGAATTTTGAGGCTATTTTCTAACCTTAAAAATGTTATTTTTAAATATTTATAATTGATTTTTAATTAAAATAATTAAATAAAAATAATAAAAAAATATTTTATTTTTGCTACAGTAATATTGACCGTTGACTTTGACTGACTGTTTGACCGGTTCAATGGCATGTTGTTGTGCGCCGGGTGAGGCTCGAACCCGAGACCTCCCGTACGCGTGCACGCAGCTCTACCAACTGAGCTACGTGTCTAACCCGTTATATATCCGATTTTAATTATATATATATATTAATTAGAATTAACAGAAATCCTTTATTATTAAAAACGAATTAAGTCTCGAGAATCGGTGCGCTCCACAGGTCTCGAACCCGGGACCTGTGGGTTAGCGGACACACACTCCACCGCTGGACTGTGTGTCACACTTGATTATAAACTCAGATATCAATGTACTTAACATATACCGAAAACACTCCGGTTCAGTTTTGCGAAAAAAAGGATTTTTTATCAAAGCGGCGTGTGAGGGACAATACTCGAACTCGTGACCTTAGCTTTAAAAGTGCACACAGTCCACCGCTGGACTGTGTGTCTAACCCGCTAATTATCTTGATTTTAATTATACTTAACCATTACTGAACTTCGTCTTCTTCACCGGTTTTAACCGGAAGTGACGACGGACTGGTTCAAAATGTTGATTCATGTTTCTTTAGCGTTTAATGATCAATTACAAATGAGATAAAAGTAAAAAGGGAATGAATTTAAGCGTGAGATATACCGACTGGTTATACTCTGTTTTCGGCAGAACTCCGGCGACAGAAACCTTTTTCCGGCGACAAACTTCTTGCAGCAGAGAGTCTTCCGAAAGGTTACAAAGGTGGTGGGTGACTTCGGTGAAGGTTTAGGGGGTTCAGTAAGCTCAGAGATTACTGATACGGTTTTCCGGCGAAGTATCAAGTATTTCCGGCGAGTGATTTTTCGCCGACAGAGGGTGCGATTTGAGTGTGAAAGACTTCTGGCGAGTTGTGGGTGTATTTATAGGGTAGCAACGAGATGAATGGGGTCTGAATTCGGTCTATATTCGAAGTCAACTGTTCTCCGGCGATTATGGCTAATGACGCGTTTTCAGACGTTGGCTATAGCTGTCGAGAGTTAATTGATTGATTAAATTGAGCGAAAGCGTGTTTTATGGGCGAAGTCGTCGGGATTTCCGACGACTGCTGTTTGGGCGCAAGTTGACCGAGTTTGAATTCCGCACATAATTATTTGATTTAATAAATCCATTTACTTAACAGAAAATCAAAGTGGCGGAGTGGTTTACGGTGTGTGAGTTAAGTGTTTGGTTGAACCGGTAGAGACCCGAGTTCGAAACCCGGCAAAAGTAAAACATTTTTATTTTGATATTTTTGACAGATTTTCAAAAACTAAATATATATCCCCGCATAATAATTGATTACGGATCGTTTAAAATTATTTTGGGCATTTAATTCGCAACGAAAAATTTGACTGACTGTTCGGTTGATAAACGGAGCGAGTTTGGTAAATCCGTTTTTGGACGGATGTTACAGTATCCCCTGCTTTTTAGAAATTTCGTCCCGAAATTTAATTAGGGATATAATTTACTAAAAGAATGATGGTGTTGAGTTTGCCGGTTACATTTTTAGAAGAAAATTAGGGTTTAGGTTTTTGTTTGAGGCGGTAACGTTCCTTGTAAAGGTTAAGTATCCTAATACAGGAATCGCTTTTTGTTGCCTACTGTATAAGTATTGTTAAGCAGGAATGATTCGCTAAAATGATATCATGCATAAGAGTTTGAATATGCTTAGGGTTATATCCTAAGGCAGAAATTCTACAATCTACACAAATAAACATAACAACTAACAATTGTATCCACATTCTGATAGCATATATGTTTGAATGGTGACAGTTCCTCTCTCGTTCGTTATGATGGAGAGGTTAGTCTATATAGAAATGGATCACAATCCAATTTCTTTAAATAGTGAGATGATATAAATGTAACATAATTTCAACCAAGGCAATACTAAATCCTACATGGAACTTCTCATAACCGCCTGATAATGCCTCTGATCCTTTGGCAAGAATACTTATATATAGGAAGTACCAGCGGCGTATCCACCATATTCTTGCCAAATTTTCATTAGTTTTATCCACAAGTTATGATTAGTTACCAAGAAACTAATAAATCCTACATAAAACTTCCCATAACCGTCCGATAAGGCCTCTGATCCTTTGACAAGAATACTTATATATAGGAAGTACCAGCGGCGTATCCACCATATTCTTGTCAAATTTTCATTGGTTTTATCAGTGAATTATGATTAGTCCTACAACTCTACAACCAATACAACAAACATAAAATACTGAAATGAAATATATCTGTGTGATCAAGGCTCAATCGAACGGAGCCGATCGTATTGCATGTACTGAAAATGAAATGGATGTGCGCTCATGGCTCAATCAAACGGAGCCGAACGTATTGAATGTACTGAAATTGAAATTGTGTGCTCAAGGCTCAATCAAACGGAGCCGAGCGTATTGCATGTACTGAAAATGAATAACTTAACCACACAAACAGCCTATGCATGGAACCTCTCATAACCGCCTGATAATGCCTCCGATCACTTGACAAGAATACTTATATATAGGAAGTACCAGCGGCGTATCCACCATATCCTTGTCAAATTTTCATTGACTTTATCCGTAAGTTATGGTTAGTTCGATGCGACTCTACTACAAACACAACAACCACAACATACTGATAATGAAATTGTCTGTGCGATCGAGGCTCAATCAAACGGAGCCGATCGTATTGTGTGTACTGAAAATGAAAATGTCTGTGAGATCAAGGCTCAATCGAACGGAGCCGATCTTATGTTGGCAACGCCTGGTTCACGCTCATAGGTAATGGGGAACAGCTCACGCTCATAGGTAATGGGGAGCGGCGGCCTATGAAATTGCATATACTGAAAATGATAAACTTAATCTAAACAATAATCACACAACAGCCTATGCATGGAACCTCTCATAATCGCCAGATATTGCCTCTGATCCTTTGACAAGAATACTTATATATAGGAAGTACCAGCGGCGTATCCACCATATTCTTGTCAAATTCTCATTGACTTTATCCGCGTGTTATGATTAGTTCTATGCGACTTTATATCAAACACAACAACCACAAGATACTGGTAATGAAAAAATGTATGTGCGATCAAGGCTCAATCAAACGGAGCCGATCGTATGTATGTACTGATAATGAAAATAAATGTGGGCACGCCAGGTTCACGCTCATAGGTAATGGGGAACAGCTCACGCTCATAGGTAATGGGGAGCGGCGGCCTATGAAATTGCATGTACTGAAAACAATATATATAATATCCAATAATTTCTCTAACAGTCTACACATGGAAAAACATAAAACTAAACGATAGGAGTTGAATCTGGATCTTCGGCGAAAAGGACTAGCTGCGTATCTTTGTTTGGGCCGTCATTATCTTCGACAGGATTAGCGTTGATATTGAAGACTCTTCCTCTTGTTGGTGGCATAGTGGTTGGGTTTTCTTGGTTTACTTGGTTAACTGGGTTTGCTTGAGCTTGGGCGTTTATGATGTTAACCAAACGAGGGCATGTGTTCCTAAAATGGGTAGGGTCGCCACAATTGAAGCAAGCTCGAGCATATGGGAACATGGGGTATTGGGGTTGATGATAAGTTTGGGCCATGTTTTGAGTAGGGGAAGAGGTTTGGTCTTGAAAGGTGCGACAAACATTGCTCAAATGACCATAGCGTCCACAAGTTGTACATAGACGACAAAGTAGGGTAAGGGGATGGTGATAAAAACAGTTGTTGCATCGAGGGTGAGGTCCAAGATATGGTTTCTTATTTGGGTAAGTTGAGTTGGGTGCCGCTTGGGTGATTGGGATAGCTCGGATGGGTATGGCGTGAAAAGCTGGGTGATTTCGTTGAGTAGCAGCGAAGAGTCGCCCGACTCTTTTTCTCTTAGGATTGGGTTGAGAAGGGGATTCGGGTTGAGTGGAGTCGGAGGTTTCAGTCGATGCTTTATCCTTTTTCTTCTCCTCCTTGAAGTCTTTGTTTCGGATTCGGTTCTCGGTGAGCTCTGTTGCTAGCTCCATTGCTGCTTCCAAAGTTGCAGGCTTGGTACTTATTACAGGGTCTTGAATCTTTGACGGAAGACCATGAATGTAGTGCTCGATCAAACGGTAGAGGGGAGTGAACATGTTGGGAACCATTTGATGTAATTCGAGGAACCTTTTGTTGTAGGTGATGTGGTCTCCTTCTATTTGCTTCAATGAGTAAAATTCATCTTCTAACTTCTTGATTTCGCTCCTTGGGCAAAATCGTCTGGTCATGATTTCCTTCAATTCGTTCCAAGTTAAGGACATAGCATCTTCAACACCTCGTTTGGCCTTCTCTGTATTCCACCAAGTAAGTGCTATCCCATATAATCGACCGGTAGCATATCGCACTTTGCGATCGTCAGGGCAATCGCAATTTAGAAATGTGTTCTCCATTTCTTCAAACCAATGGAGGAGAGCGGTGACGCCTTCAGTCCCTTTGTATTTCGGAGGGTCGCATGATTTGAAATGCTTGTAGGTGCATTTAGTGGTATTTGGGGAAGAGTTGAAAATGTTTTGGTTTGCTTGATTGATGGGATTATTGGTAAGTGCTTGTTGAACTTGGATTATAATATTGGGTATTACGGCAGCCATTTGTTGAGCGATTTTGGTAGCCATGCGTTCACGGGCTTTTCCTGCTCTCATTTTCCTACGAGCGATGCTAGAAGACATCGACAAGGAATACATGTCAAGAGTATGAGTTGGATGCCTTTGGGATCGTGGGTCGGGTTTGGGATTGAACGTTCATAAAATAAATATAGAAAGATAGATCTACTACATCCATAGGATGTCTTGGGTTTTGCTTGCTGTTAGGCCCTTCATGCCGCCATACTTTACCTGTGTAATCATGTGGGCCCCCATGAATACCGGTTTTTCATATGGTTCGCACGGTTTCTGCCTGGTTGCGTTCACAAAACCCGGAGAAAATCGAGAGATATTATACAACGTGTGATGTTCGGAATGTGTCCAGGTGTAGACACGGTGACATCTCAAAGTGCGGTTAGTTCGAACGACGTTTGGTGTGGCATGCTTTGGCCTAATAGGTCCGTCGTACTCTCATCGTTAGTCCCCAGGTAGGCAAACTGGTCCGTTATTTTGGATTTATACGAATGCCAACCTAGACAGGACGTTCCGACTACCGGTACTTGTACCCTTCCAGTTACTACATGCCCGTCGCAGAACTTACTTTGATGAGATTTGAAAATTGCATAAAATCTTTGGATACTGAGAGTATGAAAATAAATTGAATACATGAACATCGATATATGTATATATGTATAATGAATGAGCATGTATGCTTGACTGAAATGTAAACAAATATGAAACAAATAAATATCACAAGTTTGTATGTAACCACCTAATCAATTAAAAATTTAGGCAGACTATAGTATAGGTTTCAAGGGTCTAATAACCTATCCTATATCCCTATAGTCATGGCTCTGATACCAATCTGTCACACCCCGACCCGCAGCGGAAAAGGTGATCGGGGCATAATTGGGTTATCATCAAAGCTCATGACATTTATTATATGTTTCATATTCATTAATACAATTTAATGGAAATAAATTATACAACATCTTCTAACTATCAGTCTAAGCTTCTTGGTTCTCTTCTAAGGCATATCCTATGTTTTCCTTGCTTCAACCTGTCCACCTGTATCATGTGTAAAAAGGTTTTTTGGATCAACATAATGTTGGCGAGTGAATCCTATGGAAAGACATTTGAACGAGTTTATTTAAATTGATTATGAAATATGTGCACAACCATACATGAGTAAAAATAGATGTAACTTAATCGGCAATCATAAAATGTTAAATGAAACACTCATGAATAATAATGGAAACAATTAAAGGCACGCGATGCTCAACTCGTCTCTCACGAGGAACTGAGGGGCCTGATGAATGAATTGCATAAACATGATAATATGAATAACACAACTACAAACAATATAAACTCAATGAAAACACACATGAACAATAATGAATTTGAATTGAAGCACGCGATGTTCTACTCGTTTCCCACGAGGAACTGATGGGCTTAATGTATGAGTTTCATGTAATTTGACAAACGGAATATAAGTAAATCACAACAATAAATCAATCTAAGTTTAAGTCACGATGTGGTATGGCACAAGTTTAAATAAATAAATTAATTATTTCATAACACATGACACACCCCAAAACGTGTAATTTAAAAGGGGAAATTGTAAGATTCACTCACATTGGGTGCGTTCGGTTGATGAGGTTGAATGCACGCGAAATGGTGTTAACCACGAGTGAAAATAATCCTAGATAAATCGCATAATGGTTCGGTAAGTAAACGGGTTTTATGAATCTATTTTAGTAGGATTGTTGGGTGTATTTTTGTGAATTTTGAGGCTATTTTCTAACCTTAAAAATGTTATTTTTAAATATTTATAATTGATTTTTAATTAAAATAATTAAATAAAAATAATAAAAAAATATTTTATTTTTGCTACAGTAATATTGACCGTTGACTTTGACTGACTGTTTGACCGGTTCAATGGCATGTTGTTGTGCGCCGGGTGAGGCTCGAACCCGAGACCTCCCGTACGCGTGCACGCAGCTCTACCAACTGAGCTACGTGTCTAACCGTTATATATCCGATTTTAATTATATATATATATTAATTAGAATTAACAGAAATCCTTTATTATTAAAAACGAATTAAGTCTCGAGAATCGGTGCGCTCCACAGGTCTCGAACCCGGGACCTGTGGGTTAGCGGACACACACTCCACCGCTGGACTGTGTGTCACACTTGATTATAAACTCAGATATCAATGTACTTAACATATACCGAAAACACTCCGGTTCAGTTTTGCGAAAAAAAGGATTTTTTATCAAAGCGGCGTGTGAGGGACAATACTCGAACTCGTGACCTTAGCTTTAAAAGTGCACACAGTCCACCGCTGGACTGTGTGTCTAACCCGCTAATTATCTTGATTTTAATTATACTTAACCATTACTGAACTTCGTCTTCTTCACCGGTTTTAACCGGAAGTGACGACGGACTGGTTCAAAATGTTGATTCATGTTTCTTTAGCGTTTAATGATCAATTACAAATGAGATAAAAGTAAAAAGGGAATGAATTTAAGCGTGAGATATACCGACTGGTTATACTCTGTTTTCCGGCAGAACTCCGGCGACAGAAACCTTTTTCCGGCGACAAACTTCTTGCAGCAGAGAGTCTTCCGAAAGGTTACAAAGGTGGTGGGTGACTTCGGTGAAGGTTTAGGGGGTTCAGTAAGCTCAGAGATTACTGATACGGTTTTCCGGCGAAGTATCAAGTATTTCCGGCGAGTGATTTTTCGCCGACAGAGGGTGCGATTTGAGTGTGAAAGACTTCTGGCGAGTTGTGGGTGTATTTATAGGGTAGCAACGAGATGAATGGGGTCTGAATTCGGTCTATATTCGAAGTCAACTGTTCTCTCGGCGATTATGGCTAATGACGCGTTTTCAGACGTTGGCTATAGCTGTCGAGAGTTAATTGATTGATTAAATTGAGCGAAAGCGTGTTTTATGGGCGAAGTCGTCGGGATTTCCGACGACTGCTGTTTGGGCGCAAGTTGACCGAGTTTGAATTCCGCACATAATTATTTGATTTAATAAATCCATTTACTTAACAGAAAATCAAAGTGGCGGAGTGGTTTACGGTGTGTGAGTTAAGTGTTTGGTTGAACCGGTAGAGACCCGAGTTCGAAACCCGGCAAAAGTAAAACATTTTTATTTTGATATTTTTGACAGATTTTCAAAAACTAAATATATATCCCCGCATAATAATTGATTACGGATCGTTTAAAATTATTTTGGGCATTTAATTCGCAACGAAAAATTTGACTGACTGTTCGGTTGATAAACGGAGCGGGTTTGGTAAATCCGTTTTTGGACGGATGTTACACTTCACATGAGTTTTTCGACTAGAGCATCAGCCACGACAATCGCCTTACCAGGATGGTAGCGAATCTCGCAATCGTAGTCATTGAGCAACTCTAGCCATCGACGTTAACGCATGTTGAGTTCCTTTTGGTTAAAGATGTATTGAAGGCTCTTATGGTCGGTGAAGACCACACACTTAGTACCATAAAGGTAGTGTCGCCATTTCTTTAACGCGAAAACAACTGCACAAAGTTCAAGGTCATGCGTAGTGTAGTTCTTCTCATGTATCTTGAGTTGTCTCGAAGCGTAAACGATAATCTTGTCCCGTTGCATAAGAACACAACCAAGACCTTGGTTAGACGCATCGCTATAGCCGTTATGGTTCGCACCATAGGGCCCCGTTTCGAAAAGTCATTATGTTTATAACCGATTTATGGTTATTCTCTATTTCGTTCCTTTGACCCGCTATGGTTTACACCATGGGGTCCTATTTCTATGATTCTTGGTTTATTACGAATTTATAATATAACTAATTCTACCCATTTTAACCGGTTTCATAGCTTTCGCCATGGGGTCTCATCTTAGCATATCTCATTTGTCACGAACATTAGTTCATCATAACTTATCCATTTTGACCTACTTCATGGTTTACACCATGTTTTGACATTTTTAGTTGTTTAACTGCAAACGTTCTTAATCGTATACGTCCTATCACTTATGTAATGGTTCTATTTTAGGAGGTGTAAGTTTTACTTACTTTGCATCCGATCATGCTTTCTCGCGTCTTTGGCCCGCTTGACCCATTCCTTCCAAGCTTCCACCTAGTTTGTCAAGAGTCAAACTATAATGCAACATCCACAAGATGGTTATATTAGTCATCAATACCATGACTATTATTCTTATGGATTTTTTTACCATTTTTCGCATTCGATTCTATTATAGGCCAGTATGACCCCGATATCCATGGATGTAGTTTTCAAAAGACTTAGTTTTGCTATTCAGAAAGGGGTAGCGGCGCAGCTTGTTGCCCGTTTACCTTCTATCTCGATGTAATTATTAAAAAAATGACTTACTTTGAAATTCCTGATCTTTATTATTAATTTGTTGATATCAATTTAAGTCTAAAAACAACTGCCAAATGACATGTACAAATGCACTAACACTTCGATGAAACTCACTTAGACATTTTATCAATCACTTGGTAGGCATCATTTTTAAGACTATCAAAGTAGCTAAGTTTTTCTAACCAAAGTCACTATGTATCTTTAACACAACAACCTCATACATTCCTTTAACATCTAGTTAACTCAATTTCTTCATTTATCAAAGTAGTATATCAATTTACTCATACAAGAGTTTGGGTTCCACACATAGGTCAAAACCCACTTCATGACATGAATGAACATTTGCTCATATCTCTAATTTGTTCATGTATAATACATATACAAGCAATTACGATGATCATGAAAATGAATACATCACCAACTTCAGCATAAGATCAAAACCCATTTAGTATAGAAACTCATCATACACAAATTCACGACATACCTTAGACTAGAAATGGCTAGATGGTTCAAAATCCTCAATCATGCAAGGAAAAACACCTCAATTGCATCTTCAATTGGCTGAATTTTGTGATTTAGGGCTAAGGAGAGGATTCTCCTCTCTTTCTCTCCTATATGTTTCACACACACTCTATGTGTGTGTTTTAATTTTTATTTTGTTTTATACAAACAACTTCAAACATAATCCATTTCAGCCCCTAAGGTTTGGTTTTGATACTTTGTTTGCTTATAACTTAACCTTTATAAATAAACTACCATGTTAACTATGTTAATATTCCTAGTTGTATACTTCTTCTCAGTTCATTAAAAGAACATTATAATTCAATCAACTAAGTTCGGGGTTGTTACAACCCGACTTAACTTAAGCCCTGATAGCCCGGGCTATTTATAAAATTTTATTTACTAAAAAGTATTTGTTCACTTCTTATTTAAAATTAGATTTATTTAATTAAATCCTAATGTTTACCGGGTTAACTTTTATCCTTAACGGTATTTTACCCGCTCTCTACAATTAACTTGGTTTAATTACCAAACTCGTTTTTGGGGTGTTACAATATCATTATCACATAGGCATAAGCTCTCACTCTCACTTCTTTTCCTTTTTGTGTGTAATTGTTTGACAAGTTTTCACTATTTACCACCCAAAATATATTTACGTCAAAAAAATTATAAGACAACTAGGGGGTTAATTTGATTGATAGAGTGAGCCTTATGGCCTCACAAACCATTGCCTTCACACCGTGGTGCAGCCCACGCCCCTTGGTTTTGACCGACCTTTCATGCTCCAATTTCCAGTGTTTAACGCTCGTTACAGCCATCGACCATCCACCTCACCAAGGGCGTGAGGTGGTAACACATGGTCTCAACTTCACATTCAAGGTAATACCACTACTGGTAAGTGTTAAGTGTGTAAGGGGCGTGAGAGTAAAAGGCATGGGCATGTTCACAATGTGTGGAAAAAGTTGGGAGATATTCGGCCAATAGGATCATTACAACAAGGCAATTCTTTTTGTTTTTTTATTTATAATATTCCCTTTAGATCCCACACACACTCACACCATGTATTCCCCCACCATATGAGTATGAGGGGATCGTGATGCATCTCCAGCACATTTTGTGCCTGCGTGCTCACACTCATACCCACCCAGGTATGTTGGATGGCCTAAAAACAACCATCATCATTAAAAAAAACCATTGGGATAACACAATAACTTACTAACTATTTTCAGGTTTTTTAGATCGCTAACTCACACACTCTTTAAACCTACTTATAAATCTCTCAACCACCTGGGGAAAAGACTAACTACACCCCTTGATATCGCTAAGCTACAACCCTTTTTAGTGATAGACTTAGCAATAAAATAAGAAGTTTTGACCTTGAGAAAATTAGAACCCTTAATTTATAAAGAAACAAAACTAATCAGTTTTGTATCAAGTTTTTAATCAGTTTGGTATTGTGAAACAGAATGCACGAGACATGAATGACATGTGGAATGGACTCCATTTTAATTTAGAGTGTACATGTTTTTTTTGTAATTTCAGTTTTATTAGTCGACTTGGTTTGGGAATGCAGGATTGCAGGCAATGGCGGACCGGGACTGTTTCCCATTGGTCGGTTGCCTGTCGCTAAATATTAAATTTCTCAGTCCGTTTCAGGTCTGCCGGGTCACATAATAAAATTAAAACTAAGTGTAAACTTTCGTTTTGCTCTTTGTGGTTTGGTCATTTTAACGGTTTTGTCCCAATCAGTTAAAAAATGTCATTTTTCCTCCAATAGTTTACTATGTTTTTCCCATTTTGCTCCAATAGTTTACTATGTTTTTCCCATTTTGATAACTTTAACAATAAAAGTAAGGGCATTTTGGTAATTTACTTGTAAAGATATTTCTATGATATACACACACATGAGTGTCATACACACACACACCTCTCTCTCCTATCTCGTCTCTCTCTCTCTTTACATAATCTATCCTCTCTTCTCCATCACCAACCACCACCACCCATCACCTCACCACCACTCAACCCCTTGGACTGCTACGAAAAACACCATCAGATTTCAAAGTAGCACGATCTAATTCAAAATTTTCCCCCAATTGAGCGCGTCACCCCATTGGAACCCACATCAATAGAACCCAACCACCACCACCATAACCATCACTTCTGGCACCACCTCACTGAAACCCACATCCTACAACCACCACCCCTCCCATTTCCCCTTCCACCACAACCACCTCCTACGACCACCGAAACCCCACCACACTTTGTTTCTTTTCTCTCTTTCTCTCACTCCTGATGGTCGTCATCACTGCCCCTCAACCCCCACCATCATCTCCGGCTGCCTTCACCACTCACCAACATGCTCAGATCTGAAAAGGGATTTGATTTTGGACCTGATCTAAAAAGTGAAACCCGCCTTTCATTTGCAGATTTGAACAAGAAACAAAATGAAGTAGTCTACTCATGTTATCCGCAAGTCACCAGATCTATTCATTTTCACTCCCTATCTTTCTCTCTCTCTCATCGAATATATTTGGAACTGGAGATGATAGTGACGAGTTGATTAGGGCTTCAATTTTGGAGATGGTGGTGTTCGGCGAAGTTGTTAAGGTGGTGGTCGACGATGGTGTTTGATGGTTTGAAGAGAGAGAGAGAGAAATTTGGGGGTGTGAGATGAGAGAGAAATTATTTAGGTTTTTTATATATAAAAATAAAATACTATAAATCTGATATACATATATAGACATACATATATATTTAAGGAATTAGTTAAGAGGATAAAAGAAATTAGATTGAAAAAGACTGAAATGCCCCTCATGTGAGGGGCACGTGACCAAAATTAAACAGTGGAAATGAACGTCGTTTAAGGCGACGAGCTAAATGGGAAAAACATAGTAAGCTATTGGAGAAAAATGACATTTTTAAATGATTGGGGCAAAACCGTTAAAATGAACAAACCACAAGGAGTAAAACGAAAGTTTACTTTAAAACCAGTTAACTTGCATTTGCATAGATTTGAACTTACACCATTTTTGTAGCGATAATCACCAATGCTACTAAACCACAAGTCCATAGCATCCGTAAGTTGCTACAATGCAACTTTCAAAGATATGCTTCATGTTACGAAAATAGAGGAAAATACATAGAAATTTAGAACATGAAAAAGTTTGTTGAGGTTTTGAATGAGATAACTATGGTATAGAAGTGCCAAGCATGGGGTTCGAGTTTACAGATTCATTGAAGTGTATGATAGTTCTTTATGCAACAAACATTTCGATCTAAATGAGTTGACGAGCTAGAGAGAGTTTGTAGTAGTTCATTATATGAATAATATGTTGCAATTTTTAGAAAATAGCATTTATTGGTTGTAAATGTTATTTTTTTATAGAAAAACTATCAAGGGTAGAATATATCGTAGTTTTATCTTGAGAAAGTTGATTATTGAAGAGATACTTCATAACGTCCATGGTTGAACGAGTAAATACACATTATTTTCTAAGTTTTGTTGAGAAGAAATGGTTGGCTTTTTATGTTTGTCTTTTGTTTCTATTAATCATGATAAATATAACATATTATGAAGCTTTAGTTATTGATAATTAATACCTAATAAGTTTATAACTGTATTGGTACCTAATTTGATAAATGATGTCTTGTTAAATTTGTTTTTTCCTTTTGCTAATGTAGTTCATTGCTTGTTTCCTTTTTTGCTAATACTTTCTTGTCAAATCAAAATAAAAATATGAATCTAATCATTCCAAAAAAAAATAATAAATAAAAGAATACCAACTCGGTAGCTTTAACTACCAATGGGTTGATGGTCTATTGGTAAAAACAAAGCCTTTAAACACCTTGTGAGAGACAGGTCTTGGGTTCAAGTCCCACAGACGACAAGAATAAAAGAAATCTAGTGTTAAAAAAAAGAAGCTTTAACTAGTCATAAAAAGGTCATTAATAAAGTTAGTTTATGATTGTCGGGTTCAAGATGAAATAAAGGAGAAGAGTCTCATAACAATGAAATTCGAAAACCCTAAAATTTAAATTTCGCTTTATGCCTTCAAAATGATTGAATTGCCCCTAAAAACCACCATCTCCTAATCTTGAGAAAAATAAATAGATTAAAGGGTGAAAACTTTTTTTAAGTAGCAAAGATGAAACGTAATTGACATACGGTTAGAAATAACATGCATAACGTGGTGTGAGAAAGACGTAATGGGGTAGGGGTGTTTCGCGATTGAGTGAGGGTGAAGTGACAAAGATGAGAGGAAATGAGGTGTGCTTATAGGGGCACGAAGAAACAATATCACGAGTAATGGTAAAATGTCAGCTATCAAAGAAGATGATAAAGTCATTAGTGGTGCATACAAGTGATGTAGAAAATGGGACGGAGACAATTGGTAGAAGAAGAAGATTGTATGAAGGCTCAAGATGTGACAAACACATGTCATAGTACAATATTTTTTCGTAACTATAAAAAAATTGTGTTAATTCTAGGTTATGTCATTAATGTTTTTTCATAAAAGTTAAAACTCTATATTCATCTAAAATAATATAAAATAAAAACTAGGGTTATTGAATTTTGTCACACCTAACTATTGGCTATTGACCGCTGGCACCCTCAACTATCACTTTAACGTCCGTCATCCACAAGTTAACACTTAATGCATTCTGTCACCGCGTCGTTAACTAATCACTAACTTTTGATCATGTTACTATACTTTTGGGGTGTCCTAAGATCCCTATGATACCCCCAAAAGTATTATAACAGGATCAAAAGTTAGTGATCAATTAACGATGTGGTAACATAACACACTAAGTGTTAAGTTGAGGATGACGGGCGTCAAAGTGATAGTTGGAGGTGACAGCGGCCAATAACCAACACTTAACTCGTGGTTATTTTGTCTTATGGAATCTTTTATGCAAATATTGTTGATCGTCACTTAAAATCTATGTTTTCAAATTTAGCTTTGAAAAAGTGACTTGTAGATATTTTTTTGTTGCCCCACTTAAAATAATTGAAGTCAAAAGATATACCGTCCTTTAAAAACGAAAGAAAACGCATATAAATAACTTGTAACACAAAGTTTATATAAAATTTTCAACTATATGATTGCCTATACTGAAAAGTATTTAAAATAGTTGTGATAAATACAAAATAAAAGATATTGTAGTTTAATATAAATGAATATGTATCTTGTAATGACTATCACTATGTACAATGAATATGTTAATTTTGATTTATACTTGGTAAAAATAATAAAATAAATGTGTTTTTTCAGATTTAATTATAACAAGGATAAAATATAAATTTTATAGAACCAAAACGGAAACGGATAATTTTACAGGATAATTACTGAAAGTTTAGGCCAACACCACTTTGGTGGGGTGGTCAGAGAGTTTTCCCATAAGGGTTTCCTTCTGGGGAGGTTTCATGTTCGATCTCTACTAAGTGTAATATATACATAATGGGAGTAAGTATCAGTGTGAAGGATTTGAGCTTGGGACAAGGTTTAACAGCTTTTTCTCGTCCTGAGGGAGTTAGCGGGTGTCTTTAGAGACAGATGCACTAACGATTCATAAAAAATCGAAAGTTTAGACTTAATTTTACAGGATAATTTGTGTAATTTACCTTAATAATAATAATAAATATTTAAAGCACGAATAAGTGAAAGTTATCGCTTTTAGTTAGATCTAGTATAAATACATACCTTTATTTTTGTGTCAAAATAAATATACTGTTTCCTAAAGTATGTATGATTATATTGAAAGACTTTCATTTATCAGATGCAACTACTTATAACCTAAGATTAATTTAGTTGCAACTTATGTGTCAACAACTAAAAGATACGTAAAGATTGAGATTTTATCTATAACAAATAAGACAGTAGAATTATTAATAAACTTTTATTACGTAAAAGAGTGAATATCTGCAAGAATCTTTATCATTATATTTAATAATATATATATTATGGTTATTTTAAAATGAATTTATTTGAAAGAATTTGCCACATGAAAAACATGGCCAACCACTACAAGATGTCTGAAATTGGTACAAGTGTAGGTATATTTCGGGCCTACACCTATTATTAGTGTTTTCTTTTTCTTATTACAACATCTCAAATGGGGAGATGACGATAGATTGATATAGATACGTTTTATGGTTAGTATATTTCAGAAATTTCATTGGTTAGTAATAATTTAAAACATTGCAATAAATTATTAATTAGTAAAATTCCATGTCGTGGTGCAATGTGAAAACATATATCTACTATAAAATAAAATAAAATAAAAGCTATGAATATATTATGCTTAATTACACAAAAGTTGTCTCCTAAAAACATATCAACGCGTATTTTATATAGATAAAAACCCATAAAAGAATACAAACACTGATGTTGTTTGGTCGTTATCGGTTTGGTTTGTTATGGTATCGATACATTACCGGTACTCGGTATATTTTGCGATATAAAAAAACATTATTATGAATACAACTCCATTTTCAATAAAAATTATATTAGAATTTTAACAAAAAAAAAACTTATTCGGTGCTTGTACCGAAAATACCAAAACCGAAAATGAGTAAAAACAATAACCGAACATCATATCAATTATGGTGATAAAGTACTAGTTCGGTTTGTATTAGTTAGGTTAGGTTAGTTTACGATACCAAAAAATATTTTATTTTGGATACAACTACATTTTCAATAATATTTTTATCAGAACATGGTAAAAAAAAACTAAATTTAATTGCATATTTAGACTTTTTTAAAGTTAATGAATACAAGTTGATACCAAAAAACATTTTATTTTCAATACAATTCGTTTACAATAAAATTTATATCGGGATGATAAAAAAAATAAACGTAATTACGTTTTTTTTAAGTTAGCAAACATAAGTTATTAAATAAAAAATTAAATTAAAAAGTTAAATGAATTATTACAATAGAAAAATCTTCACCTTACTTTCATCTAAGTTGGTTTTTAACGTAGAGGTAATATGATACTATGAATACAACTTTTTAAAGTCTATAATTTACTTTATCTTTAAATAAACCTATTTTACATATGCATATATTCCGAAAAAAAAACTTCAAACTTATTAAATTAGGTTTGAACGACTATCAAAAGATCAGTTCATACGAAAAGAGATATTACCGAATTGTCATGGTTCATCTTTAGGTCATTCTGGATTCATGCTACCCATCAAAGACTCAAGAATTTATTCTATTGTAAGGGGTAATTTAAAGTTATTAGGAATAATAAATAATAATGTAAGTTCGGAAAAAAAAATTAATTTAGGAGTTTTTATGCTTTGAAATACACTACATGCGACTTTCAACCTGTTACCGTGTAAGCAACTTTTACATTATTAGTACCCATTAAAAAAAAAACTGAATCAAGCAATTCTTCAAAAGTATAGAAGGTTAACATTGCCACTTCTAGTAAATATGATGATACTTTCTGAAATATAACAGAAGAGGGTAGTTGTGCTTGGGTTAGGGGATGGGGGCAAGGAATAAGTTATAGGAAAAAGGGTATAAATAGTTGTTAAGTGTTGTAACCACATACACTAGGATGAGCTAAATAAATCAACTCATGTCAGCAACCACAGTAGCCCAAGCTTTCATATACAATGTCTATTAAGCTACATGGATGGCCAATCACTATTGGTTCTGATAGGGATTATACATTTCTGAGTACATTTTTGCAAGAATTTACAAGATTGGTGGGCATTTCAGTAGTTATGTCTAGTGCTTATCACCCTTAAAAGGATTGCAGGCCATGTGTAGTCATAAAGCCGCTTGGTGGGGGTTACGCGACATGTGGCGGAAGAGTGCATGAGGGGGAACGAATCTTCCGGTGAAGACGATCCCATTTTAGAAGTATTATTTTTGTAAGAATGTGGGATTAGAGGGTTTTTTTTGAGATTTGGTTGTGTAAAATGTTAAAGATTAGTTGGATATAGAGAGAGATTTTAGGAAAAAATATTTTTTTTAAACAATATGGCCGTTCAACGGTCAGAATTTTGAAAAAATAAAATTTCCCGGCGTTATAATCTTCACGGGGATTCAAAAGATCTCACCCATATCACCGGCTGTAGCGGTGTGGTCGGGCGCTGTGGGGTGCCATGGCCGGGTTCAGCGTGATGTACCGCCCCACTAGGGGGGGGGGGGGGACTAAGGTGGTTAACATATGTGTGTAAACATACTTGAGGTGCATGGTCTTACACTATTCTAACTATGGGCCCATTGGTTATCTCTTGTTGAATGGTGGTAAAATACCAACTATCAAGTCCACTCCTTTTCATGCTCTCTATGGTTACCCACATCCTATCCAGGTTCCTTATGTTCATAGGGACACTACAATTGCAACCTTAGGTGATGAATTGTGTTCTAAGGAGGAGGCTATAACTATTTTAAGGAACACCTTGAATTTGGTTAAAAACGGATTGAAGCAGTAGGCCAACAAATGTAGAACTCAAAGGATCTTTACTGAGAGGTCATGGGGTTACCGTAAACCGATAGGATAGAAATGCACCACTATGAGGACATGGTCCACGATAAGAGTTTGTGGAGATGCACGATAGAGGTAAGTAATGCCTACAATCTACATCCCACCCTACCCAGACCCTACCATTAGCTTTGCTAAATGCAGGATTTCCTAGGTACGGTTGTTGGTGTTGTAGATTTTTTTAACGTTAGCCATGACACTCAAGATCAGGAATAAAAGGGAAAATACAAGCACCATTACCGAAAGATGTGAAGGTACTTGTAACATATCAAACATTTAAAGATAAGAATTTATTAGACATATTCAATGCATGATCAGCTCATGCTATGTAGGGACAAGTAAACCGATACTGAAATATCATGGGTTGAAAAGGAGTATGAATTGTGCACATCAAGTGCATGATTGACCCATACTTTGCTCTTGTTATGAATGGGAAATCAACCTTCTTTCCTGAAGTCGATTTTGACCCATTACCCAACGGTCCATTTCGTCATAACCTGAGTTATGTTCTTGTATATTTATACATTTCAGGTCACGTCACATTCAAGCTATCATCATACTACCAAAAACAAACATTGTTTCATCAAATTTAACCACTTCGGCTTGACTGGATTTCACCATTCTCGGGCTGGACACGAAACCAAAAAATCTATCATTTCACAAAACACAGCATGTAATATAGCCTCCTAAAATTCATTCATATAAAAACAACTCAAAAACTTTTCAAAGCTCACAAACACAACTCTTCAGAATTTGCAGAAGTAAAACAACAGATTAAAAAAAGTAATAATAAAGGCATAAGGCAGTGTATCACCTCCTGAAATTACACTCCTTTTTGGCAACTCTTCTGGTTTATAAAAAAAATATCAAACAAACAAACAAAAACTCAGAAACCAGCGGTGGTTGAATCCGGTGATCCAGCGGGTCCTTTACTAGTTTTGCTAATAATCCCCTTTCCGAAATATTCAGCAATTACCGAAAATCCATCTTTTGAACTCTTGACTTGATTAAAGAACTGATCTTGATTCTTAGAGTTTTGTTCCAAGTTTCTTTTCATTTCTAGAACAGATCGGTACTCAGGGGCACATTCGGGACATTCTTTTTCATTGTCACCAAGACAGCGTTGATGGAATGAATGCATACACATAAAGTGGACAGCTGGCAGGTCGAGCGTGAAAGTGCAAGCAGTACACTTACTTAGTTGAAAGATTCTGGCATTTGTCCTCAAATCCTGGATTTCTTTTCTCATTGTCGATGTTTCTTCCTGTATGATTGAAGGTATTGATTAGATATAAACTATGATTTTTTTGTATGAGTTAAATCCCATTTTCATCCCTGAGGTTTGGCCAGTTTTGCGACTTTCGTCCAAAGGTTTGTTTTTCCGCATCTGAATCCAAAAGGTTGCCATTTTCATCCAGCTCATTAACTCCATTCAATTTTCTCTGTTAAGTCAGGGGTATTTCCGTCTTTTTTGTTTACTTAAAAGGGCAATTCGGTCCTTTCCAGAGGTATTCGGATTTTTTACATAAAGTGAAAAAGACCGAATTGCCCTTTCAGTTAGCAAAAAAGACGAAAATATCCCTGACTTAACGGAGAAAAATGGATGGAGTTAACGAGGCGGATGAAAAGGGCAAGATTTTTAACCTTTTGGATCCAAATGCGGAAAAACAAACCTTTGGATGAAAGTCGCAAAGCTGGCCAAACCTCAGGGATGAAAATGGCATTTTACTCTTTTATTTGTATGCAACATTTCATATCATAAGCAAACTCGTGTTTTTATCTATGAAAAGAAGATATGATATCTAAAAAGACCGCTAGCATTCGAGTTAATTGCATAAAAAGGTACTAGACTTTGGTCAAAGTTCTATATCCGATAATGAATTTTGGTCAAATGCGCTGATACATCATCCTGCCATGTCAGTATTTTGAAATGAAATCTTTAGAGAACTTAAAAGCTAACCTGGTACTTATCAATCATCCGACGATCCTCTTCGATAAGTTTTGACTCATGTTCCAGTTTTCTAGATATATAATCTTTAATGACAGAGAGGCTTAAAAATGGATTTGACGAAAGCGTCTGTAACACCATAATCGGAGGCAAAATATCATCTCGCTCTATATAAGTCAAAACTTCCCGCACTTCTTTAGAGCAATCTTCCCCGAGTTCACCGAAATACTTCAACAAATCGGCCCAGAGTGTGGGGTCACCTCCGGTCCCCGAGTCCCCTAATCTCTTACAACAAGCAATCAACCCAACATGATCATGTGCACGCATGTAACAAGCGATCACTTCTTTATAAAGCTTCAACTTTTCATACAGATATAAGAGCCCTTCTTTGAAAGCGTTCATCTCACATAAGATTATAGCCAGATCAACGTCGTACAATGGTTGTTCTTGATCCGACGGCCATGCACGTTTCAGCAACTCAAGCCCTTTTGCGAGTCTTTGTTTATGATCGTTCTCGGTTTTTACGTCTTTATGTTCTTGAGGTAATTTCCCATTCGAAGTACCATTACCGTTCTCGTTAATATTAGCTTGTGATTGTGACATTAACAGGAAGGTCAAGTCAGTGGATAAATATAGCTCTAACAATGTGTTATGAATTTCCACTTGAGCCGGTGAGTCTTTGACTTTATTTATATACTTTTCGAGAAAAATCATAAGTGATCGTGGATGATGAATGAAAATATTGAGAAAATCAACAGGAGATGGTAACATATACGCATACGTACCTTCCTCGGTGCAAAGTTTCATTAAAATTTCGATTGTTTCGGTGGGCTTATGCTCGATTAACAATTTACCGTACTCTTTGACCGTCACACCGGCTTGACCTTGGTCAAGGCTAGAAATATACTGCAACGCCTCGTCGTAATTTCCCAAATCTTCAAGCAAAATCTTTAAATACCACTCGTGTCTCCCGGATTTTTTAGCGACATACATCGCATGCTCGTGATAATTTGCAGCTCGACAAACCCTAATTGCGGTTTCCACATCGAATTTATGCTCCCCAACACCATCCTCGCTTTTGATGAAAACGTTCAACTTGTCTACATCTTTCAGCTTTGTATAACAGTTTAAGAGAAGGGTAGTATGGTCTTTTGACCCAAGACCTTTCTCGTGTAAATTCTCCAAGTAGTTAGTAAGATTGTAGATCCTCTGTGCATCTAGAAACTTCTGGATCACATATGAAGGTTCTAGATGACCAATAGTGTGAATGTACTGAGCCATAGCCTCATCAAAATCCTGTTTGCTGTATAAATGATCACCGTACTTTCGTAAAACTTCAGCGGTTGCAGCTGCGTCAGCTTGTTGACTTTGAACGAGATTTATCGCTACCGTATAAAGATTCTTCTTAAAAAGCATATCTAACTTGCTTTCCATATCTTTCTCGCCGATACATAGAGCAGATTTATCCTTCATTATAAGCAGTATGCTTCCCCATTCGCATAACATGTGGGAAACTTCTTTGACCATGATTGAATGTGCGATTAAGCGGTTTTTCAAATCGTAGATATTGAAGGTGTTGCTGCCATTTCGTTGGTCTGCGATAACACATAATAAATATCCACGAAACCAACCGAGAAACTTCTTTTCTCCTTCGAAAGCCCAACATGGACCTCTACCGTCAACTTCGTAGAAATAAACAGCCTCGGGTCGACCAATGATAAGCTCCTGATTACAAAAAAACAATAAATAACAAACATAAAAAAAGTTAAGTTCAGTTTCGTCCCTGAGGTTTGTCCATTTTGACTACTTAAGTACAAATCCCAAATTCTTAAAGAGTAAAATGCCATTTTTATCCCTGAGGTTTGGCCAGTTTTGCGAATTCGTCCAAAGGTTTGTTTTCGCATCCGAATCCAAAAGGTTTGAAATCTTGCCATTTTCATCCGGCTCGTTAACTCCATCAATTTTTCTCCGTTAAGTCAGGGGTATTTTCGTCTTTTTGTTGTTAACTTAAAGGGCAATTCGGTCTTTTTCACATTATGTACAAGCATTTAGCATAATGTACATGTATTCAAAACAAAAAAAAAGTAGGTAAAGAGACGGAAATACTCCTGACTTAATAGAGAAAAATGGATGGAGTTAACAAGCCGGATTAAAATGACAAGATTTCAAACCTTTTGGATCCAGATGCGGAAAAACAACCCATTGGATGAAAGTTGCAAAACTGGCCAAACTTCAGGGACGAAAATGGCATTTTACTCCAAATTCTTAACATATCGTGGCTTGTCGTTTCAAAAGATTAACCATTTTCGTCTACTTTGGTCATTTTACTAGAAGTAACAGAAAAAATCTAACATAGCTTGCAAAAAGGACGAAAATGGTTTAAAATTTTGAAACGACAAGCAACAATATGTGAACATTTTGGGTTTCGTACTCATGTGGTTAAAACGGACAAACTTCAACGGACGAAGACGGAAATTAACTCTATAAAAAAATTAGAAAAAAGAATCAGGGCAAGATGGTGATACCAGGCGGTCATTCATTGCAACGCTATTAGCATTAGATCCTATTTGATCGAGGGTTTGCCGGCTAGCGGGTTGAGTTTGCAAGTTAAACAAGCTTACAGAAGTTGGAGTAACTGCAAATAACTGAAATGCTTTCCCATCAACACGAAAACCCATTCCAGTTATAGAACATTTGGTTTTATCTTGACGGTTTTCCACTTGAAGCATGAACCTTTTGATGCGTTCACGTGCAATATCCCCTTGAATGCAATAAATGCAGCCATTGTCTAGTCCAATAGCTATTAGTAATATTGGTGGAGCTTCTTCAAGAACTAGAAATGATGTTATCTGCAGAGATATAAGTATTATAAAATATATAATAACCTTCACAAGAAAAAAAAACGAAAGTTTAGAATGGAAACCTTTGCTTCTGGGAACTGGTTGGTGAATATTCGTAATATCTGGATACAATCGGGAATCGATGTGCTTGGACCCTCGGGTTGAGTTTTATCAAGATCGAAAACCTTGAGGCACACAGATGATAACTGTGGAGATATTTGTTCATCTTCTCCGACAGTTAGTAGGAAGTTTCTTTGCTGGTTTATTTAAAACAAAAAGGGAATTAAATTAAATTAAGGTTTTGATCACAAAGGAATGAACAATCAAAATACTCTGAAAAAAAAAGAAGCTTCATAAATTACACATAACAGAATATTACAAAACATACAAAAGAAGCTTCATCTATTTGGTGCACTCCTTTTGGAGTTTCTATCACATTAAAACTGAACTTCCTATGGTTCTTACTCAAATATGGAAGAAAATTGTTTTTCATGTGGAAATCACAAAAGATCAGTACAATGTAAACCATGCCTTTCTAACTTTAGTATTTTACCACTCCCAAGATGTGTTTTAGTCATCTTTTTTCCTTATGAGATGAAAGGTCACTCAAAAGTCCATGTAGGAATTTAAAAAAAAAAGAATAAGATGTCGGATGAATCTCAAAGAAATTATATCCGTTTGGTTTGCATTCAACATTCAATACAAAAAAAAGATGGATGCCACCAATGGGCGTCCCCAACCAGCCGGTATCACGGGCCACAGCCAACATGAGCGAGGTAAATCACATTCAATACAGGAACTAAATTTGAAACCCACCATCTCTGGCAGGTATGAACTAAATTTAAAACCTATGGGCCATGCCTCCAAACAAAACTCCCTTATCATTTCCAGTTTTCCATTGTCTCTCACTCATCCCAAAATTCCCAATCCAAACACTCTCTATTTAAACTAGAAAAAGATGGTATCCACTAGTCTCTATATAAATCTACATGAAACATAATCTTCTTTAGGCCCAAGTTATGCTAAACCAGCATGATCTATCACAGATACTGATGTATATCAGAGTACACAACAGCTAGAATTCTTAGAATTCGAATGAACGGTTCAGCAACGGTCGAATGGGATACAGAAATACCACCCAATTCAAACCGAAGAGCGTCCTAAATTTGAGTATAGGATACCTAAACTCAACTTTCGGTTCTAAAGAACACCACCCAAGTTGCTACCTTGGATTAGCAATGGAAAATAGAAAAGCCTGTTTACTAGTAGAGAAGAAAGCACAGCAGAAAAACTGAATCATAAACACCACCATTCATTGATTAAAACAACCAGTAGATATAAGCACAAATCCTACCCACGTCCTAATTCTAGGGAGCATGAAAAACTAAAGTACGACTTAAAAAGCAGAAAAAGCAACTAGCCAAAGCTTAATGAAAATGCATAAAATTAAAAACTAAAATGAGAGGATAACCTACACATGGTGGCGACATGGGTGCTGGCATAGTTGTTAATGGCGAATAACGACAAGGTATCTATATGCTACATAGCGAATGGCGATAAATAGCGGTCGCTATTTTATATATAGCGGGCGCTATTTTATAAATAGCGATACACTAGAAAAAAAAATTTATATGTATATTATATCAAAATACCCTGGTATACACGCTATTTTACATGTATATTTAACAAAAACCATCCAGCTATTTTATAGCTATATTTAATCGCTATTTATATTTAAAAAAAATAAACTGAAATCCCGCTAATTATGGACATACCCTATAACGATCTTTGACCTATACGCTACGTTATTCGCTATAGCGACCATAGCAACCGCTATTGAGTATTGACAGTACTGGATGTACCAAGAATTCTTCAACCTCCCACATGGGGCTCCATCTGGTTCAATTTGAGCCCAACGCCCACTGGCCCATTCGTTATCTGACCCATATATGGATGCTGACCCAGGCCCAAGGAATGAACAACTAACTTGTTTAAAATGTTTTGGTCGTCCTTACCACTATCATCTACTCCATCTTTGAGAAAGTTTGCCCTCAAACTTGACGGGGTAGCTTCACATTTATATAATGGAGACCTGCGAAAATATTACAAGAGCTTGCTGATAACGGTTATGAGCTGATAGAGGGTAGTAAGGTAATCTTTTAAATGCCCTCTTTGAGAAATGAACAAGTATTCTGATGTCCATCATGCATGACCCGTCTGTCAAATAACCAATGCCGACCCAATAATATGTGGCATGCATCCATGGTAGGATGTCACACCAAGCCTCGTCTTTGTATTCCTGTCCGATGGCGAATGACAGTAGAACCCGTATGGTAACTCGAACAGCTTTACCTTGGTTAAGCCATTGGAGGTCATAAGGTGAGGGATGAGGTTCTGAGGCCAGGTTCAGCTTTGTGATCATGGACTGCGAGGCCATGTTAGTGCAGCTGCACCATCAATGACCATTGAACACACCTTGTTCCGTATAGTGCATCGGGTTAGAAACAGAGCCTCACATTGTAAGTTGTCATTGTTAGCAATGGTCTCATTCATTCATAAACACACACTGATTGGTACATCCAGTACACCTCATGTTTCATCACTGCCATCCTCCGATCCGCCAATTTTGAAAACTATACCCGATGCCCGATGGTTCTGGTACTACTTCAAAGCATACAAGGCGTTATTTTCATTGTCAGGGATTAGGCCATATCGCATCAGAGTTCCCAACAAAAGAGTTGTTACATTAACTGAGAACTGAGTTTGAAGCATTGATCACAGATACCTTAAGAAAATATGGTACCAGATCAAAATTTAGACCCCTTTCATGCTATGTAAAGCGATAAAATTTGCATTAAGAATATATTCAAAAGATGAAACAATGAATGGGGAATACTATGCAAAACCTTTGTCACCATCATACAAGTGTTAGCCCTTTTTTCTTTGCAACAGTACCCTCAATCTTGACCAAAGTTGCCAAAAGGCCACCAAGTCAGCCTGAATACAGTGAAGTATACTTCTCAAGTCTCAACCATGCCACAATAAAGTGTTTACTTTAAGCTCATTATACGAAAATAGAGGTAGCAAAAAGAGAAGTCAATAAGTTAGATAACAAGTCAAAACATGTCAGATTGGGTTACCCACACACACTTTTGTTCCACTTATCAATAAAAACAAAAACTTCATTAATTACACATAATTCTTCTAAATCCATGCTTAGACTGTTGGGTGTGTGTGTGTGGGGGGGGGGGGGGGGGGTGGGGGGCTTGGGTTGACATGTGGCGGAGGTGGGCTCCACCAGCCCACCCCAAGAGAAGTGGGGTGTGGGAGCGGAGTGGCCTAGCTGGTGTTGGGGGCGTGGCCTAAAGAAAGGGGGAGTACTAACCCAAATGGTCTGATTTCCCTAGCCAATCCCAGCCATCTACATCATCTCCCCAACCCGCCCAACGCCAGGCACCATAGCCTCGCCAACGGGGCAACGCCACTACCCACGCTGGCCCGGTGTGGCTAAAGTGGCGTTGCTTGGCTACCCAAGCCCACACCCCGCGGTCTTATGTTTTTCCTAATTCGTCTAAATCCAAGCTTATGTTTCTCCTAATTCTTCTAAATCTATTGTCCTCTTGATGCTTTTCTATAACAGTTGACTCTCGGGATCAATAGAGCAAGGAAATGACTACAATTTCACACCTTATTTCTTAATCTTAAACTCAATTCCCCTAAAACTAAATTTAAATAACCTAATCTAATGTCACACCATATGCCAAAACCTAAAACAATTCAACTATTACTACAATAACATCAAAATCATGGACCAGAAACTAAACCTTAAGCTGTTGAAGAAACAGAACAGAGGAAGTGTGAGCTTGGAATCCATAACTGAACTTAAACCCTCGATCCAGTAAACTAACGGTCCCGTCTTCGCATCCGACCGCGATTTTCCCACGTCCGCTCGAACAACACTCGATTCGTCCAGCGACTTCCTCCGGTACCAGACCTTTTCCGGCGTATTTCTCCTCGAAGAATTCGAATTTCCTCCATTGATACATGATGTTGATGTTGTTCTATTGAATTATCGTCATCATCGTCGTTATTGTTTCAATCTGTAGATACAGATATAGAATATTGATGAATATATGATCGATTGATGGGGAAATTTATTGAAATTGAAAAGTAGAGAGAGAGAGAGAGAGAGAGAGAGAGAGGGGGGAACGTGTTTGTTTGTTGTGTTGTTGGATGTTAATATCCGTTTAATCAATCGAGTACCTAAACAGCCCTAGTTGAATGGCAGATTTGGGGATTTGATAAGCAAAAAAATGCAAGGAATTATTAAGGGAAAATCTCTATTTTACTCGTTGACTAGTCAAAATATTCAAAATAGTCAATTCTAGCGGCTTTGCGAGTCTTTTCAATCTCGTGTAACGGTTTAAAAAAAATCATTTCATGTCAACCAATTTCATGTCGTCATTTGTCTGATAGCCGTCATTCGGTTGAAAGTTCTTAGCCGGTTGAAAGTTCTTAGCCGGGTACTTTCAACACGGCTCAAGCCTTTTCAAATTAGTCTTTCTTTGGCTTGGCTTGAAAACTTTCATTGGCTTAAGATCTTTCAATATAGCGGCTTGGCTTGACTTAACATCTTTACTTGGCTAGTATAATAATAATAATTCACTTATAATTTCCATCATATAATTTAGCAACATATTGTTGCATTAGTAGTTGTACCTTATGTATTGGGGGTCTTTCATAAAAATATTGTGATTTTTCATTTTTAACCCATAAGTTTTCCATATTTTGTATTTTAACGCTTTTAATTTGTTTACCTTTAACCCAAAACTTTTAATTTTTTTTTGTAATTTAATCCAAAAAAAATTTTATTTACAACTTTAGTCCCCCATACTTTTTATCTTTCGCAAATTTTTCGTTTAAAATTTTTACGAGTTAATACATTGTAACATGCATGTGTGGTTCAACGTTTTTGGTCTATTTTTCACATTTGACAAGTATGTCGCACGTGTCTTTTCCCTTCCCCCTTTGGCAAGTTCGCCGCAACGGGCGGATATATAAATCAACTTAGTTATTCTTTTCTACGTTATTTTGCGAGTTAACAAAGTGAAACGTGCGTGTGTGGTTCAATGTTTTTACGTTTATTTTTTCCTATTTAACAAGTTCGTCGCAACGTGTAAGTCCTAAATCGACATAGTTATTTTTTATATGTTATATATTTCAGTCTTATTTTTTCACATTAAAACGACGCAACTTCAGTGTTGGTGGTCGCTACCAGCGGTGTGGCATTGATGTTATTTGGCATAGTTTTAGACCCCGCCGCAACGCGGGAGTACTTAATTCTAGTTATGTATAATTTTTATATTTTGTTTATATTATAATAAGTGTAATAATAATAATACTTCAGTTATAATTTCCATCATTCTGAAAATAAATGTATAATTTTAATATTACTAGGTTAGAACCTCGTGTATTACACGTGTTAAATAAATGTAATTTTTATACTAAATAATAAAAAAATATAACTTAAAAAACCTCGTTTATTACACGAGTTGAATAAATGTAATTTTATGTATTAAGTATTAAAAAAGTTATATATTTAAGAATTTCGTGTATTGTACGAGTTGAATAAATGTAATTGTACATACCAAATAATTAAAAAAGTTATACTTTAAAAACTTTGTGTATTACATGGGTTAAATAAATGTAATTTTGTATAGTAAATATTAAAAAAGTAATATCTTTAAAAAAAAGTCGTGTATTGTACGTGTTGAATAAATCTAATTTTATTTACCAAATAACAAAAAAAAATTATATCTTGAATAACCAAGTGTATTACACGGGTTAAATAAATGTAATTTTATATCATAATAATAAAAAGTTAAATCTTTAAAAAAAATGTGTATTACTCGGGTTGAATAAATCTAATTTTATATAAAATTATTAAAAAAAAGTTATATCTTAAATCTAAGATCCTTAAGCCAAGCCAAGGAAAGTCTTAAGCCAAAAAAGTTCTCAAGCCAAGCCAAACCGCTACATTGAAAGATCTTAAGCCAAGGATAATTCTTAAGGCAAGCCAGAGAAAGACTAATTTGAAAAGGCTTGAGCCGTGTTGAAAGTACTCGGCTAAGAACCTTCAACCGGCTAAGAACTTTCAACCGAATGACAGTTGTCGGACACGTAGCAATCATGGGTTGGTTGACTTCAAAGGATTTTTTTAAGCCGTTACACGATATTGAAAAGGCTCATTGAGCCGCTATAATTGGCTATTTGATTGGTCAATGGCTAAAACTGAGATTTGCCCAATTACTAAAAGAAAAACGCAAAATAAAAACCTATCTGTATGCGCAGAATAAAAACACATCAGAATTCAACAAATCACCCAGAAAAAAAACTATCATCTAATTGCATATAAATGATTCATGAGCATCAAAAGAATATGTGATCTAACCTTAGAATTTTCTGATCTGATCTGTTATAGTGTAATCTGATTTCAAGGGATGTTGTTTATTTCAAAAAGAACTAGTTGATTAACGACTGGGGTAAACTAAGGAGGATTAATTTTTTTTAAACGCTTCATACTACTCTAATATACTAATAATAATGACATATAAACTTTATTACACCAATAATAACGACATATAAATTCTAAATTTTAAAGTTTTAATGAATTTAAGAGTAAAATAGCCATTTTTATATTTTTAATGAAAATAAATCAAAATAAACGAATTTGATATATAGATATGTGAAATTCTCTATAAAGGTTTATAGATTTTGATAGTGTCTAAATGTGATGCTGAGACATATTATTATATCGGACAAGTGATTTCGTTCACGTGAAGGAACCAAAAGAAAACAAAGAATGAAGAAGATACAAAAACAAAAGTTACAAATGCAAACATTAGTAAATAAAATATCATTACACAACATCAAAAAACATATACACGGTCACACAAAAAAATATGCCTTTGGCCATAGTTATTTTTTTTGTCAACCAAAGGTTCAGATACAATTTGTTTTTAAAAGGTAAAATGTTTACAGTATACAAACCACATCTGCAAACAGATATTTATAGAAGAAGAGGTAGATCAAATCTCTGCTGCAGTCTGTAAGAAGAAGGTTATTTGTTTTTTTAACGAATGTAGACTTCTAAAATAAACTGGTGGTGGTGTACGGACAATGATGGTGGGTGGTGTTGGTGGACGATGTTGTTGGACGGTGGTGGTGTTTAACCCTCGGCAGACCTTAGAAGATCTTAAAAGTGGTTAGGCCAAGTATGCACCAAGAAGAGCTCGCGCAGACAATATTATTGAAACGCCTTCGGAAAAACAAACAGTCTGTGTGGTATGCACAGCACAGACAGAAGAGTCTGCATAGATCTTTCTTTAGAAAACAAAGACCACCTTATTCATTGTAGGTATGATACGGCCACATATCACGTTTAGTGGCCACATATCATGTTTAGTGCCCATGACGACTTAACACTGTGTCTAAGGGTACTAATATTTTTTTGTTGAAATCAAGCATTTTATCTATTAAGTGTGGCTAAAGGTTACGACGGTCACATCAATTTACACTAAGGTGCTGTTTGTTTTTCAAATGCAAAAGGTCTGCAGTCTGCGGACCACATTTACAAACGTCTGCACGAGAAGAGGTGGACCAAATGTCTGCGGAGTGTAATAAAAAGAGTGTTTGATTATATAACATCTGCAAACGTCTGCACTATCTTCCTTGCCAAAACCCTAATTCCTACAAAACCCCGTTTCTTTTCTCTGCAACCTAACAACACACACCTGTACACTCTCCCTCTCTCCCGCATAAACCGGTCGACCGAAGACCGAGTCCGACGCCGTCACCGGCCGGCCACACACCTCAAGACCCTCCCCTCCTTCCTCTTCCCTGTAACACTTCCCCCACCGAGCAGATCTGACACATCGACAGAGAGAAAGAGAGGCCAGCGAGGGATAGGTCTTTTAGAGAGAAGGGAAAACGGTGAAAGAAGAGGAACGGTGGCGGAGGAGATGGGTGTTGGAGGTGAAGGTGGTAGCGGAGTGTAGGTGGAGCAAGGCTGGAGCAGGGGTGGGCGGCGGAGGATAGGTGGAGCAAGGCTGGAGCAGGGGTGGGCGGCGGAGGAGGTGGTATCGGAGGTGGAGGTGGCGGAGGAGGTGGTGGCGGCTGGAGAAGTGGAGGTGCTAGGGTTTTGAGACCAGATGGGTATTTTGAAGAGGGAGAAGAGTCTTGAAGAGGTTGGAAGACATAAGTACAGGTCTGCTTGGGGAAGAGGTGAGGAAGAGGTTTTTGGTGAGAAGCTCTTCTAAAAAACAAACAAGCTGTAGACCCAAAGGTCTGCGCGTGGTCTGCTGGCGCAAACATAAGAGGTTCTGAAGTACTTCTAGCAAAAAACAAACACCCCCTAAGTGTGGTCGTTCATATTATAAATTTACCAAAAGTTTGTTTTAGCCACATCAAATTAATATATATATATATATATATATATATATATATATATATATATATATATATATGACAAAAAAGATTGTCTTAATCTAGCATTCTATCCATTAAATGTGGCTAACGGGTAGCAACGGCCTCATGAGTTCACTTTAAGTGTGATTGTTTCTATTATATAGTCACATTTAGACACACAACAATTTTGTATCCTTAAGTGTGGCTATTGTCTATCTTTTTGTCACACATCTATATTTTTCCCTTACCATGATTCCGTCATGCAATATAAAACAAAATGACGATAGTGTGGCTAATGGTTAATTTTTTGAGTAACTATTGTGTAACCTTTGGTCACACATAATTCATTTTGCTCGTGACATTTGCTATCATTTTTCACACAAAATAAAATAAAGTGTAGATGTATGGCTAATGGTTATGTAAAGCCACATTAAATGTTGTAGTTTTAAGTGTGGATATTGCATTATCTTTGGTCACACATAATATTTTTAACCCATGACCTTTGCTAGTATTCTGTCACATAAATAAAAAGAAAAGTAACGATAATGTGGCTAATGGTTTAAAGCCACATGAAAGTTATATATTTTTAGCGTGGCTATTATATAACCTTTGGTCAAACATAAATCATTTTGCCCTTTATGTTTCCTATCATTCAGCCAAATAAAAACAAAGTGAGAATGGTGTAGGCATGTAGCTAATGGTTATTTTAAGGCACATGAAATTTTGTACTTTTAAGTGTGACTATATCCTTATCTTTGGTAACACATAATATTTTTTACCCATATCATTTTGTCACATAAATAAAATACAAAGTAACGATAATGTGACTAATAATTATGATTATGTAAAGTTACATGAAATGGGCCTAGAAGATTGGTTAAGATATACTCGGCCCATGCCTTTTTCCAATTGAATTCGTGCTTTATGTAATTGAGCAAACTTCATAGAGTCATTCATCGTTGTGGGCTGGTGGATAACCACTAATTGTTTAATATCAGAACGCAAACTAGAGAGTAGAGACTAAACAACTAACCAAAAATGTCGGAGGCAAGGGCATCGTTTGGGTAGAAACTTCTTTGAATCAGTGACGATATTCCGCTACGGTTGAGGGTTGCTGTATTTTTGCAAGGATCCCTTTTGGTTCTTCTAGGTCACGCACACGGAAGCGCCGGATTATAGTGTTAGTATAGGAACGCCATCCATGCAGTTTCGGGAGGAGTAGATATTGTCACGTGGCATTATTTATTAGAAACAAGATAGGATTGTTAATAACACATTAATATATATATATATGTGTGTGTGTGTGTGTGTATATAGGAGAAGGATAAAATGAAAATCTTCCGGAGTTAAAGAAAGCTGGAAAACTCCATCATAACCATTGATTTATATGATGATCTACGGATGAGATTAAAAAACATTTTAAAAGACTTGACTATATTGTTTACTTTGTGTGTTAAAAGTACCAAAAGGGCTAAATAGTATCTTTCTTAGCAACAATTTTTCTCTCTTCCTATCATATCTTGAAACACATAAAGTCTCTCTCTCATATTTATCTAACATCCCCATTTCATGTTTTGCACATTTCATGGCTAAATTAACCCTTAAAAACATGAATTATATGTTACAAAACGTAATGCATACATTACATATATAAATTTTAATTATTAAGGTATTTAACCTTTAATTTACATAATTTTATATGTAACTACAAAAATAAATGTTACGTACTACAAACTAAATATTACATACACCAGTTAAATTTTACATACTACAAAATAAATATTACATAAATCAGTTAAATGTTACATATTACAAGAATAAATAAATGTTACATACATCGGTTACATCATGTTACATAAAATGTTACATGGAATTGTAACAATGTTAAGACTCAGTTACGTTGTGTTACATAAAAATGTTACTAAGAATTGTAACAAATCTAAGACCAGTTATGTTGTCTTATAAAAAAAATGTTACACATAATTGGTACGTTGCTAAGATCTAGTTGTTACATTGATATTGAACTCCTTGTGTAACACCTCGTGTTTTTACGTCCATTATTTTTCCGACACGTGTCCCAGTAATCCTGGAGTTGCCACGTGCTAAACAGGAGGGACCAGAGTCGTTGAGTTGCGTTATTATCCTCGTTACGCTTTAAATTAAAGTCAAGGAGCTAAATACGAAATTTTGAATCAAGTTCTGAAGACCCCTTGCGGACCGCAAGGCTCTTGCCATACGGTCCGCAAGACAATCTGATACTGTGGGCGCCTGAGGTCCTTACGGACCGCAAGGCAAAACCCATACGGTCCGTAAGGACCTTCCAGCGACAAAAATGTGGCAGAACTCAGTTCTGCCACCTGTGGTCATTTGGCACCATCCTCGCATGGTTGCCACGCCTAGGGACACTTGTTGACGTCCTCTCACACCTGGCAAGCTCCTGGACTCCTCCATAACCTTTTATGAGATGAATTCTTGAAGTTTCAATATACTTTCCTCACCATAATTCACCAAATTCATCTAGAGGAGCTCGTGATCTTTTTTGAAGCATCTCTTCTGCTCTTAGCACTCATTTGGACTTGTTGTAAGTGTTCATTTTGTGCTAAGTTGATTCCATTTGATTTTTAGCTTAGATTAAAGTCTTGACGTAAATACGCCTTGACTTTGATCTACATCCGCGATTGTCCAGCCATTGGTCATAACGAAAGTGGCTACGTGATTGTAATGATGGAGATGTTAATCCCTCAAGAGGGCATCTCCAGATTACCATGGATTCATGACCAATTGACGAGTCAAACTAAAAGTCAACAAAAGTCAAACTGTCCAGATTTGTAAAAAAATCATAACTAATGATCCAGATGTTATAAAAGATGTTTTGAAGCACTTATAACCTAAAAATAAGTATTAGAACATTACCAACTGATTTGGCTCGTCAAGTTTTGGTCTAGGGTCGGTTTGCAACCAAAAGTCGTTATATTTGACTTTTCCTTTGAATCTCGCTTCTGACCCGATTTAGCCATTTTGGCTACTGACTTTTGGTCACTTTAAGACCATAATTAAGTATAGGACGACCTCCTAAAGTTTCGTCACTCGATTCATTAGAAATCTGAGTTTCTATATAAGTTCCATAATTATTTATTAAAACTTTGCAAAAAGGTCCTTTTTATACAAATTAAGGTTTTAAACAGACATGCATATAAAAATATGTTATAAACTGATTCATAATCATAATTTGATTATATTGATGTCAAGAATCTGATTATAATCTGTAACATCCGCTGAAAACCGGATTTACCAAACCCGCTCCGTTTATCAACCGAACAATCAGTTAAAAATTTCGTTGCGTATTTAATGCCCAAATTAATTTTAAACAATACATAACTAATAAGTATATTAGAATATAAAATTTATTTTTGAAAATGTATTAAAAATAGTGAGTTAAAAATAACATGCTAAAGCCGGGATTCGAACGGTCAGCCAAGTCAACCGGGTCAAAACAGCCTTAACTCTCACGCGCTCAACCACTCAGCCACTTGTGTTTCTTGTTGATTTATTGATTCGATTAGTACATATAATAAAAGCTGAAGTCGATTTTGGTCACTCAGCGCCCAAATCATTCTCGCCGGAAATCCCGACGAATTCATCAAACATTGAAGTGTTCTTTTGTCATAACGGATGCATTTACGTCATCGCCGGTTATAACTGAAAAACGTTAATGACCCTCATTCAAATCGCTAAACCATAACCGAAAGATTTGGGAATTTGAAACTGAAAATGTAAATCAATCTGAACTGTACATCATTCATCAGTGGAGCGCGACTTTATCAAAATTACTCTCCATTTCGCTCAGAAAACTCGCCGGAATTCTCTGAAAATTTACCGGAAATTTTCGCCGGAAAACCGAGTTCAACCCATCTTTTCTTCTTACCCAAAAATAAGATCATAGAACTCATACTGACATCACTCCCACTCATCTTAAACCTCTGAAGAATCTCTGTCGCAAGAAATTTCACTCGCCGGAATTCTCTGCAAGTCGCCGGAAAACCGGGACTTTCATATACACGGTAATTACCTCAATGTTTCTGTTTCATTCCATTATAAGACGAATTCTAACACCATTTCATCACTCAGAATCAACCACAGACGACGTTGCCGGATTTTTCTGTTTTCGCCGGAAAGTTTCTGAAAGTTTCAGAATCACGCTGATAACCGGTATGATCATGTAATCTACTGATAATCATTACTCATTAGTTCAGTTTCACATCTAATCCCTCCAAACTGCTAATTGACTCTAACAGCCGAAGGTCACCAGAACAGAGCCGACGAGCTTCATCGGATTTTCTGAAGAAGACGATCTGTTCGGTATTTTCTTTCCCCAAACTCTTCGATTCAATACTTTCCAATTGTTCATTTTGTTCATTAACCGAATTAATCAAGTATCAGTTGCTTTGACCGATGTCTGTGTTTGGAACGAAGAAGACGAGTTCAGATATGATATAAGATTATTTAAAATCGGAATTATAAACGGGTTAGACACACAGTCCAGCGGTGGACTGTGTGCAAATAAACACATACACGTCGCGAGTTCGATTCCTGTCCCAACCTCATTCGCTGTAAATAAATGCCTTTTTTTAAACTGAACCGGGTTAACTCCGTTAGATGTTAAGTATAATAAAAATCTGTATTTTAACCAAGTTAGACACACAATCCAGCGGTGGACTGTGTGTAACATTAAGTCACAGGTCCCGGGTTCGAGACCTGTTGACGACACCGGTCCGATACATTTAAAACCCTTTTTAAAAATAAATAATTTTCGGATTAATTGATTTAGTGTATAAATATAATTAAAAACAGAAATATTTCGGGTTAGACACGTAGCTCAGTTGGTAGAGCTGCGTGCACGCGTACGGGAGGTCACCGGTTCGAGTCTCACCCACCGCACACATATAACCGACCTAACCGGTCAACGGTCAACGGTCAACGGTCAACAAGTCAACGGTCAACAAGTCAACGGTCAAAAAGTCAACATTTTTTTATTATTTTTATTTATTTATTTTATTTAAAAATCAATTAAAAATACTTAAAAATAACATTTTTAAGGTTAGAAAATAGCCTAAAACTCACAAAAATATATCCAAAAATCCTATTAAAGCTGTTAATAAAATCCATTTATTTACCTTACTTTTTCATTATTAATTAGGTTAGTTATTCCTCGTCGATCAATCCTCTAAACTCGTGCGCAATCATCATCATTCACCGAACGCACCCACTGTGAGTGAATCTCTACAAATTCCCCGTTTAAATCACGTTTTTGGGGTGTATCATGTGTCTTACTATTTATTATATTTAAATCATTGTGCATACATCATATCATGAATAAATGTGTATCCTGCCTGTATAAACTGTTTGTGTGATTATTGTGTAGATTTAATTTATTATTTTCAGTACATGCAATTTCATAGGCCGCCGCTCCCCATTACATTATGAGCGTTGAGCATGTTCCCCATTACATTATGAGCGTGAACCTGGCGTGCCAACATACGATCGGCTCCGTTTGATTGAGCCTTGATCGCACAGACATTTTTCATTTTCAGTACAATGCAATACGATCGGCTCCGTTTGATTGAGCCTTGATCGCACAGACATTTATCATTTCCAGTACATGCAATACGATCGGCTCCGTTTGATTGAGCCTTGATCGCACAGTTTCATTTATGTTATATTTATGCAAGTTGATATGTTATTGTATGCTGTTGGTTTGTTAATGTATGTTATTGTTTGATATCGTATACTAATGGTTTGTGATTGTATGTTGTTGGTTTGTTAATGTCTTATTGTTTGTTGTTGTTTGATATCGTATGCTAATTGTTGTTATTGTATGTTTATTTACGTTTGTTCATATATGAATATTGCACAAATTTTCCATATTAAATACAACCAGAAATAAATAATAAATGTTTTCTAACAAGGTTCACTCGCCAACTTTTTGTTGATCCAAAAACCATTTTTACATATGATACAGGTGAACAGGATGAAGCAAGGAAAACATAGGAAATTGCCTTAGAAGAAAAATAATGAAGTTTAGAAGGATGAATAGAACATGTTGTATTTGTTTGATATGATTGTATGATCTCTTTTAAATTGAAATAATAAATATGAAACATTATAATAAATGTCATGAGCTTTGATGATAACCCAATCATGCCCCGATCACCTTTTCCGCTGCGGGTCGGGGTGTGACAGATTGGTATCAGAGCTTTTGACTATAGGGATATAGGATAGGTTATTAGACCCTTAGAGCCTATACTATAGTTGACTAGATTTTAATTGTTTATGTGGTTACATGCAAACTTATGATATTTATTTGTTTCATATTTATTACATACACAAATGCATGCAAACATTTCCAATATTACAATTTGTGATACATAGTGAATTATACTTGCAGTCAAACATACATACTTACATACATATTCATCATACATGTTACAATATTCACATATTCAAATCATATTCATACTTCTGTTATTCAAGATTTTGTCGCATTTTTTATTTTTTCAAATCTCATCAAAGTGAGTTCTGGGACGGGCATGTAGTAACTGTAAGGGTACAAGTACCGGTAGTCGGAACGTCCTGTCTAGGTTGGCATTCGTATAAATCCAATATAACGGACCAGTTTGCCTACCTGGGGACTAACGATGAGAGTACGAAGGACCTATTAGGCCAAAGCATGCCACACCAAACGTCGTTCGAACTAACCCCACTTTGAGGTGTCACCGTGTCCACACCTGGACACATTCCGAATATCATACGTTACATATTTCTCGATTTTCTCCGGGTTTTAGTGTACGTAACCAGGCTAACACATGCGAACCATATGAAAAACCCGGTATTCATGGGGGCCCACATGATTACGAAGGTGAAGTATGGCGGCATGCAAGGCCCAATTACGAGCAAAGCACAGTTTCATTTATGTTATATTTATGCAAGTTGATATGTTATTGTATGCTGTTGGTTTGTTAATGTATGTTATTGTTTGATATCGTATACTAATGGTTTGTGATTGTATGCTGTTGGTTTGTTAATGTATCTTATTGTTTGTTGTTGTTTGATATCGTATGCTAATTGTTGTTATTGTATGTTTATTTACATTTGTTCATATATGAATATTGCACAAATTTTCCATATTAAATACAACCAGAAATAAATAATAAATGTTTTCTAACAAGGTTCACTCGCCAACTTTTTGTTGATCCAAAAACCATTTACAGGTGAACAGGATGAAGCAAGGAAAACATAGGAAATTGCCTTAGAAGAAAAATAATGAAGTTTAGAAGGATGAATAGAACATGTTGTATTTGTTTGATATGATTGTATGATCTCTTTTAAATTGAAATAAAAATATGAAACATTATAATAAATGTCATGAGCTTTGATGATAACCCAATCATGCCCCGATCACCTTTTCCGCTGCGGGTCGGGGTGTGACATAATCTAAGTTTTCGCAAAAGATACGTTTATGGTATTTTAGAAAGATTAAATATGGTTTATTGATCAAAATGAAATGTTTAATGATATAATATGATAATTAGGACATATAGGGATGTTTATTCAAATATGACTTGAGTGAAGGTCTAAGATTCGTTAAATGCCAAGAAATGACCAAATTACCCTTTTTACGAAAAATGACTTAAATCAATCTTTTTGTAATCCAAACTTAAACCTACTGATGTAAAAAGTTAAATGACATATTTTTGGGATATAAAACAGGTTATAACCTCAGTTTATCTTAAACAATCGAATATAGTGACATTTATCGACTTTTACGCCTTTTTGGTGCATAGTACGGTTTAAAACCATAACTATGAGCCAAGACTTGTTACCTACTGATTTATAAACTTATTTTTAACATCTTAACAGTAAGTACAAGTCCCGAACTCAGAATCCCAATTTTGGCTTCAAAGCTATGTGTGAAATTACTAAAATGCCCTTACGGGACATAGATTATTTCAAAATCGACAAACACACATATATTTGATATCCTACTGTTATAAACATCATAAAATAAGTATTTTTACAGAATACTAACGACCTTGACATCAGATTCATTTTAAACATCTTTTACAAACGCTAAAATGACCAAAGTGCCCTTGTAAAGCAAAATTCGGTTTTAAATATGCCTCGGGCCTATCTTTTGCAAAGCTACTGATTTTATAACATATTTTAAACATATATTCATATGGAACTTGTATATGACTCTTTGTGAAAGTTCAAAGTGGTGTGTGAGTCGATCATGTCTCGGTTTCTGTACCGGGCCCCATATGTAAAAGCCTGCCATGTAAATCTGTATACAAGGTCATTTGTACTGTCCCAAGTTAGTTTACAAAATGTGCTAATGCACTTAAATCATTTTCGAAAGGGTTTTCAAAATGAGTCGGTTGACAGTATTTACCAGTGTAAACTGACGTATTTTCAAAGATTAAAATACAGGTACAAGTACGCAATAGGCCGGAAGGTGCGGGGCGTTGACATTAAGGAGTTGCGACCTTAAAGTTGAGCCTGTAGAGTCTGTTTTCATTTTGTATGTATTCTGATCCGCCTGTGGATTAGATTAAAAACCTTGTCTGTATATATTTATATTTCGAACTCTGGACACTTTATGGTTTGTAATAGTTTATATTTTACTCCAAGCCTTCCGCGGTATTGCTCTGTGTTGTAATTGGTTATGATGATATCAACTGTACGTCATGATACTCCCCACCGGGCCCACCGGAATACACGTGGAAATAGGGGTGTGACACCTTGACTTTTATAAACTAGCAATGTTATAAAGTAGCAATGGTGTGTATAGAATCGTTTGTCTAAAATATCAATGTTATATCACTGCAAAACCATATTTTAATAATTCAAAAATAACTTCTTAATATCATACGAATACACATCTAATTACTTAACGGAAACAAATAAACTAAAAATTTTGATGTCAGTATAATATTAAATATATTTGAAAATAAAAACACAAAAATTTGATTAAAAAAAACAAAGTTTAAGGAACTTACAACTCGCTATTATCTTATAAAAAAGTTCACGAAATAAAAATTAAACAAACATACACCTCGTTATTCGTGAAACGAATTCTCCCAACAATCACCAAACCAAGTTTTTGATCTTCAAAAACCAACCCATGACAACACTTGACCTGTAAAGTTACATGAAATGGGCATAGAAGATTGCTTAAGATATACTCGGCCCATGCCTTTTTCCAATTGAATTTGTGTTTTATGTAATTGAGCAAACTTCATGGAGTCATCCATCGTTGTGGGCTGGTGGATAACCACTAATTGTTTAATATCAGAACGCAAACTAGAGAGTAGAGACTAAACAACTAACCAAAAATGTCGGAGGCAAGGGCATCGTTTGGGTAGAAACTTCTTCGAGTCAGTGACAATAGTCCGCTACAGTTGAGGGTTGCTGTATTTTTTAAGGATCCCTTTTGGTTCTTCTAGGTCACGCACACGGAAGCACCGGATTCTAGTGTTAGTATAGGAACGCCATCCATGCAGTTTCGGGAGGAGTAGATATTGTCACGTGGCATTATTTATTAGAAACAAGATAGGATTGTTGATAACACATAAATATATGTATGTGTGTGTGTGTATAGGAGAAGGATAAAATGAAAATCTTCCTGAGTTAAAGAAAGTTGGAAAACTCCATCATAACCATTGATTTATATGATGCTCTACGGATGAGATTAAAAACATTTTAAAAGACTTGACTATATTGTTTACTTTGTGTGTTAAAAGTACCAAAAGGGCTAAATAGTATCTTTCTTAGCAACAATTTTTCTCTCTCTTCCTATGATATCTTGAAACACATAAAGTCTCTCTCTCATATTTATCTCACATCCCCATCATGTTCTGCACATTTCATGGCTAAATTAACCCTTAAAAACATTAATTATATGTTACAAAACGTAATGCATACATTACATATATAAATTTTAATTATTAAGGTATGTAACCTTTAATTTACATAATTTTATATGTAACTACAAAAATAAATGTTTCATACTACAAACTAAATATTACATACACCAGTTAAATTTTACATACTACAAAATAAATATTACATACATCAGTTAAATGTTACATATTACAAAAATAAATGTTACATACATCGGTTACATCATGTTACATAAAATGTTACACGGAATTGTAACAATGTTAAGACTCATTTACGTTGTGTTACATAAAAATGTTACTCAGAATTGTAACAATCTAAGACCAGTTATGTTGTCTTATAAAAAATGTTACACATAATTGGTACGTTGCTAAGATCTAGTTGTTACATTGATATTGAACTCCTTGACTTTTATAAACAAGCAATGTTATAAAGTTGCAATGGTGTGTATAGAATCGTTTGTCTAAAATATCAATGTTATATCACAGCAAAACCATATGTTAATAATTCAAAAATAACTTCTTAATATCATACGAATACACATTTTATTACTCAACGAAAACAAATAAACTAAAAATCTTGATGTCAGTATAATATTAAATATATTTGAAACTAAAAACACAAAAATTTGATTAAAAAAACAAAGTTTAAGGAACTTACAACTCGCTATTATCTTATAAAAAAGTTCAGGAAATAAAAATTACACAAACATACACCTCGTTATTCATGAAACGAATACTCCCAACAACCATCAAACCAAGTTTTTGATCTTCAAAAACCAACCCATGACAACTTTATAGCATAAATAACCAACAATACAGGTGCAAGAACTAAAAATGAAAATCCACCTTCATTAACTCCCAACCATCTTCATTAACTCCTAAACCCTAATTCCCACTTATAAATACAAGCCTCCACCACCTAGTAAACTTTTTCCACACACCAAATCTTCTCTCAAACTCCTAAATTCTCTCAAGTCTTCCAAACAAAGAAGAAAACTCTAAGTGTTCTAATTGAGTTTTCACTCACTTTTCTTCATCTTCTTCTTCATTTATTCTTTTAAACTAATTCGACAACCTTTAGGAAGGTTTCCACAAGTTTGCCATGGCAAACCAAGGTGGAACCTCACCACATTTGAGGTCCAAAGTAGTATAAAAATTCTGCTTTGATGTATCTTTTTATTTCATGTATATTTTACTTGAAACTTAGTGAAAACTTGTACCCACCATGCTCCTAACTAAGCTCATAATTGTGGGTTTTTGTAGTGGTTGATTTCCACAAGAAACAAGGTTCAAAACCTTTATAAAATTCTGCCGTAAAAGTCCATTGGGACTTCAAAGTGTTGGAACCACCCAAGCTTTCAACCTTCAAAGCTGAAAGACTTATGCTTTGGTGAAGGTGTGAACAATGGAAGCCATGTGTCACGTCCCGCCAAAATTCAGCACTAAAATTCAGCAATCTAGAAGTTTCCAAGGCCATCTAGTCACATCTTGGGCTGCCCGAAAGGTTCCAGAACATCCTTCATTTTGTTGGAACCATTTAGCACTCTTGGAAGGCTTAAGATCAGCCAAGAATGGCCTAGAATCTGCTGGAAAAGGGTTGGTCAAAACAACCAAAAATATCAGCCATGGAAGGATCTAGAATTTCATCAAAGAATCATGATATTTAAGTAGAATTATCTAGATATTGTTATGCAGATTTTTGTAAAGGAATGATCTAGATATGGAAAGATCTAGATCAGCTCCTAAGTAGTATAAATTGAAGTGTTAGGAATCATTTACATTCACCCCACATTACCACACATAACCCATAATACTACAAGCTTTCTAAGTCTTGTAATACATCTTGTACTCTTGTTCCTTGAATCAATATAAGTATTTTTTTTGTTCACAACTCAAACGCTTCCGCATTCCATTACTTGAATCCCACAAAAACCTTGTCAAAAAGCTTAACTTAGAAGTATTCTAAGTGTCGCACGAGAGTCAGAAGTTACTCCATGACAAGTGGTATCAGGGCCACGTCGGTTCACGGGATGGCAAACAAGAAAAGCAAGAAAGGAGCAACGAGCAAGAAAAACGTCTCTGGCAAAGAGGAGACACACAATCAAAACCAGAATCTACAAGAAGTTGAAAGCATGTCTATGGATTTGGCTGGATCCTTAGACAAAATGAAGACTAATGTCCAAGCATCGGTCACACAACTTGGAATTCTTGTCAATCGTTCCTTGGAGAAGCTAGATGCGTTGGGAACATTGTGAGTCGAGTTACAAGGAATCCAAGAAGATCTTAAAATCACTGTCGACGTTATACGCCTCGAGATGCAAGCCATGATCCAGGAGAAAATCGCAAGGCTGCGGAGTGAGGTAGACAACAAGATCCAAAACCTTCACAAAACTTTGCTGAGTTAGAAGCAAAAATAAACCACACCAACAAGTCACAACTAGAAGCATGTCTGGGGTCCATGCAAGTCATCTCAACATTTTAAACACACAAAAAACTCCCTAAACACGGGAAAAACATAACCTCAAAAAGCTCCCGACCAAGGGAAAGAAAAGACCAACAACCGTAAAACCAGAAAAGAAGTCGGAAAAAGGACTTCAACTCATCAACATGGTGGTAAACGGGAGACCCATTAAGGCACTAGCTGACACAAGAGCGAGCCATAACTTCATCTCACTAGATGAAGCAATAAGACTCGGTGTTCGAGTAACAAAACAAGATGCAATGATGAAGACGCAATGATGAAGACCACAAATGGACCCATCTAACCAATACTAGGGATGGCAAATGACGTCAAAGTCACAATTGGAAAATGGAAAGAAAAGATCGACCTTTCTGTAGTGCCAATGAAAGAACACGATGCCTTTTCTCCTTCCATTTGCCTGAAAAACTTTGATGAAATGTGGCAATTTCTAACCCATGCACACCCCTACTTCTAAAAATTTGATGAAATGTGGCAATTTCTAACCTCTTTGATGGCATCCAATATCATAAGGTGGGCTGTAATGGTTTGCGCAGAAGTTTCCCAAAGTTCGAGATACAGGTGATTATGGGCCCTTGTGTGGTTATCGTACTTGATAACCACAGTTGCATCAGACCTTTGGTTAATGTTAATTAAAACGTCTTGGTTGTTAAGAAGGTAACATAAGTCTTTCATCCTCCCAATAAACACCAATCTTTGGCCTCTCGACCCTAAAGATCCAGACCAATATAATGAAGATTACCTGAAATCAAAATCAAATTACATTAATATCAAATTTGTAGAAAAAAATGGATAACCCTACTGGATCTACCTTCAATTATGAGTGCCATGGCTGTATTTGCGACTCTAGAGTCAACCATGAACACTATACTAACTAGGAATGGGTTTTCTGAATGATTGAGATTTAAAATAAAAATGGGTTCTTTTCTGAAAGCTTGAAGGTTTGAATGAAACTGGGGGAGAATCAACAGAATGATGATGGTCTGGTATTTATATGATAACCATGTTAAAAAGATCGAGGTGAAATCTGTTATCATAACAGTGAGGTTTGATTTTCTTTAATAATTAGTTACGCATAGTTGGTTATAACAGTTTTTTGCATGTTCATTACTAACATGTCAAATCATGTAATTAGGTAACTATTTTACTCTTCTCTATATATTTAACCTTTCATAAACTTGTTAAATGATTTCATGGGTGATCATCATATAGACTTATGTTTGACAATATTTACTATATATTGTTTAACCATCATCAACTATGTTTGACAGAAATTGACCTTGTTTGACCACTCATCACCATCATTGTTCAAGTCATATCCTAAGTGCAAACTACAATGGTGTGTATAAGCTGATGATAAATAACCTCAACATATATATACACACACACACGCGCGCGCGCGCATACATATCAACCATACGAGTCTAACAAGTCTATTACTTGTGTGAATAGGAGTAAGTTACACGGATACCCATTTGTTATGTTGAAATCTCGTATTTCGTCTCTAAATTTAACATCGAGATAGATGGTAAACGGGCAACAAGTTGCGTTGCTACCCCTTTTTAAATAGCAAAACTAAGTCATTTAAAAACTACGTCCATAGATCTCGGGGTAGTGGCCAAAGCATTAAAAGATCCATTCGAATATTTGCTTAAAAGTTAACAAATTACGCGTATCGATCATCACTATTTTTCACCTAACTGTCGCACTTTTGGTCCTTTTCACTAGTTGACATTAAAATATCCATTCGAATATTTGATTAAAAGTTGAAACCTTGCAGCACGCCAAAGCATGGAACTGAAAACCCGTGGGAGAACCCCTCTGCCCTCTCCATACTCACATATAGTAATGCCATTTTGTTCAATCAACTCATGACACTCGGGTCAGGAGGATCCAGTATTGTCTGTAAGTTTCTCAAAACATGATCACTTTCGCATTTGTTCTTTTTAGTTTCTTCCTGTTTTCTACAAATTGTGCTATTGATTTGTCAACTTTGCATTCTCCAAAAATATAGATTGTTGATATGTTTAATGGTTTTGCTACATACTTCATTATTTAGTTGAAACAACATATGAAATCTTGAACCAAAGTAATATGTTAGTTCAAATATAATTCATCCTCCAGTTTCAGGTTCAGTTTCAATTTACTATGTGTTTGAAATAAGGTGTGCAATGAATATGATTGTAACCCCTTGTAAAATCATGTCCAGTAAAGTGACAATACGTGTCCCTATTCCTATTTATGTCTGTTATTGACTGGGAGGGACTAAAGGTGTCAACATGCTGAAACTATGCCTCTGAGTGACCCTTTATTGTGTCTGTACTCTCAAATGAGCCACTGGTTGGAAGAGAGGGACCATTTGTGTATTTATTTAAAAGTTGGACGATGGAGGGGTTAAAGGCGTCTACATGTTAATTTATACCTCAGAGTGACCCTTTAATGAACTGGGAGCTTGACGATGTTCGGTTATGCTTTCGAGTGTGCCAAATGTTGGCTTTGGAGGGCTAAATATGCTTTTAAGGTGTTATATGAGGGTTTGGAGGTCAAGGGACTGAAAATGACAAGTTTTTCAAAGTTAAAGGGTGTCTTGCAGGTCACGAGAGAGACCACTCTATCTCTCGTGGGATGCCAGAAGGCATCTGTGGCAGAAATTTTGCTTGGGAGCTACACAAAGCTGCCAAAACCCATTAACTTGAAACAATGGTCTTCAAAACAGCTATGCCACGTGCATGGACACTTGTAAACACCCTTTAACTCACGCTAACACCTAGAAACACCCTTTGACCTAATTTAGATTAGTTTGCTACTAATCTAAGGTTGCACTATGATCGTAATTTAATGTAGCGTAACCCTATGAGGTTATATTACATAATCATAATCATATTCTGAGTTTATGCATAAGTTCCGTTATTATGCCCTACTTTGACTAAAATGCCCTTTTTGCAAGAAATGAGGTTTTAATAAATAATGAACTTGTGGATGACTTATGTACTGATATGTTAAATTAATTAACATATTATGATGTTATTAAACTGATCATAAACTGAGTATTATTATAATATCGTAAATTATGTTTTTAAAAGACCAAAAGCCCTTTTGGCATCTAAAATGGTCTTCCATAATTTATTTATAAAACTCATTACCTACTGATGTAATATCATAAATAGGTCTAGTTGGGATGTCAAGTCCATTTATATTCTGAGTTTAAGTACTAGTTCTTGTATTATGTCGATAATTGACGATTATACCCTTATGGCACCTAAATTGGTTTTAATCATGCTTTTTATACAAAACCTTTTTACCTACTAATATGTTATATTAAATAACATATTTTGATCATACAAATCTGATCATGACATTAGTTTTCATAACACATCGCATAAATCGTCATTTAACGACTTTAACGTCGTTTCGGCACATAGTATGGTTTTAAACCATATTTACCAAAAAAGACTTGTTACCTACTGATTTTATAACTCATTTAAAATGCTTTTATAGTAGGTACACGTTATAAACTCAGAATCCCAAATAAGCTATCAAACTATGTGCGAAATGACCAAAATGCCCCTACGGTGCATAGTTTGGTCTTAAACTATAAACCACACATATGTTTGATATCCTACTGATATTATATCACAAATTAAGTATTTTCACATAATGTTTATGATCATAACATCATAATATATACAAGTTCCTTTTATATGTCACATAATGACCAAAACGCCCTTATAGGGCATATTTTGATTTTAAAACCTTAATGAGCATATAAGTTGATATCCCACTGGTATTACAACTTATTTAAAGTACATTAGCATATAGAAATTTTTCATGACTCATTCAGTTACCCGGTATCGCTTATATGCGTACGGTTAAGCTTATGTAACTAGTTTACGTAATTTAACCGAAACAGGTCAAACCTTATCATTTAAACTTTGAACTCCAGAATGTTATTTGTTTACCCATATTATACAAGTCTTAGTACTTGTTGGGTTTAAACTACATTCTATTCCGGTCATCGCTTAATCTAGCGTATCGTACCATTTTCAATATTTTAAGTTAACCGGTCCAAGTCTATGACTCAAATAGGACCCGTTAGCATTCTAATTGTTATTATAACATTTATTCCAGACTAGGGCCTTCCAGTAAATTGCTACCTACCCTTTTCAATTGTTAAACGACTAAGTTATTTATAAAGATTGCATTTTAAGACAAGTATTAGCTCATGTAAACACTCTTAACCTATTTTCCCTATACGGGCTTGTGATACAGTATATTATTACCGCTTGGTGGGTATGGGATCATATGTCGGATTGTGACTAGAAAATCCGCATAACCCATTTTAATATGTATTGTCTAATAACTTAAACATTGGGGGTTAATTCGACCGTGTCCTGGATATCCTTGGCTCATTAAATTGCTAATGGCCACGACTTGTGCACAAGGTGTATGTAACACCCCAAATCGCGTAAAACAACACGCGGCAGAAACACTTGGGGAGTCACGTTAACAGATTGTTTCAACAACACATGGTATTTCATATTTCGTTTTACTTAGATATTAAACATAGGTTATATTGTCATAATTGTCTTAGAAGTTTTTAAACAACGAAACAACAAGCATGCATAGTTATTGTCTTTCTTGTTATTAAGGCACTAGGTCCAAGTCCATTCCTACGTGAGCACGCATCAGTATCATCTAGCATCGTTCCCTGAAACATATGTGAAAACGAGTTAGCAAAAAAGAATGCCGGCGAGTACATAGGTTTTGTGAGTATGTCAAGTTTATGGCTTTGAATATGTATTGCGATACCTTGTCAGACTACTAGAGTCGTTAATTGAAAATCTTGTTATCGAAAAGTATTTGATATTGCAATGATAACTAACTAATCTAAAACAAGTTAGTTATAGTTTATAAAAGACTTGTAGCCATAAATCTTGACCAAAACATTTGTTTCGTAAATTCGAGTAGTAAATCGTCTTGAAATAACTTGTATGGTTTATATCTTTAATTGAAATTGTTGCGCGTCATCATTTGAAAGCATTTGGTCAAATGATGCAAATAACGCCATGAATGTAATACGATAAAAGCACTTATATAGGAAGTACCAGCGGCGTATCCACCATGCTTTTATCACATTACACACGTACCGTTATCTAAATCACTCACCATAAACCAATCGTCCATTGTTCATTGTTCTTGTTATAAACCAATCGTTCATCGTTCCTTGTTACAAACCAATCGTTCATCGTTCCTTTTTTTTAATTGTGAAAACTTTTGGTCATTTCGTGAATACATTCAAACCTTTGTTGACTTGTTCGAGACCACCCACGGTGTCCCTTAATCGTATAACATACCACCAAAGGGTATGTTACAAATACAGTTTCAGTCGCTTCCCAAATTTCCCCACAAACCTAGGGAATTTTGGTAACGGGATTGTCAGTCCTAGGCGCCGTAACTTACTACAGGTCGGCTTGGCCATTGTTAATGAATGTCATTCTTGTTATGAATACCTCGCACCAACAAGTTCGTTCACATTATTGAAATCGTATTGTTTATATAAACCATAACATTTGTACTTTGAAAGCTTGAAAACAATTTATCACATATGAATCACCCAAAACATTTGTAAATCATAAAAGAAGGGACTATGTACTCACTTGTGATTGCTATTGTACACCTGAATCGAAGATCAAACAAGCTTAACAGTCCAAGAAATTAAACGTGTCCTAAAATCGGATAATTGTGTAAATATCGGGATTTGAAATCAGAGAATCGGATAGAATGAAACATTTTAAACCAAATGAGTATTGGAACTCATATAAAATGGTTTATAAAGTTAACATTCTGAGTTGGAAAGATTTTTATGTGCTTTTGACCCGTTATGACCCGTTCAGGTAGTTTAAGCCACTTTAACGCGTCATTTGCGTAACTACGCATTCAGATGGTTAGATATGTGTTATGATAAGTCTTTAATGCCTAAATATGTTTGAAAATGTTATTTGATTAGAATACTTGTCAAAATTTATGTTCCATATACTTAAAGTTGATTTATTTGCAAAAAGGGCATTTTAGTCATTATTGAAGAACATAATAACTAATTATCATAACACTAACCGAAAGACATGACCATAAGGTATAACCTCAGAGGGTTACTCCCTTTATAATTATGGTCACAAATATGTATTTGGTTGGGTCCAAAGATCCACCAAACGGGTCAGATTCGGAAGTCAAAGCGGTGGTTAAACCGTTAAACTTACGACTCTAAACAAGCACTAAAAATAAGAGTGACGATTTAGACATGTCTAAATAAGTTTATAAAGAGTTTTGGTACCAAAACAAACTGTTTTGACACCCAAATTAGATCCGTCATAAAATGCGCATTTATCGCATTTTTGACCAAACTTTGACTTGTCATAGAGACTTGAAATGATAGAAATCAGTAGGTATGATCAATAGGGATCATAACCATCTTGATTACCATCATAATGAAAGGTTCAATTGGATTTTGAATTGATCAATTCATGATCAATTCTGGAAGTCAAACAAAAGTCAAACTTTTCGACTTTTAATCCAATTAACTACAAGAATTGAACAAGGCATGATAGAGAGTACTCACAATCACTATGGAAATGCTAAGAACTCAGAGATTGATCACCAACCAGATTGAAACTCCAATTTGTAGCAGAAAGTGAGTGATCAAAACCTCATATGTGTGAAGAACATGACAATTTATAGATTTCTTGGAGTTCTAGGAGCAAGACAAGTGTCCCATGACTCACCCATATGTTAGCTTAGTGTCCCATATGGGTCAAATGCAGAAACAAGGTGGCAAGGTCGATTAGTGAGTCAACAAGCGAATTAACAAGCTGCTGCCAAGTTTATGGTGAGCTGGGCATGGCTTACGGACCGTATGGGCTATGGTCTTACGGTTCATAAGGCCCCTAGCTGTCAGAAACTTTGGCAATTTGGCAGAACAGGCCCCTGCATCGTTTCGTCGCGTTTCGGGCACTTCTAGCACTCGTTAACACCATTTCTAAGCTCCATAAGGGTGAATAAACACAGGGAACATGAAATATGCTCAAAAATGTTCCATAGGTTTGTTTGGTCGTACGGTTGCGGTTTTCGGTTAATTACTACGAAAATCGTAACGAACGCGCAAATGACCGTAAATGCGTAGGGATTTTTCGCATTCCAATCACTAAAATGTAATATTTTGATGATTAGAAAAGCTTTTGAATGTCCGTACATGTTTCGGATAGCGAAATTGAGGGTCCGTTGTACGGATCATTCGGGCACTAATCTGACAAACCTAAGGTAAACGTGCGGAGTCCGTTTGCTTAGGCGACATTAGATACACTCATTTGTTTCTATTTAATCACCGTTTCATTAATATTTAACGTTACAGATCCTGGAAACACTTGGACAGAGCTTCGCCTCTGTCGTGACCAAATCTCTGAATTTTCAAATGAAATGACAACACACATATTTATACTTGAACAAGTTCGCTCCAAATGTGGTTAGGTCCAGTTCGGCCGAACTTGTCATAGCCATGACAAGTTCGAGCGAACTTGTCCTTCCCACTACAAGTTCGAGCGAACTTGACTCATAACATACTTAATTTTGACATTTCGCTCCTAAATACAGACTCGATATTATACGATGACTTAGGCAACAGACATATGCATCAACAGACTCCCCCTTGGATATTGCCGTAGTCATCATTCTTCAATTAAATTTCTGAGTCTTTAATGTTCTCTTAATCTTTATATCTTGAATAACTTTAACATCCATGCTCCCCCTTGCTTTGAGCTTTCTGGTATCTTTAATCAACGTGTTTATCTAGCTCCCCCTTAAATGATGCTTCGAATATCTAAGATTTAACGATTAAGAACAATCACATGTATCCACACACAAACAGTTTCTTAACAGTCTCATTGGTCCGGCTCACATTCAACATTATTAGGTTTCCATGGAAGATATGAGAAAAAAATCTTTTTGAATTTTTAATATTGAATGCAGAAATGTAAACATACTAAAATGTAATATTTACAGTTTGTATTTTTGTGAGAAAACGTGCTAGAGGATCATATCAGTTTTTGAGACATATCACCAGTACCGTTGACCTTTTAATGACTTTAAGTTTTAAATTTGTTTACCTAGATTGTCGATATGTTTGTCCACTTAAACTTTAACACATTTCTCAATTGTTCCAAGATATGTTAGTTAGAATTATGAAATTTGACTTAACTGTGGTTCCCACTTCTTGAATATACTCCTGTATCAAGATTCCCTAGATTTCATCTTACAGGTGAATATACGTAATTGATATCTGTATCTGGGTTATGCGAGGCCTTGAGAGCTCAGGTTAGTACTACCGTACAGACAAAGAGATGAAGGCTCGACTTTGAGGTCTGTTCCAATTAAGGAATCTTTTAATCACTGCAATTGGTTAGATCTTTCGATACTTTTCAAGTTTGCATGCAGTTTGGGGTTTTAGCATAAAGTATTATAGAAGTTCTAGGCTATTGCTTCCGCAAAATCAGAAGAACTTGTATAATACCCCAGATATCAACTATCTATAAAGACCTCGTATCTCAGAATCAAGCAATCTCTCAAACGAAATTTCGGAGTACTAAGTCCATATATCCAAGACGTGTTAATCCACAAGATTAAGCAGTTGAAAATTTTAGTTTATATCCCGAAAACAATTTACTGAACATAAATCCTATCGACACATCCACAGTAAGACTCGTTTATCACTTTTAAACTTTACATTTCTTTACCATACTGTGATAGTCCACTGATGTACTATCATTTCCTTTTTGCGCACAAGTAGTCTCATTTTTCATTTTTCAATGTTTTTGACATTATTGAAATTTTCTATTGTTTTTGGAAACATTTTAAAATGATGTTTTTCAATTTTACGAGAATTTTTTTTTTACAATTTTTAACATTTTTTCTCCCCCTAAAATTCAAAACATCTTATTAAAATCGAAAATAAGAATCTTCCATTTTAACCATTTAACGACTTTTTACGAATGTGAACGCGAGACTACCATTTTGTTTGGGTGGAATATCACTCCTGTCTCTTGTCTTTCTGTATGAACAACCACTGCTTCTGAAATGACCTTTGGCTTGAAGCTTGGTTATCCTGCACATTCAAACAAAATTTAATCAGTTTTGAATTGGAACCCAATCCAGTCTGGATTTAGGTTTACCAAAATCATTAACATCTGAAGTAAACAAACATTCACACTCTTTTTGATATTCAAACAGTTTGATAGAAACTTTATTTGAAAATTTTACTTTCTTTGATTTTTTAACTGTTTGAATTATCAAATTTTTCTCCACTGCTCTCTTTTTGTCCTCAGATTTGTATCTGATGAATTCGTTTTACTTGACTGTGAGTAAAATGATTCATTAGAACTTTTATCTGATTTTTTAGACGTATCCGAGGACAAAATCTTTTCCAAATACTCTCTAACTTTTTTCCTCTTTTTTCTCAATCTGTCTTTTTTCTCTTGTGATAACTTTACTTTTTGTTCTTTGGGTTCTCTACAGTTTTCTCATTTTTTTTTCTGTTTTCTTCTCCTCTGGTCTTTTCTCCCCTAAGATTTAACCGATCTTCTTTTCAGATTAGTCTGACAATCCCTGGAAATATGACCTTTGATTTGACATTTATAGCATCTTCTCGTATCAAATCTCCTTTTCAGGCAGTTAACAGCAATGTGTCCACCAAATCCACAGTTGTAACACACTATGTTATCGTACCAATTTCTCCATTCAAACCAAACACCCAAATCAGCACATTGATTTGACGTGTAGTAGTCATCTTTCCTGCTTCTTCTGTAAATTTGATTTGACTTTGAAGCACTGTGGTCCGACCTGCACCACTTATTCTCAAATTTTTGTGAGTTTTTATAATGATTGGATGACCGTACTGATGAGCTTTTATTTTTGTTTTGAAAATTTATAGAATTTTGTTTTTCATGTTGTTTTTGTTCTCCATTCTGCTTAGAAGGTTTTTGCGTTGAGCATTCACCTTTTTCAGCAGATTGTATAACAGTTTCTTGAAAATTTTCTTTTAGTTTCAAAAATATTTCCTTTTTATCATTTTTATCATTTTCATCATCGGTATTATCATCACAATCCTCAATTATGACATCGTCATAATTTGTGACATTGTCACTTATTGGAATTTTCTTTTTATTATCATTGATCGGTTTTGGACATATATGATCTAACTTTAATGAGAAAGTCACAAATCCTTTCAATAATATTGCTGAATTAGCAGCTTTATTTATAACAGTCTCAACTTCTTTTTCAAGTTGAGCTATTTTCTTAATATGAGAATTTATTGCTTTTTTGATTTTCTATATTTAATTTTTCAAAAACAATTTTATCATTTTTAAACATTTTTATTTCATTTTGAAAATCTATTACCATTTGTAATTTTTCATTTTCTAAAATTTTTATTTTTTTTCAAAATTCTTTTCATTTTCTTTTAATTTTTTATTTTCTAATGTCAAACTCTCAATCTCATTCAAGAGTTTGGCATTATCTGCCTGATAATTGTCTACATCATAGACGGAGACTGGTTAGAACTTGAAGTTTGTGATACTTGAAACTAGAGCTCACGTTTTAATACTACACTCCTTCTCTTTCACTATATTATTTTCAGATACCCAAGTCTTTGCAGTCTTGTACCAAGAGTAGTATCAAGATATGTTCGTTTAACAGATTGTTGAATCGGGATTAATCATTTTCTTATCAGCAAATAGCTCTGTTCTGTTGCGTAGAATAATTATCATTCTCTAAGAATATTATGATTCTTCTCTTGGAACTACATTCCTGTTCGATCGCACAAACTTCTAAAATGCATAGCTTGGACCCAGTTTCTCAGATTTTCCTTTCCAAACTTCATACTCGTCATACTTATCAACACTTTGGCGGCTTCAGACCCATTTCGTTTTCCAAACTAATCTGTCGTTCAAAACACTTGAAAATGATTAGCAAACAGACAATTTTTAGAAAAAATTGACTTTTTAATTGACAATATTAACGTATCGATTTGCTAAAAATGTTTAAAATTTTTCGGAAAATGTTTTTACCAGATTAGAGCTTTAAACTCGTCTCGTCGATACGATTCTAACGATATATAATGTCCGAGACGTTTTTCGGGATTTTCATGCCTTGGCAAGTTCGGTCGAACACTTGTCACAGCTTGTCAAAAACAGTTACTTAAACAAGTTCGGCGAACTTGTTGAGATTTTATGAAAAAATCACAAGTTCGAGCGAACTTATGTTGGATTTCAAGAAAAATTTGCAAGTTCGGGCGAACTTGATATAAATTTCAATGAAATTGATCAAGTTCGAGCGAACTTGATAAAAATCAAAAGAAATAATGCAAGTTGAGCGAACTTAATACAATTTTCACTGAAAAAACCAATCAAGTTCGGGCGAACTTGATGAAAAGTCATGAAAAAATGAGTTTTTCAATCAAGTTCGAGCGAACTTGATGCTATGTTCGAGCGAACTTGAGTTATAAAACATGATGTTTTCAATTTTTTGACATGAATTCGTTTGTTTTAAGCTCTGATCTTTTCAAGGGTTTATCTATTATGGATTTTACATATTATACTTGAAAATCAGTCTATTTTATCCGTGAATTGTCCAAAAAAAGTTAAAAATAGAAGAAATGAGTAGAAGATGAGATGTTCTATGTCCAATGTCTTCAAATTAGGCCAATCCTGCTCTGATACCATTTGAGGGTCCATTGTACGGATCGTTCGGGTACTAATCTGACAAACCTAAGGTAAACATGCGGAATCCGTTTGCTTAGGGACATTGGATACACTCATTTGTTTCTATTTAATCACGTTTCATTAATATTCAACGTACAGATACTGGAAACACTTGGACAGAGCTTCGCCTCTGTCGTGACAAAATCTCTGAATTTTCAAATGAAATGACAACACACATATTTATACTTGAACAAGTTCGCTCCAAATATGGTTAGGTCAAGTTCGCCGAACTGTCTAGCCATGCAAGTTCGAGCGAATTGTCCTTCCCACTACAAGTTCGAGCGAACTTGACTCATAACATACTTAATTTTGACATTTTGCTCCTAAATACAGACTCGATATTATACGATGACTTAGGAAATAGACATATGCATCAACAGAAATACGCAAAAAGGCATAGTTTCGCAGAATTTACAAAATAGTCCCTGAAGTTGTAAAAGTGTGATTTTGCCATATCGAAGCCCTCAAAACTATTTCTAAGCTATGTAAGGGTATTTATGGTATGTTAAACTTGTGACCTTGTTCCGGAGCATTCGTCCTGTGAGAATCGGCAGACTTTCGCAGTTTGTCGTAAATAGCCCTGTGATCGAATAAACTTGTTTTTGACATACCAAACCCTTCAAAACTTATTTCTAAGTTATGTAAAGGTTATTAAGGCATGTTATCTTACATCACTATTCCGGAACATATGTTGTATTAAATTGGTTTCGATTGCATATCGGCTTACGGTTTCGCTTATTGAAGCGATTCATGAGTTCGAAATCGTGCAAGAATTGATTGTGTGCAAATTACATAATAAATATACAAAATTCACTAATAAAACATAAATTTCATTCATTGATAATCTTGTTCGTCATTGTTACATGTTCGGATCGTCACAGATATCACAGTGTAGGCATACACCTGACAGATGCTTATGCTAAATAAAATGTTTTCTTACCCATATTGGGGATACCCCTTCTTAGGTTAAAGTGGCGTGTCGGTTAATCATGTTATTCGGTTTCTGCATCGGACCCCATATGTATTGACAGACTTGAAAACTGTATACAAGATCATTTTGATCCCAAGTTATTTATGAAAATCATGTGCCTTGTGTACTTAAAACAATTTTGAAATATTTTAAAATGTGACGATTATTTGTATTTACCAGTGAAAACTGCATATTTTCAAAAGAATAAGTTACAGGTTGCAAGGACATGTAAATAGGCTGGAAGCTGCCTGGTAGTGCTTTAAGATGAATTTGCAACTCCTTTGCATTTAGCCGAATAGTCAGTTGAACTCATTTTGTACGTTTCTGATCCGTTTGTGGATCTTTATTACAAACATCTGTAATTATTATTTTGAACATTCGAACGTTTACATTTGTAATAGTAATTTAAATCCAAGACTTCCGCTGTGCTAGTTGTGTTATTTGACTATGACGACACCAATCTTACATTACATCACGATATTCCGCACCCGGCCCACCGGGATTATGTTGGAAATTCGGGGTGTGACAATGATTGTGGGTTTAGAATTGTTCAAGGTAGAAATGGCGTGGAGTGCGGGGTGGTGTAGTGGCATGGAGGGGATTTGCCCTCCCCTGACACGCCATGATACCGAGTGGTCTTTAAGGGCTTACGTCTATGGATGCGCCTATAAATCGTGTGGCATCCAATGAAAGATCTAAATCAATGACTATTATTCTTGTAATGGTGTGGATCAAAATCAATGTTTATCAATTAACGGTTCATTTAGATCCACTTTATTTCAAACTAAATATTGTATAAGTACATTACATTGTAAACAACAAATATAAGTGCATTAATATTTCATTATAAATCATTATTTAATTTAATGTTGTATATAGGATAAAGAGACCAACGAGGTAAAACGAGGATTTGATATTTAATGATCAAACTGTTAGTTTATTGACAAGTAAAATGGATGAATCCCAACGTCTGATCCTCAATTTTGCAAGGTGCTTACTATCAAGATGAATCCCAACGTTTGATTGATGATTTGCTTGGAGGAGCCGTAAATTAACAATTAGTTTTCCTTATATTGGTTTTGATTCAAAATCTTGTAAAGGGTAATTAACAAACTTTCAAGACTAATGATAGTCACACTTATTTTAACCGTTAACTGGATAGGCTACTAAAGTTCTTTAGGTTCAATGTGGGATATGTTTCAAGTATGAATTGATTCTTTTAGTTTTGTTTGATGTTTATAATCTCCCTCATTTGACATGCTTTTATTTATTGTCGTTGTTCATTAAGTATGCCATGTATTATTGGGCTCCTTTGTGGGTTACTGGTTGGCTGACAACATAGTGGATGCTTATAAGTATGATAAAGCATCTTTGATAAGTACACTATAAACCTTATACATGGTTTTCTTTGTATGATCATATTTAAAATTTAGTCTAGACCCGAACTGTGAAAGTCACCCTTACAAAATAATAAATATAGCATCACCATACAGATATGTTATTGTATTAGTGGGAGTTAGTTGTGTTTCATCACTTCAACATTGAACCTTATGGCCAACATAACATCATCCCCACATAAGTTCTTATTTACACTGTATAGTATTTATATATTGTTGCTTCAATTCCGAAACACTCAAACAACAATGAGTTGTAAAAAAAAGCCTCTGAAACTAAAACCAGCGACGCGACGTTGATGACCTGATCAAGATGAGAGTCAACTAGGAAGTGGAAGCCTTAGATACCTGAGTCCTTCGATCACCACATCTGGACACAAAATAGATAATATCCTTGAAGACAACCTACATTAAAAAATAAATTATTACTCATTTACTTTGTGTATGAATCTATTTGCTTATATCTCAACAGCTTGCTGCATCCAAAAATTGACTTTTCTCAAGCTTCTAATGGCTACAATAGTTATTTTAAAACTAATGAAGTAATTTGGTAACAAATATTTACAGAGTGGTGAATCTGCAAGACTGCAACTATGGAACGAGGTGCATTTGTCGAGTTGTAGTTGCTTACCAACTCCCGCTGCAACCCGACGGGGCTTCCTTCTAGTACCATAAATAAAATCGTAATTTAAAACAAAAAAAGACAAAACCACAATAAATTAAAAAAATTAACAACCAGGGGTTTTGTCTTTTTATTTTTTTAAATTACAAGATTTGACGCTATTGTTTGTTTGTTAGACCGTTTCGGATTTGATGTTTTATTAACAACTGGGATCTCCCCACCGCTCGTTGCGGCAGGGAATTCGCGTACAAATCAAATGGTAAAGATTAGTTTCGCGTTTCACGACGGACAACAAATTTCCCGCATTCTTCTGCGTGATGCAACGTTTAATTGGGTAGGTATATAGATATCGTTTTTGTTTGGTTACGGTATCGTTATAGAATGAACAGGTAATTAAATGGAAGTATGATAACGTTGTAAAAGTTTAGGAGTAAAAACATAAGTTGGTTAAAGAAAAAAAACACTCCAAGTAAAGTTAGGGGTAGAACAAAAGTTTTGAACCAAAATAAACAAACACAACAAATTTTAGAAATTGTTAAAAAGCATGCTCATGTTAGCAAAGTTTGTGTAGGCTCACGTTAGCAAAATGGTTACAGTAAGTTAGATGTGTTGCACTATTAAACTTCTTTAGTTTTATATATAGATAATAGTCGTGAAAAACTGTTAAATCTATGGTGAAGCGAATTCTTCGTTACTTGAAAGGAAAAACGAAGTTTGGGTTATGGTACCCTGCTAATAGTGACTTAGAGTTTATTGCCTATACTGATTCAGATTTCGGAGGATGTAAATCATCCAGAAAATATACCACAAGTGGTTGTCAGTTCTTAGGGAGAAGACTTGTATCATGGCAGTGCAAGAAACAAGCATGTGTGTCTACGTCTTCGTGTGAAGCTGAATACATTGTTGCGGGTAGCTGTTGCTCTCAGGTTCCGTGGATTCAACAACATATGCGCGATTACTGTTTGAATTTCACTCGCACCCATATTATGATAGATAATAATGCCACAGTTTCCATAACAAGTAATTCCGTAAAACACAGTCGCACAAAACATATTGACATTCGTCATCATCTTATACGGGATTGTGCTGAAAAGAGAATGATTGAACTGCATAGAGTCGACACACTAGATAACCTGGCAGATTTTTACACAAAAGCATTTGACAGAGCTCGATTTGAACATCTAGTCGAACTCAACGGGATGAGGAATCCTGAATAACTAGTTTTTCATAAGAAATTTGTAAATGGTTTATTGCTTTCTTAAAAATAAAAAAATAAAAAAAATAGTATACCATAAAAAATAAGAAAATAAAAAACGAGTTATCACTGTGTGAAAAAGAAGAGATGATAGTACATTAGTAAGTTAGACTGAAATTGAAATTAAATTGCATAAGTGTGATAACAGCTTCATTAGATGATGTACCAGTAGGCAAGAAACATGAAATAATCAACTTACCATGGTGATATAAACATAAAAAACTTTGTATGAGTGTGTAACATATTAGTGGCGTATGGTTTTATAACCTTAAATCTTGCGTTGATAGATTGTCAAAATCCGAGGTTTTGGGGTCTTTATACTGTTTATTTCATCCGGGTATATCAGGGTTGTCCTTCTGCTGCATCCAGATACATGCTGACCTATGCACAACCAAGATATCTTAAAACAACTAAATTGCCAAAAACCTTGAATTTGAAGAAGCTCTCCTAGAGAGTCATTCAAATGTGCAAAATGCATAAATCGTACCAAAATTTGGTATTTGCCTTACCCTCGTTGGATACTGGTCTCTTTGATTACGGAAGTACTGACCTGATCATCAAGTATATGATGTTGTAAAACATAAAGGATGAATTCGGTTACTCACCTACTACGAGGAATCTTTGTGCATACCTGGATCGCGGAGGTATGTTCTGAAGTGGGACACACTAATACAACAGTAAAATATTACCTTAACGTATCACCAGGTAAAGGTGCTGGTAATGTTCATGTATTTTGTTTAAGTGGATAAACAATACAAGTTATCGTCTTGAACTGCTTTTCACGAAAATTAAAAGAAAGAATGAATTGAAAGTGTGAAGTAGTTTGATTTGGCTGGTATGATCTTCTTAACCAGTGATTCTCACAAAAACAGAGTGTTTATTGATTTGTTATTAATTTGCTTTCAGAAAATACAAAAATCCAAAAAGATTTTCTTTTTCTTTAAAATTCTAAACGTACGAAAAATGGTTGTTCATGGAGGAATTGTTACCGAAAGGGGGAGCTAGTGTTAGAAGATGAGTTCAAAATTTCTAACCTTGCAGGTTCTAGTGTGTTGAGTAAAATTTTTGAGTGTCAGTGTTGAATTAAAAATTGCTTAATTTGTAATATGGTTTTCAGATATCTTGATCAATAGTAATTTGTTAAACTATGTTGAAAAATTCTTATGGTTTCTCGAGATGTTTGGGTTGTATACATATAGTTGCAATTTGTTCGTGTGAACCTGAGTGAGGTTAAGTGTTGACTTGCTGAAGTTAAGTGAAGAGGAGTCTGATTGGATGCATGGTAGAAACCTCCTTTCTACATTGCTGACAAAGTTTGAAGAGTTTGAAGATTATATGCAAAAGCTGAACTAGAGTTTACTCAATTGCTAACGATTTTGAAGATTTGGTGATTGGATGCATCGGCTTAGGGGGAGTCTGTTGCTTGTCACACCCCAACCGATGGCAGAATCATCGGGGAACAAAAGTTAGATTGCTCGAGACATCATAACGCTAAACTTTGTGACAATAATTAAAGATAGCAAAATTTCATTTCATTACTAAATTTTCAAGTACATCAATTTAACAAGTACAACATCGAATTACAAGATACAACAAGGAAATCAAAAGTACAAGTACAACATAAATCTAGTTATGGTGAGTTTCTAAATCCATCCTACTAGATTCCTTGATCATCATCGTCATCAACCTGCAATACATGTTAAAGTCTAGTTCAACACACAAGGAATTGGCGAGCATACAAGTTTAACTAATAGCATAATAAAAATGTTTAACAAATCCTCATGCGATATTGGCATAATTAGAACTAACATGGAAACTAACATACAATTATACATGTCAACTGTAACATTTGTATAAATCGGGTCTCCAAAACCCGCTCCGTTTTGTAATCAAATACCAAGTTATGAAATTACGTTAAGTATTTATGAGTATTTTGAGTTTAAACGTTACATAATTAATATATAAACTAAACTATAAAAGTTACATTTGATAAAAAGTTAAAATAAAATAAATAAAAAACATTTGTAGCTGACCGGACTCGAACCCGGGTCAACTGCCTCCAACAACTTATCAACCGATCCTTTAACCACTCCGCCACCAATTGTTTTCTGTTAACCTTAGGAAAACAATTGAGTTTTATACGCAAACACGAATTAACGGTTAATGATATCTGAATAACGGAAATCGGTAAACCGAATCGCCAAATCAGTTTTAGTTCGTTTGGCTAGTTTATAACCGATGAATATTGGTTACTAATTAAGTTTCAACTTGAATGAACTTCAAGTTTCGGGTGTTGAAACCGAAAGGCATTCAAACTCCAAAAAAATTCAGGTTCCAATCATTTATGCGATTCAGAACCGTCTCAAATACACTCCAATTCCTTTTCGTCGCGTTTTCAAGTCTTGTGAGCACAAAAAAACTGTTCGCCGGAATACTCTGCAAATCTCGCCGGAAAACCGTGTTCAACACAAACCGGTAAGATTTTCCTCTTTTGCGGTTTCAATCTATTGTTAGGACTCTACTAACATTAATCCGTCACTCCAAAATCAGTCACAGAAGACTTTGCTGGATTTTCTGGGTTCGCCGGAGAAATTCTGGATTTTGCCGGAACTCGCTAGTTAACGGTAAACACATTCAATCGTGCTAATAATCCATGTACTCTGGTTCAATTTCAAATCCCTAATTCTTTAATTCTGTTGTTAGACCCTCTCAGCCGAAGGTTCAAAAACAGAGTTGCCTGTTCTCGCCGGACTTCCTGAAGAAGACGACCTGTCCGGTATTTCCTTTCCCCAAACTGTTTGGTTTTGTTCATTCAAGCTAGTAGTCATGTTATTTAAATAGTTAAATCAAGAACCAGTCGTTTGAGTGAAGTCGGTAATTGTAGTGAAGAAGATGAACTGAAAACCGGGATAAGATTAAATAAAATTCGGATAATAAACGGGTTAGACACACAGTCCAGCGGTGGACTGTGTGCAAAGTTAACATACACGTCCTGAGTTCGATCCTTACTGCGCACACGCTTCACGTAATAACACTCTTTTTATTCATGAATTAACCGGGTTAGAACGGGTAGTTGTTAAGTATAATATAAATCAAGAATATAACCGGGTTAGACACACAGTCCAGCGGTGGACTGTGTGCAAAACAAACTTCACGTCGCGCGATCGAGTCCCGTCACAAGCACCGGTTCAATGAGATTAAAACGTTTTGCAAAATAAAGGAATTTTCGGTAAATTCGAATAAGTGTATAAATATAATTAAAACTGGATTTCTAACGGGTTAGTCACGTAGCTCAGTTGGTAGAGCTACGTGCGCGTGAACGGAAGGTCACCGGTTCGAATCCCGCTTGGCGCAAGTATTTACCGCTGACCGAACCGGTCAACGGTCAACGGTCAAACAGTAAAAAATAATATTTTTTTTAAATATTTATTTGTTTATTTTAATTCAAAAATCAATTAAAATACTTAAAAATAACATTTTTAAAGATAGAAAATAGCCATAAACTCACAAAAATATATCTAAAAATCCCATTAAAATCTTTAATAAAATCCATTCATTTAAATATATTTTTCCATTATTATTTAGGTTAGTGATTCCTCGTTGACTCGCTTCGTCTAAATCGTGCGCATCTCACCATCTCAAATTCAACGCACCCAATGTGAGTGAACCCTTCAAATTCCCCGTTTTAATCACGTTTTTGGGGTGTATCATGTGTCTTGTTCATTTGTATATTATAACCAAGTTATTGTGCATATATCATATCATGACATGTGTATTAGTTTGTTGCTGTTAAGTAGTTATTATTGTTTGCAAATTATTATTTCAATACATGCAATTGCCGAGGCCGTAGCTCCCATCCATCGAGGTTGAGTTTGATCCCCATTTTATTATGCGGTTGATCAGGGCGTGCCCGCACGATCGGCTCCGTTTGATTGAGCCTTGATCGGTCAGTTCATTTTACATTTCAATACATGCAATACGCTCGGCTCCGTTTGATTGAGCCTTGAGCGCACAGTTCAATTTACATTTCCAGTTCATGCAATACGATCGGCTCCGTTTGATTGAGCCTTGATCGCACAGTTTATTTATATTAATTATTATATGATGTTGGTATGTTCATGTATGCTATCGATTGTTAATGTATGTTATAATTGTAACTGATGTTTGCCAATGTTTAATTTCATACATGTGCTCTTTTATGATTATGCACAATATTTTATTGATAAACTAACCAGAAAATCATTATCAAATGTTTATCTATAAGGTTCACTCGCCAACTTATGTTGACCCAAAAACCTCCTATTTTACACATGATACAGGTGAACCAGCAGCAGCTAGGAACACATAGGACCTGGATTAGAAGAAATAAAACGTTTTAGTATTTGGATTATTATGTTTGGTTATTTTCCTTTGTAATGAATGAACATGTTTGGATGTTTGAGAAATGTAACTTTGACATCATTTAATTATGAAACATAATAGTAAATGTCATGTGCTTTGGTGATAACCCAATTATGCCCCGACTCTTATTTCCGCTGCGGGTCGGGTGTGACATCAACCCAAAGTGTTCCCGCGAGTATGATCTGTTCATAGCAATGAAAAGACCTAAGTATTTTACTTAAGATGACCTCAAGAATATGGGCGGTGCGTTAATCCTATACCGCTATATATGTTAAGGGAGACTCGATCGTGGTTAATGACAAAGTATAAGTATTAAGAGTCAAACACGTATAAGTCCATGTTTAGCACAATAAGCTAGTGTAAACGATTGTTTGTGATTTTAGTATAAGCATATTTGTGTGTTATGTTAAAATACATGTATTACACCCAAGGTGATAAACGTAAAATGGGGTCGAGTATACTCACAACTTTGCAAGCTTCCTAAACAAGTTCGGGAGTTGATGAGTGTTGAATTGGAGTCACCAGGAGTTACCCTACAAGGGGTAAGCAGGAGGATGTGATATTCTGAGTTGAACGATCGGTCCAGATCCTGAGGCAGAAAGTACGGAATGAAAAACGAGAAAGAAGAGCACTTCGTACGAAGTGGACTGACTCCTCGTGCGAGCTGACTTGCAACTCGTACGAGCTGTCTTGTACCTCGTATGAGTTGGCTTGCTCCTCGTACGAGTTAACTATTCACCTCATGCGAGGTGACAGTTCTGGAATGTTTTAGCCCGTTTTGTACCCATTTCGACACTGGTTTCTGTGAATGGGGTTTGTGATAACGAGGCAGCATAGTCTTGGATCATTACACTAAGTCAGAAGGTGATTTATGTCATGTCCAGACCAGTTTATTAAGGAAAGTAAAATGTTCAAGTGAGGTGTTGAACTTAATTCGGGTAGCCAAAACTCCCAATGTTCCTACTAGCTGAATTCTAGTCCAGTTAAATAAGGATAATGAACCAGGTTAGCTTACAACACTGGTTGCAAAAGAAAAATAGAGTAGAACATAAATGATTTACAAAAATACAAGTGTTAGTGAGTTGGACTCACTTAGGAAAATCTGCTGAGAGTTTGTGCTTTTTTGAGAGTGAAAGTGGAAAGATTCAGAAAGTGAGAAGTGAGGGGTACTAAGGTATTTACAGGGGAGATGGGCTGCTTCGTATGAGTTGGGCACCGCTTCGCACGAGGTGTCACCGCTTCGTATGAGGGGTCATCACCTCGTAAGAGTTGGGGATCACTTCGTACGAGGCGTGCTTGCTTCGTACGAGTGGGCCTTATTTGAGTAAGTTCAGCGTGTTTTTTAGTGGGTTTTAAGTATTTTAAGCATGCACGGTGAATGTATAAGTATATTTGCACACTAATTAAGTACTTTAAGCATTAGTAAGTATCCAAGAATGAGTATTGTACGTTTGATAAGTATAAGTTTGTATGTAATTAAGCATTCGAAATGATTAAGTTGTTTGTATTTAAGTATGGAAATGCGAGTTTTCATTATGATCATTATCTTGGAATACAAGGAAAAGAAACGCGAATACAAGTTTCCATAAATAGAAATATAACAACACTTTCTAATAAGTAAAGTTCAGGAATGCGATGCGTTACATTGCTGACAGAAGCTATTGAAGCTGGGGCTATCAAAAAAACCAAAGACGATGAAGAGATTACACGAAGGATGCAAGATGACTGAAGACAAAATTGTTTTATGAAACTATTGTCAAGAGGGAGTCTGATGCATGTTTGTGACAACAACTTTTAGATTTGGGTCTTTGGATATCTTGTAATTAGTGAAATGATAAACGGTTAGTGGGTTTAGCTTTGTAATAGTTAGTTAACAGTGATTTGGCCAAACCAAACCCACATTGGGGGAGTGGTAGGCGATTTGGGCTTGTCAAATTCGTAGCCCATGTGCTTTAACCCTAGCTCAAGTTGCAAACTTGTGTTATATAAACAAGGCTTTGCATTAGAGTTTAAGTTAATCACCATAATCACTAGAGACCGAGTTTAGAGAGAGAATTCATGAGGGCTAAAGGCTTGGACGAATTTGTGAGTGTTTGTGACTCGATTGATTGTAATCAGTTTGATAAATATTCAATAAAGATCAATTTGTGGTGATTTCTGCTTCTATACCTTTATGTGACAATCTGATATAGAGAATTCTCCATTCTATATTAGATAGATGATTCTCTAAAAGATCCATATGATTAAGGGACCTACAATATTTATCTTTATGGCTTTTAGTAACAGATTTATAATACAAAAGATTAAGGTGCAGCAACGAGCACAATCACTATTTCAATATATCATCAACCTACCATGTTATATCCATAGTTGTTTGATTTATTGCATTAATTATCACGACCATCCAAATGTCCAACAATCCAACAATAAATATATACGAAAACAAATTTATATTTTTCTTTTAATTGTTTTTGTTGATTAAAAACCTTAGAAAACCAAATTTTCAAATCAAAATCAACATTTCCACACACACTCTAAAGCCCTAAACCTCTTCATTCAAACCCTGCAACTCAATCGCTCATCTTCATTTTCACCATTGTTACACAATGTTCTCTCCAGGCACCAAGAAATCCGTCGCTAGAAGAACAGCTCCTACACATCCGCCTCCGAGCGACGGTTCTCCGGCGACTCCGCTCACCGGAAACCGTAAGCCGGTGACGGATAATAATATTATTCCGGAACGTCCAGATACCGGCACCCCTGCCCCCTGGGCGCCTCGCTTGTCTGTTCGCGCTAGGTATTATTAATCACTAACTCCGTTGATTATATATTTATATAGTTCATTTTGGTGCATTATATGTAAGTTTTGTAGATTGTTAGATGTGCTAGGGTTGACAAATAGACTAGATCGATGTGTAATTGCACGAAATGAATGTTGCGATGATGCATTTACGTTAGTTTTGGCGATAGAGTTAGGTTGTTTGGTTTGTGATGGTTTTGAACTGTGTTAAACCCTATGCTATGTATATTGGATGCAGGTTTTGTGTGAATGAGGTGTGGTAGATGATGTTAGTGTTAGGATTTGGGGAGTTTTTAGGTTTAGCGGCTCGAGGTTAGGTTAGGATTCTTATTGTGGATGGAAGAGTAGTTTTATTTGAATGATGCGAGTTTGTTTCGGTTGGAGGTTTAGTACGCCGTGTAAATGTGATTTTCTGCAACGAGTTTGTAAAAGGAATGCTTCTGAATTATTGACCGGAGTTGTTAAATTTTGAGTGAGATTTTTATCCTGTTGTATGGCCCTGGGGGTATAGGAGTTTGTAAGGCTGTCATGAAATACTTGTTAGTCTTTTTATTCTAGATGTTTTGACATAAATGTTCTGAGTATGTAGTTGATTTGTAGAATGTGTTTATGTTCCTTTTGTGTTCAGTTCCTGTTAGGTTTGGAGAGTGTGCTCTATATGGAATTACTAGTCCTTGTTCTTCAGAGTATTTCATGATATCATAGGGTCATTCATAGCATCTTTATGCTCTTGGGAGATTGCATAGTTTTATTTTATTTGCGTTGTTTAGACCAAGTTTTATAATAAGTTTATTGGAGGATCTGCAGTGTCTTGTGTAGAAAGGCTTGTTAGAGTTTTTCTATGCATGTAATTTTCACATGCATGTCCCGAGTATGTAATTAACTTTTAGAGAATGCATTTATGTTTATGTTCTTTTGGTGTTCAATTCCTGTTAGTTTTGGACATATTTATTTAGTTTTGTGCTCTATTAAGAGTTACTAGTTCTTGTTCTGGACACCATTTATATGCTCTCTTTGTTGTACAAAGTGTTTCATGGTATCCTAGCACAGTTATGCTCTTTGGAGATTGCATAGTTCTGTTTTTTTTTTAATATAAATCTTTATGCATCGTTTAGATGGAGTCTAATACTAAGCTTAATGGAGGAATTGCAGTGTCTTGTGTAGAAAAGCTTGTACTATATCCAGAAACCCTTGATCTCAGGTCAGAATCAGCCATGATGTCTGTTAGGGGGATGTATAGGAGTGCAGTATCTACTATCTACTTCTAGGCATATGAATTGAAAAAAAATAAGAAATGGCTAATGAGTTGAATGTTTTAGACTTCTAGAAACATTCTGTTCACCATGCATAATCACGGTCTTATTCTAAACATTTCTGATGAAGTAATAGGAGTAATGGGTGTCTCATTGACTTAAATGTGGACTGGCTTTTACATCACAATATCACATAGCTTTTGAATTTAGTGAATATGACATGATATTTTGATGGATGTTCTTGAAGCTGGAATTCATTTTTTAACCTTGTATTATATTTTTTAGAATCCCATCCGTGAAGAAAAGTGACAAAGCGGATGACGTAGACCCCATTCAACCTGTATACGTTGGAGAAGTTCCACAAGTAGTTCGTGATGAGCAAGCTAACATGTTGCAGAAACATCTTTCTGGTTAGTATTATACACAATTTCAATTTCCCGAAAGGCTATCATGTTGTTTCTTGTAATGTCACGCTGACATCATTTCGACAGGTGATACAAGCATATCAGGTGGAATGGACAAAGGAACCTCACTGGCATGGATCATATGCGGAAGCAAACTTTTCGTCTGGAGCTACCTATCACCAGCAGCTTCTAGAAAATGTAAGGTTCTTAAACTTCCGTCCAGCATACTCGAAGATGCAGATATTAACAAGACTTCCAGTAACGCATGGTTGCTTTGTGTTCTCGATTGGGACCACAATACGTTGGGTACAAACAAGATTCTTCAACAAAGAACTTGTGTCGGTGTTCTCTTATGCAATAAGAAAACGCGAGCATTTGTATATTGGCCCGATATATATTCTTCCTTACCTTCATTCACTTACATCGATCAATCAGATTCTATAACCACCACCTTAAACAAGCAGCAACGGGTATCTTATAGCTCATTGATTGCTTCCGCTATTCCTGATAAGAAATATTTCTGCATTGCTCTTGCGTGTAGCTCTAATGGTCAACTTTGTAAATACGTTTGCTCACCTACTGGCATTCAGTGTCAAGAGACTGTAACTGTATCCTCTCAAGGAAGTCAACTCTCTAGTCCTAAGGGGTACTTACGGTCAATGGTTTGGCATGTACCGTATGATTCTGTGAAAGAGTCAAAAAGGAGGTTTCTGTTGTTGACTGATCATGATATACAGTGTTTCTCCGTCGATCTTTCTACCGATTCTAGCCTGTTGAAGATATGGTCGCATGAAATAGTCGGAAATGACGGTGATGTTGGTATACAAAAGGGTCTAGCTGGACAAAAGAAAATTTGGCCACTTGATATGCAAATGGATAGTAACCGAAAAGTAATGACGGTTCTTGTTGCCACTTTTTGCAAGGATCGGGCCACTAGTTCAAGCTACATAGAATACTCTCTTTTAACCATGCAATACAAAGCTGGGATTGATGTGTCTTCCGAATCGAGTTTCCGCTCACACGATAAAATCTTGGAGAAAAGATCTCCGATTGAAGTAATAATTCCAAAAGCTAGAGTCGAAGACGAAGACTTTTTGTTTTCAATGAGGTTAAAAGTTGGTGGAAAACCTTCTGGATCGTCAATTGTACTGTCGGGTGATGGAATTGCAACAGTTGTACGTTACTGGAGAAACACTAGTCGGCTTTATAAGTTTGACTTACCATATGACGCTGGGAAAGTTCTAGATGCTTCCGTTTTCCCTTCTGACGATGGAGAAGACGGTGCGTGGGCTGTTCTCACTGAGAAAGCTGGAGTCTGGGCCATCCCTGAGAAGGCGGTTTTGCTTGGTGGAGTTGAGCCGCCAGAAAGAAGTTTGTCACGTAAAGGAAGCTCTAAAGAAGAATCGACAAATGTTTCGTTTGCAGGAAACATCGCTCCAAGACGGGCTAACTCAGAGGCATGGGATTCCGGAGATCGACAACGTGCTGTTTTTACCGGAATTGCACATAGGACCGCGCAAGATGAAGAATCTGAAGCTTTACTGGCTCAGTTTTTTCATGAGTTTCTTCAGTCTGTTGACGTTAATGGTACACTGAATAAACTTCAGAATTCAGGGGCGTTTGAAAGGGACGGAGAGATTAATGTGTTTGCTAGGGTTGGCAAGTCGATTGTTGACACGTTAGCTAAACATTGGACAACTACTAGGGGTGCACAGATTTTAGCTCTATCTGTTGTATCTACACAACTTTTGGATAAGCAGCAGAAGCATAAAAAGTTTTTACAGTTTCTTGCTCTGTCTAAATGCCATGAAGAATTGTCTGCTCGACAGAGTATGATTACTAATCAATTTATTTGCATTCTACTCATATTTTATCGCTGTTGAATACCCTGCTATGCATTACTTAACCATTACTGACACTATATATCACTACACTTTGTTTTTATTTAAAACTGTGTTTTTTGCGGGTGAGTGGGTTAAGAACACTATATATATCCTTGCACTTATGTTTTTGTTTGAAATTATGACAAAGTGTTCATGAAGCTAAAATGACTATTCTCTGGTAGATAAATTAAAGCTCCGGGAGTTCACCTCTAGATATATTTGATGATACCCTATATTATAGCTTGTTTAGACCTGGTAATACCTATTAAAAATAGCTCAAATAACCAATTTTGTGTATATACTCGAGTCTATTTGGATAAAAAGAAAATGCTATACAGGTCAAATTGGACACTACATAAAACAGTGCATGAAATTCAGTGGGTTCAAATGGTGAATTGGGTCAATTGGGCAGTTAAGGACATAGCTATGCTGAAGTGATGGTGTCTCCTACGTGATACACATTAAAATTGATATAAACCATGTACTAGATATTTATAAGTATGAAAATCTATTTTATCCAGAACAATATTATATTTTATACTATTAGTAACAATTATAATGCGCAAAGTTGTTCATAAACTGCATTATAATCTTCCTTTATTATTTGTTAACTAGCAATATTTATCTTTGTTATTTCTAATATATTGGTTATTTGTGAAATTTGAAAGAAGGAAAACTAAGAGAGTCCATCAAATCCAGCGTGACCCGTTTTACCCATGACCTATGCGCTTTTGAAGTTGACTTTTTTGACCCATTATAAACCCGATCCAGCCTGTTCTTCCAACACCTCTAGTTTTTTTTTGTTTCACTATTAGCCTACGCTAGTTAGTTTTGAATAAACAGATTGTTGTTGGTATACTATATATAGATTACACCTCTGGCATTTTTAACTACTTGCTAGGAGCATTCACCAATTTATATACTTTTGTGCATACTCTTAATATCCAATAACACTCATATTTTTCCTTTTTATCAGGAAAATCGTTACAGATCATAATGGAGCATGGTGAAAAGCTTGCTGCTATGATTCAACTCCGAGAGCTTCAGAACCTGATTAGGCAGCAGGCGTCAGCTAACTCACAAAGCGATCTTTCCGGTTCTATCTGGGACCTGATTCAGCTAGTCGGCGAAAAAGCCCGTCAAAACACGGTTCTTTTAATGGACAGAGACAACGCAGAAGTGTTCTACAGTAAAGTATCCGAACTTGAAGAAGTATTTCATTGCTTGGAGAGAAAGTTAACTCTCATAATCAGTGAAGAGATGCCGTTGAAATTTCAACTTCAAAGAGCATGTGAACTGTCCAGCATGTGTGTAACGTTACTAAACACGTCAATGAACTACAAGGATGAGAATCACATGTGGTACCCCTCACCGGAAGGATTAACGCCGTGGTATTGTCAGACTGTGGTTAGGAGTGGGATGTGGACTCTTGCGTCTTTCATGCTTCATTTGTTGACCGAAATGGACCACCTTGATACGTCTTCGAAACTTGAGTTTCATTCTCGGTTAGAAGTTTTGGTTAAAGTGTTACTTGAAGCGTACTCTGGTGCTGTTAGAGCTAAAGTTGAACGTGAAGAAGAACACGGTGGTTTATTAGAAGAATATTGGAATAGGAGAGACACACTTCTTGATTCACTTTATCAGCAAGTGAAGAGTTTCAACCAGGTAAACCTATCCATTATTTATTTTTTAGTAAAATGCCATTTTTGTCCCCGAGGTTTGGTCAGTTTTGCGACTGTTTGTTTTTCTGCATTTGGATATATTGCCATTTTCATCTAGCACGATAACTCCATCCATTTTTCTCTATTAAGTCAGGGGTATTTCCATCTTTTTCGCTAACTTGAAGGACAATTCAGTTTTTTTCACTTTATGTAAAAAGACCGAATACCCCTGAAAAAGATTGTCTTTTAGGTTAACAAAAAAGACGAAATTACCCTTGACTTAACGGAGAATAACGAGCCGGATGAAAATGGCAAGATTTTAAACCTTTTGGATTCGAATGAGGAAAAACAAACCTTTGAATGGAAGTCGCAAAACTGGCCAAACCTTAGGGACGAAAATGGCATTTTCCTCTTTTTGACAATGTGAAGCTTAAATATTTGAAGCTTGATTGACACATTACTGATTTTATTGGTATTTTCAGGGTTCAAATGAAGTGGTGGAAGAGCAAAACAAAGAAATCGCTCTAAAACTTTCATCGAACTTGCTGGCTATTGCAAAACGACATGAAGGATACCGGACGCTTTGGAATTTGTGCTTTGATCACAATGATTTGGAACTACTCCGAAGTCTAATGGTATGGACGCAGACAAGTTATTCATTTGATATATTTAGCTCATCTTACTGACTGTATATATTCACACAGCATGACAGCATGGGCCCAAAAGGAGGATTTAGCAACTTCGTGTTCAAACAAATGTACAACAACAAACAATTCTCTAAACTTATGAGACTTGGTGAGGAGTTTCCAGAAGAGCTCGCAATATTTCTGAAGGAGCATCCAGATCTCCTCTGGCTTCATGAGATATTCCTACATCAGTCTTCATTGGCTTCCGACACTCTTCACGTTTTGGCACTTTCTGATGGTGATAGTTCAATCTCTGAAGTTGTGGACCCCACATCTTATGAGGCCAAAACTGAACTGACATTGGCCGACAGAAGGCGGCTTTTAAACCTCTCGAAGATTGCTGCTGTGGCAGGTTTGTCTTCTGTACTTAGAATTCATTGTAGCTGATTATATCTGATTTTTTTTTTTTATTTGCAGGAAAAAATGTTGATTCTGATACCAAGTTGAAGCGCATTGAAGCTGACTTAAGAATTCTGAAGTTGCAGGTACGTTGCCTTCAGTCTGTAATATGTTTCTCAGTACTTGTAGTGACGTTTATAGCCACACTTGATAGTTCTACAAATTGGTCGATTTGGGTGGCTGTTTTATCTCGTACGGGTAAAATTGGTCAAACTAAAAAAAATAACCAGCAGAGGAGCAAATGGATTTTTTTAACATAAAGCCTCCTAACTTCCAAAATTTGCTTTTGAGTCATAATTAACACACGAATAAGCTGTAAGAGTTTCATTCAAGAAACTAGTGGGTTACCACTCCGCAGCGGGTTCGAACGTAAATAAAATAAGCAAACGCGAGATTAAAAGTTGTTTGATGTTTTAGTTAAGGGGCTAAACATGTCATTATTAAAGTTGGTGGGCTAAACATGTCATTATTAAAAGTAAGGGGCTAAAGTTGTTTATTTTCAAGTTAAGGGACTAAAGTTGTTTATTACTAAAGTCAAGGGGCTAAGGGTGGCAAAAATAGCATATTTATAGTATATATATGACAATAAAAAGGTTTGTGAATCAACCCATTTCGACATGTAGCAACAATGCAATGTTTAAACCTGAATCCGATTCGACTCATTACCGCACCTGGCCGAGTATATCATCAGTTACTTTACACGTTTATAAACTTATGACTCTGCAGCAAGAAATTTTGAAACTGGTTCCCGAGAACGAAGAAATACAAGAGCTAGCACAGAAGCTTCTCCCACCAGCCGAGCTGATTCAACTATGCCTCAATATTCAAAACAAGCAACTGGCACTGTACGCGTTTGACGTGTTTGCATGGACCAGTCTCTCCTTCCTGAGGTGCAACACAAGTCTTCTAGAAGAATGCTGGAAAAACGCCGCCAATCAAGACGACTGGGAAACCATAAACCAGACAACCGTGGCTAAGGGCTTGACCGATGAGGAAGTCCTGGAGATTCTTAAAGAAACGGCACTTTTTCAAGCTTCACGCAGGTGTTACGGACCCGAAGCCGAAACTTATGAAGGCGGGTTTGAACAGGTGCTTCCATTGAGGCAAGAAAGTTCGGAGATATCGTCAGTGGAAGGTATCTTGATGCAGCATAGAAGTTTTCCGGATGCTGATAAGTTGATGGTGACTGCGATCATGTTGGGAAGTGTTGCAACTGATGCCACGTTGGAAGATGGTCCTTCGCCTATGGAGTGAAGGGATGGGTCTTCTAGTTGCGTGTTAGTTTTTTGTGATGATGATGACTTGCACCATATGATATATCGGTCAGCTTTTGGTCCCTAATATTTGATGGGTTTTGTCGATTTATAAGTTGTATTGCATTAAGAACAAGTTATCGTTGCACAAAAGGATTGATGTCCACAACCACTTATGTACGTAGGGTTTCATGATTACTAGCCCCTTTTGAAATTCAAACGCATTTGGATCGAGTTGAACTAGTTTATACTGGTTCTGGTGTTTTTAAAGTTGGATCATGAACCAGTTATGAACTTAGAACTATGTAGTTTTCTAAGTTAGAAAAAGCAATAGACACCTGTTGGTATCTGGACTGGTTTAACTCTTTTGGGACCCCAAGGCGAAGTGAAATTGTGATGCCCTTTTTGGGGTTAGGATGTCATCGTTTGATTTTATAATTTTGATCCGGTTCGGGTTGAGTTGAGACAAATGTTGTATGAAGAAGATTTTAGTTCTGGTCGAATAATTTTGAAAGTTATTCATTATGTATTTTTAGTTTTGAACCAATTAGAGAATTTTATAAAACTAGATATAAGTTTGGCAGAATATTTAGTTTTGAATCATTTAGAGAATTTTATAAAACTAGATATAAGTTTGGCAGAATATACTAGAATCTAAACTCAAGTTTAACCCAAACCAATATTACTGTAACTCCGATTTTTCTAAACTTATGTAGTTGTATTTGAGAACGAAAAAACTAACTAGTACTAATTTGGAAGCTTAAGTATGACCACTAAAAACTAACTAGTTGTACTAAATTGGAAGCTTTAGTATGACCACTTTTACTTGGCTGCTGTACTTGTGGTTAAAATATTGTAAAGGTTAACTGGTTAGGTGAAGCTAATGTTGATTGGATTGACGAAACCACACATGAATCAAAAGAAATTGCTTGGATTGAATTGAGGGTCGTATGAACTATCAGAATGAACTATTTGATTGGTATACTCAAAAGTTTGAACGGATTAAACTCAATTCGTAACAAGAATAAGATTGTATTCTTTGAGAGTATTGAAAATACCGTATGAACTCTTCTGTGAATAGCCTCTGTATTGGGTTTTGAACAATCTCTCTGAATCCCAAATGCGGACCAGTTTTCTTCTACAAAAACTAAACGACCAAATCTTTTATTTAAATGTCATGCTGGATCTGTTAATTTATCTCATATTTGTTAAATGAAAGATTACAATTGTAATTAGAGATGGGCATAATCGGGTTTTATTGAAACCCGGAATTGGTTCCAAACCGAACCCGGTTCTAGTTGGTTGACATTGGAACCGGGTCTGATGTGGAACCGGGTCCGGTTCTTACCCGGGTTCACACCACAGAATATGAAACCGTGTGGAACCGGGTACGGGTTTCCGGAACCGGGTACTGTAGGAACCGGGTACGGGTACTGTGTGGAACCGGTTTCGGGTACAATGGGGAACCGGTCATGTGAGTTGTCAATCAAAACCTGCAAAAACACTATTAGGAACCGCTTCTGACACAATTATCAATCAAGTTTACTTGTTGGTTCACTACCCCTTTGTTGTCTAGCCGTCTCGTCTCTAACGACATTCAACATGGTTATAAGTGAATCCCCGCTTGTTTCATCGTTAGAGGCCGTCGACTGAGACTCAAACAAATTTGTATGATTTTTTTCTCCATATTTTTTTAAATAATGATCATAAAGCTTGGTCATACACTCATTGAAAATGTTTTTTGTTTTTGCTTTTAAAGTTGGATTCTCCTCATGCATATCCAACTTGTCAGAAATTTCAACACCCGGTACGTTTAAAATAGGATTTAAAGCGGCGGCACATAGAAAAACGGGTGGTAATTCCAAAAAAATTTTTAAAAATTTTCAATCATCGGTGTCATCATATTCCTCAACATGTCACTAGAATTTTCAAACTTTTTAAAGTTTGTTGTTATCAAATACAATTGGTCCACAACTTTAGAACTAGTAGGATAATAAACACCGGAAATCAAAGTCATTGAAGTTTTAAAAACTTGTAAAAAAGTACTTAGGTTATGAATATTTGCCCAAGCCGTGTCGGGAAAGGGGACGACAAGGTACTCATCACTTAAAGTTGTATGAAATGATTTTAAAGTGCCCATTTGTTTTAAAGTCATTTCAAACATATGACAAGTTGAATTCCAATGGTCGGTATATCCCAATTTGGTCCAATAATTTTTTGGTTACATCTTTACAAAGTTTTTTGTATTCTTGATATCTTTCTTTTCTACTTTTGAAAACATCTTGAAGCATACCTCTACTTATAATAAAATCCGATAGAATTTATCTTTTAAACCGGTTTGCACTACTAAGTTAATAATATGTGCAACACATCGTGTGTGAAAAAAAACACCATCAACTATTGGTTTGTACTTCAACTTTAATTTTTCAATCGCCATTGTGTTGTTTGAAGCATTATCAAACGATATTGAAATTTTTTTATCTTCTAAACAATATTTAATTATTGTGCCATTTATAATTTTATAAATATTTTCTCCCGTATGAGGAGATGGAAACTCGTCAAACGCAATCGTACGCTTCATCATTTGCCATGTATCAGGATCAACCCAATGAGCGGTGACACAAATGTACGATTCCGGTAAACCGTGTGGAGCCGACCACACATCACTAGTTAAGTTTACACTAGTTTTTAAATTTTAAAAAAAATTAATTCTTTTTTGGCATTTTCCCATAAACTTAAACAATGGCGTTTTAAAGTGCGACGACTTACATGTTTATAGCGAGGTTGTAGCGTCTCCTGAATAAGCTTAGTAAGATCGGGGTCGTCGAAGTGTCCAAACGGCAACGCTTTTTGTATCACCAACTTCGCCATCCGATCCCGAGCTAACTTTTGTTCATAACGAAAAATGGTACCATCTTTAGATAGTTGAACTTGACCGGATGTCATGTATTTTAAACCTTTACAATACTTTTTAATATGCTTCGTTAACGTTGAGTTTGAATCCTTGACTAATTGTAATTTGTAACCTGTGAGTATGTCAGCCTAATGCCAAGGCCCATAATCACATTGTCCACTAACCATATGCACATGCCAATATATTAGTTTTATCCCAATTAGCCCAACTAGTAACAATACCCACGAGATTATCGGCCCAATTAAACAAATACATCCGGCCCAAATATGATCACACACACACTAACTCGTTACAACAATCAAGTTCGTCATTCCTGCATCACCTAACTCGATTAACTATAACGAGAGTGTCTATTCGACGGGTTACTCCAACATCACTATGAATGTCGATAATCACTAAATTAACAGATAGAGGACTTTTGTAAAGCATGAAAAATTAAGCAAAATAAGCTCAAGAATTACCGAATTTCGTTAAGAATTAGAGGAGAAATCGAAGAATGAAGATACGATCCCTAGAATCAATCCTTGCTTGAATATGTGAGTTTGAGGAGTTGTTAATTGGATTGGAAGGTAGGGAATGACGTGACATGGTGTTATGGTTCGAATGTTATCAGTTTTGGAGTTTTGGAGTCTATGGTTAACAATTTCGACAAGTTCTTTCAAGCTCTTGAAAAGCTTTAATGATGTTAAATGGAAGCTTAATTTAGGTTAGTAAATGATGATAATGGATCGGTCAAGGGTAGTGATCAGTTTCTCCGCGAAAACCAAGTCTAACGGGACTTGAATGGTGGTCTAACGTCTCGTTAAAAAGGGCTCGGAAATTGGGTCGGGTTTGAATCGGTAGCCAGGTGGCGTTTGGATGTGTGTAGCGAAGAAGAAAGGGAACATATCATGTTCTGGGTTGAGTTTTTAAGGCATGTGGGTGCTGGTTTATCACCAAGAGCATTGCAGCTCAACTAGTTAATGCGATACTTGTTTAAGGAGGGGACCCGGCTTCGCATTTCCGCACTTTTCTTATTTAGCAAGTTGTAATTGTATTTCTATTTTTTTAGAAACTTATCATCGTGTCATAATTCGTATTTCAGTTTCCAATCTTGTAATCCGAGAGTTTGATGGTAATGGAAATACATTTTTATTCAAATTTGTTTATGCATAAATATATGACACTTAATCAATCTCGAATACGTGCTTTATATACGGAACCAAATTATATTTGATGTTTAAATTATATTCCGAATCATACTCATATCACATACATATCCCTTAAGATGCCCCCCCCCCCCAGAAAAAAAACAGCCAGAGCTGGTCGTGGCCTACGATGCTGGGCGTATAAAATGTTTAAAAACGCGAATTTTGTCTCCATTTTCCTCCTTTCAACCTCCAACTACCCCATTTAACACCCAAACCCTAATCCCAACTATAAATACAACCCTTTACCACCTCCTAAACACTTTCCAAACACCTTAATAACTACCAAAACATCAAATCTTCTCCATTATTCAAGTTCTTGGCAGAAAGTTCCAAGTGTTCTAAGTGAGTTCTCACTCACTTTTCTTTACATTTCTTCCTCTTGAAAGTTTGGAACACCTCTAGGAGTGTTTCCACAAGTTTACCATGGTAAACTAAGGTGGAACATCACCATTTTGAGGTCCAAACTTTCTGTTTTGGAAGAACTTTATGTAAATCTTTATAAACTTTACTTTTTCATGTGAATCTTGTGCCTGCCATGTTCCTAAACTCATCCATAGTTATGGGAATTGTTTATGGTTGATTCTCATAAGTTTAGAGGTCCAAGAACCTCATAAGCTTTATGTTGTGATAGGGTTTAGACAACCCACAAGTGATGGAATCAACCAAGTCTACCAGAGTTCATATGGTAAGACTTGTGTTTTGATAAATGTGTGAATCTTGGAAGCCTTGGCTATCCTAACTTTATTCCACCACCTCACTTGATGATTTTATACATAATATATAACTATAAACATAACCTAATTCTTGATGTTGAACGGATTATGGTTACACGTCATGAAAGTAGGTTATATTATCTATGTTTTAAACCTCTCGTTACGATTCTAATGAGTAAGTTTTTGACCCATGAAATCACATGAAAATAATAGTGTAAAAAACGAGCGCTTAAGGCTAGATAATATACTTTTATATACTTATATTTCCGAATCCAGACTCTCCACAAACTCCTAATACTCACACACATTCGTTTCCCCATGTAGGGGTAACTTCGGTGTTTCCATTCCATCAACTCATCAACTTTGCGGTTTAACTCAGAAAGCTTGCAAAAGCGTGAGTATACATGACTCCCTTTTTACCTTTTACACTTTTGGGTGCAATACGAATATGCTATCAAAACCCACACAATCACATACTTTATGCTTAGAACTAGAGGTGTACTAAAAACCGGTTTTAGAACCGAAACCGGAAAAAAAACAGAAACTGGTTTTTTAACCGGTTTTAGAACCGAACCAAAGCAGCGATTATAGACCGGTTAGTGATCTTTATCTTCGAAACCGGTTTTAATGGACCGGTTTGAGTTTAAAAAAACCGGTTAGTAACCGAAACCGGTTATAAAAAAACCGGTTTTTGTTTTTGAAGAGAAAAAACGGTTCGGGTAATAACCGGAACCGGTTTTTGAAAACAACCGATTTGTACACCTCTACTTAGAACACAAACAAACAATCTAATATACGTGTTTGATTCGTTATACTTGAATTTATATATGCTAGACTATTCTTATGCTTTATACTTGTCATTAACTTCGTACAAGCCTCCCTTAACATGTATAACGCTATAGGATTAACGCACCGCCCGTATTCTGAGATCATGTTAAGTAAACAAAACGGTCTATTCATTACTATGATTAGATTACGCTAGCGTGAATCTTTGGGTTGACACGTATAGTTGCATGCTAGTATCTTATGTTAGTTCTAGTTAACTATTATGCCATGTGGATTCGTTAAAACTTTTATACATATACTAGTAATCAAACTTCCATGCTCGCCAATACTTTTGTATTAAACTATACTTTAAACACACCTTTAAATTTAGCACTTTTTTGTATTTTGTTTTTATTCAACATGTTGTAATTTGTTTCAAACGATTGTACTTGTTTCTTAGAAATGAAATGAAGTTTACTTTATTAAATATTGTCACAATTAGTGTTATGACGACTCTTGCAATCTCGTTTTCATTCCGCCCCGATGTTTCCGCCATCAGTTAGGAACCACCCTTTATCGTGAGAATCAGTGTGAACTGAACATTCATTTTCGGGTAAATTACTTTTTGAGTCCCTGTGTTTTAGGAGTTTTAACTACTTGAGTCCAAAAGCAAAAAGTTTAACGCCCTGAGTCCCCATAAGGATTTTCCTTAACCTTTTGAGTCCAATTTTTTAACTCTGTTTGAAATTTTTGTTAGTTTTTCATTGAAAGACTAAAATGCCCCTGCACATTGATTACTCTCCCTCTCTTTCTTCCTCATCTCTCTCTTCTGTAACATCCGTCAAAAACGGATTTACCAAACCCGCTCCGTTTAGCAACCGAACAGTCAGTCAAAATTTTCGTTGCGAATTAAATGTCCAAAACATTTTTAAACGATCCGTAATCAATTATTATACGCGAATATATATTTAGTTTTTGAAAAACTGTCAAAAATCGCAAAATAAAAATGAAATACATCTGCCGGGTTTCGAACCCGGGTCTGTACCGAACCAGAATCATGACTTAACTCTCACACATAAACCACTGCGCCGCTTGTTCTGTTTGTTATATATTTCAATCATTTAATTGATAAAGTGTCGTTACAAATTCAAAACCGGCGCCCAAACGGTTCAGTCGTCGGAATCCCGGAATATTCGCGAGTTTTAACACCAATTTACGTTATAACGTAAACCTTTAATCACATATCGGTTATAACCGATGTTTAAAGTCCGCGACCAAATTCATAACCGCCGGAAAATTTAAATATCGAACACAGTCGGAATTCAGACCAAGTGCATTGACGATTTGTCCTATAAATTGACCCACAACCGACGACAAACACTTTCGCTCAAAAATCACACCTTTTCTCGGCGTAATTCCACTCGCCGGAATAAACCTGTTCGTCGCCGGAAAACCGGTTTCCCCATTGCCGAGCTTTTCTGAACCTCTGAAGCTTATACCGGAGATACCCATACTCTTTCCAAGTTTTTCGGAGACTTGCTGCTGCAAGACACCAGACGCCGGAGTTGTTTTCTGTCGCCGGAGTTCTGCCGGAAAACAGAGGAAAGCGAGTCGGTATACCTCACGCTTATTTTCCTTTCTTTTTACTTCTATCTTACCAGTAATTAACCTAAAACATTAATGAAACTTGAATAAAACTCGAACCAGTCAGACCCGATTTCTGGTTCAACATTGACGAAGAAGACGACGCACTTTCGTTAACATATAAGTATAATATAATTCAAGAAATTAATCGGGTTAGACACACAGTCCAGCGGTGGACTGTGTGCACATAAAACGCTAACGTCTCAAGTTCGAATCCCGGCTCGTACACGCTGCCTTAATAAAAAATCAAGTTTTTGTTTAACTGAACCGGATCGCCACAGATATATGTTAAATATATTGTTAACCGGAATAATAACCAAGTTAGACACACAGTCCAGCGGTGGACTGTGTGTTTGATTATATCGCTGGTCACGAGTTCGAGTCCGGTCTTCAGCACCGACTCGGACAATTATCTTCTCTTTTTAATTAAGGCAGAAAAGGAAATAAATAATTAGTATTTAAGTATAATAAAAATCGAATGTTATAACATGTTGAACACACAGTCCAGCGGTGGACTGTGTGTTAGATTAAACCACAGGTCCCGAGTTCGAGACCTGTGGAGTGCAAAACCGGTCCGCTTAAACTGTTTTTAAAATAAAATGATTTTCTGTTAATTCTAATTAATGTATATATGAAATTAAAATCGGATATATAACGGGTTAGACACGTAGCTCAGTTGGTAGAGCTGCGTGCACGCGTACGGGAGGTCTCGGGTTCGAGCCTCACCGAGCGCACAACAATATGCCTCAAAACCGGTCAACGACCAGTCAAAGTCAACAGGTCAATGTCACTGTAGCAGAAAAAAAATAAAATATTTTTATTATTTTTATTTAATTATTTTAATTAAAAATCAATTATAAATACTTAAAAATAACATTTTTAAGATTAGAAAATAGCCTCAAACTCACAAAAATACACCCAACAATCCTACTAAAATAGTTTAATAAAATTCGTTTACTTACCAAACCATAATGCGATTTATCTAGGTTAAATCTCACTCGTGGTTAAAACCACTTCGCGTGCATTCAACGTCATCAACCGAACGCACCCACTGTGAGTGAATCTTACAATTCCCCCTTTTAAATTACACGTTTTGGGGTGTGTCATGTGTTATGAATTAATTTATTTATTTATTTAAACTTGTGCCATACCACATCATGACTTAAACTTAGATTGATTTATTGTTGTGATTTATTTATATTCCGTTTGTCAAATTACATGAAACTCATACATTAAGCCCATCAGTTCCTCATGGGAAACGAGTAGAACATCGCGTGCTTCAATTCAAATTCATTATTGTTCATGTGTGTTTTCATTGAGTTTATATTGTTTGTAGTTGTGTTATTCATATTATCATGTTTATGCAATTCATTCATCAGGCCCCTCAGTTCCTCGTGAGAGACGAGTTGAGCATCGCGTGCCTTTAATTGTTCCATTATTATTCATGAGTGTTTTCATTTAACATATTATGATTGTTGATCAAGTTACATCTAATTTTACTCATGTTTGGTTGTGCACATATTTCATAATCAATTTAAATGAATTGTTCAAATGTTTTCCATAGGATTCACTCGCCAACATTATGTTGATCCGAAAACCTTTTTACACATGATACAGGTGAACAGGTTGAAGCAAGGATAACATAGGATATGCCTTAGAAGAGAACAAAGAAGTTTAGATCGTAGTTAGATCATGTTGTAGCAATCATTGTAAATTTCCATTTAAATTGTATTAATGAATATGAAACGTTTAATAAATGTCATGAGCTTTGATGATAACCCAATCATGCCCCGATCACCTTATCCGCTGCGGGTTGGGGTGTGACAGATTGGTATCAGAGCCATGACTATAGGGATATAGGATAGGTTATTAGACCCTTAGAGCCTATACTATAGTCTGCCTAAATTTTAAATTGATTAGGTGGTTACATACAAACTTGTGATATTTATTTGTTTCATATTTGTTTACATTTCAGTCAAACATACATGCTCATATACATATTCATTATACATATATACATATTCATTATACATATATCGATGTTCATGTGTTCAATTTATTTTCATACTCTCGTTATCCAAAGATTTTATGCAATTTTCAATTCTCATCAAAGTAAGTTCTGCGACGGGCATGTAGTAACTGGAAGGGTACAAGTACCGGTAGTCGGAACGTCCTGTCTAGGCTGGCATTCGTATAAATCCAATATAACGGACCAGTTTGCCTACCTGGGGACCAACGATGAGAGTACGAAGGACCTATTAGGCCAAAGCATGCCACACCAAACGTCGTTCGAACTAACCCTACTTTGAGGTGTCATCGTGTCTACACCTGGACACATTCCGAACATCACACGTTGTATACATATTTCTCGATTTTCCCGGGTTTTTGTGTACGCAACCAGGCAAGAAACCGTGCGAACCATATGAAAAACCGGTATTCATGGGGGCCCACATGATTACACAAGGTAAAGTATGGCGGCATGACGGGCCTAACAGTGAGCAAAGCCCAAGACATCCTATGGATGTAGTATTTTTGTATAATTATTTTATAAATGATCATTCTTGAATGCGACCCATGATCCCAAAAGCATCCAACTCATACTCTTGTCATGTATTCATTGTAGATGTCTTCTAACCTCGCCCGTAGGAAGCCGAGAGCAAGAAAAGCCCGCGATCGCATGGCTGCCTTAATCGCTCAACAAATGGCTGCCGTAATACCCAACATTGTAATCCAAGTTCAACAAGCACTTACCAATAATCCTGTCAATCAAGCAAACCAAAACATTTTCAACTCTTCCCCAAACACCACTAAATGCACCTACAAGCATTTCAAATCATGCGACCCTCCGAAATATAAAGGGACTGAAGGTGTCACCGCACTCCTCCATTGGTTTGAAGAAATGGAGAATACTTTTCTAAATTGCGATTGCCCTGATGATCGCAAAGTGCGTTATGCTACCGGTCGACTATATGGGATAGCACTTACTTGGTGGAATACAGAGAAGGCAAAACGAGGTGTTGAAGATGCTATGACCCTAACTTGGAACGAATTGAAGGAAATCATGACCAGACGATTTTGCCCAAGGAGCGAAATCAAGAAGCTTGAAGATGAATTTTATTCATTGAAGCAAATGGAAGGAGACCACATCACCTACAACAAAAGGTTCCTCGAATTACATCAAATGGTTCCCAACATGTTTACTCCCCTCTACCGTTTGATCGAGCACTACATTCGTGGTCTTCCGTCAAAGATTCAAGACCCTGTGATAAGTACCAAGCCTGCAACTTTGGAAGCAGCAATGGAGCTAGCAACAGAGCTCACCGAGAACCGAATTCGAAACAAAGACTTCAAGGAGGAAAAGAAGAAGGATAAAGAATCGACTGAAACCTCCGACTCCACCCAAACCGAATCCCCTTCTCAACCCAATCCTAAGAGAAGAAGAGTCGGGCGACTTTTCGCTGCTACTCAACGAAATCAACTCGTTTTTCACGCTATACCCATCCGAGCTGTCCCAATCACCCAAGTGGCACCCAACTCAGCTTACCCAAATAAGAAACCATATCTCGGACCTCACCCTCGATGCAACAACTGTTTTTATCACCATCCCCTTACTTTACCTTGCCGGCTATGTACAACTTGTGGACGTTATGGTCATTTGAGCAATGTTTGTCGCACCTTTCAAGACCAAACCTTTTCCCCTACTCAAAACATGGCCCAAACTTATCACCAACCCCAACACCCCATGTTCCCATATGCTCGAGCTTGCTTCAATTGTGGCGACCCTACCCACCTTAGAAACACACGCCCTCAAATGGTTAACGTTATCAACACTCAAGCCCAATCAAACCCAGTTAATCAAGTAAACCAAGAAAACCCAACCACTATGCCACCAGCAAGAGGAAGAGTCTTCAATATCAACGCCAACCTTGTCGAAGATAATGACGGCCCTGATGAAGATACTCAGCTAGTCCTCTTCGCCGAAGATCCAGATTCAACTTCTATTGTTTAGTCTTATGTTTTTCTTTATCACATGTGTAGACTGTTAGAGAAATTATTGGATATTATATATTATATATTGTTTTCGGTATATGCTTTTGCCGAGGCCGTGGCTCCCCATCCATCGAGGTTGAGTTGGATCCCCATTTTATTATGTGGTTGATCTTGGCGTGCCCGCACGATCGGCTCCGTTTGTTTGAGCCTTGATCGGTTACGTAATTTTACATTTCAATACATGCAATACGTTCGGCTCCGTTTGATTGAGCCTTGAGCGCACATTTCAATTTACATTTCCGGTTCATGCAATACGTTCGGCTCCGTTTGATTGAGCCTTGAGCGCACATTTCAATTTACATTTCATGCAATACGTTCGGCTCCGTTTGATTGAGCCTTGAGCGCACATACAATTTCATTCAATACGTTCGGCTCCGTTTGATTGAGCCTTGAGCGCACAGACAATTTCATTATCAGTATCATGTGGTTGTGGTGTTTGTAGTAGAGTCGCATCGAACTAACCATAACTTGCGGATAAAGTCAATGAAAATTTGACAAGGATATGGTGGATACGCCGATGGTACTTCCTATATATAAGTATTCTTGTCAAATGATCGGAGGCATTATCAGGCGGTTATGAGAGGTTCCATGCATAGGCTGTTTGTGTGGTTAAGTTATTCATATTCAGTACATGCAATACGCTCGGCTCCGTTTGATTGAGCCTTGAGCACACAATTTCAATTTCAGTACATTCAATATGTTCGGCTCCGTTTGATTGAGCCTTGAGCACACAATTTCATTTTCAGTACATGCAAAACGATCGGCTCCGTTCGATTGAGCCTTGATCGCACAGATATATTTCATTTCAGTAATTTATGTTTGTTGTATTGATTGTAGAGTTATAGGACTAATCATAATTCACTGTTAAAACCAATGAAAATTTGACAAGAATATGGTGGATACGCCGCTGGTACTTCCTATATATAAGTATTCTTGCCAAAGGATCAGAGGCATTATCAGGCGGTTATGAGAAGTTCCATGTAGGATTTAGTATTGCCTTGGTGGGAATTTGTGTTACATTTATATCATCACGTTATTTAAAGGGATTGGATTGTGTTCCATTTCTACATAAATTAACCTCTCCATCATAACAAACGAGAGAGGAACTTCCATCATTCAAACATATATTTTTACCAGAATGTGGATTCAAATATTTGCTGTTGTGTTTATTCATGTTCAAATATTCGCTGATGTGTCTATTCATGTTCGAATCTTTGCTGTTGTGTTTATTCATGTTCAAATATTTGCTGATGTGTTCATTCATGTTCGAATATTTGCTGTTATGTTTATTCATGTTCAAATATTTGCTGATGTGTTCATTCATGTTTGGATATCAGCTGTTGTGTTTTTATTTATGTTCCATGTAGATTGTAGTGTTAGAAGTTTTGCCTTAGGATATAACCATATTTTTCCCAAACGTATCTTAACACATATGCATGATATCATTTTAGCAAATCATTTCTGCTTACCAATATTCATACAGTAGGCAACAAAAAGCGATTCCTGAATAGGGTACATAACCCTTACAAGGAACGTTACCGCCTCGAACAAAAACTTAAACCTTTATTTTTCTAAGCATACAACTGTCAAACAAAACATCATCACCCTTTTAGTCAAAATATATCATTATTTAAATTTCGGGACGAAATTTCTAAAAAGCAGGGGATACTGTAACATCCGTCAAAAACGGATTTACCAAACCCGCTCCGTTTAGCAACCGAACAGTCAGTCAAAATTTTCGTTGCGAATTAAATGTCCAAAACATTTTTAAACGATCCGTAATCAATTATTATACGCGAATATATATTTAGTTTTTGAAAAACTGTCAAAAATCGCAAAATAAAAATGAAATACATCTGCCGGGTTTCGAACCCGGGTCTGTACCGAACCAGAATCATGACTTAACTCTCACACATAAACCACTGCGCCGCTTGTTCTGTTTGTTATATATTTCAATCATTTAATTGATAAAGTGTCGTTACAAATTCAAAACCGGCGCCCAAACGGTTCAGTCGTCGGAATCCCGGAATATTCGCGAGTTTTAACACCAATTTACGTTATAACGTAAACCTTTAATCACATATCGGTTATAACCGATGTTTAAAGTCCGCGACCAAATTCATAACCGCCGGAAAATTTAAATATCGAACACAGTCGGAATTCAGACCAAGTGCATTGACGATTTGTCCTATAAATTGACCCACAACCGACGACAAACACTTTCGCTCAAAAATCACACCTTTTCTCGGCGTAATTCCACTCGCCGGAATAAACCTGTTCGTCGCCGGAAAACCGGTTTCCCCATTGCCGAGCTTTTCTGAACCTCTGAAGCTTATACCGGAGATACCCATACTCTTTCCAAGTTTTTCGGAGACTTGCTGCTGCAAGACACCAGACGCCGGAGTTGTTTTCTGTCGCCGGAGTTCTGCCGGAAAACAGAGGAAAGCGAGTCGGTATACCTCACGCTTATTTTCCTTTCTTTTTACTTCTATCTTACCAGTAATTAACCTAAAACATTAATGAAACTTGAATAAAACTCGAACCAGTCAGACCCGATTTCTGGTTCAACATTGACGAAGAAGACGACGCACTTTCGTTAACATATAAGTATAATATAATTCAAGAAATTAATCGGGTTAGACACACAGTCCAGCGGTGGACTGTGTGCACATAAAACGCTAACGTCTCAAGTTCGAATCCCGGCTCGTACACGCTGCCTTAATAAAAAATCAAGTTTTTGTTTAACTGAACCGGATCGCCACAGATATATGTTAAATATATTGTTAACCGGAATAATAACCAAGTTAGACACACAGTCCAGCGGTGGACTGTGTGTTTGATTATATCGCTGGTCACGAGTTCGAGTCCGGTCTTCAGCACCGACTCGGACAATTATCTTCTCTTTTTAATTAAGGCAGAAAAGGAAATAAATAATTAGTATTTAAGTATAATAAAAATCGAATGTTATAACATGTTGAACACACAGTCCAGCGGTGGACTGTGTGTTAGATTAAACCACAGGTCCCGAGTTCGAGACCTGTGGAGTGCAAAACCGGTCCGCTTAAACTGTTTTTAAAATAAAATGATTTTCTGTTAATTCTAATTAATGTATATATGAAATTAAAATCGGATATATAACGGGTTAGACACGTAGCTCAGTTGGTAGAGCTGCGTGCACGCGTACGGGAGGTCTCGGGTTCGAGCCTCACCGAGCGCACAACAATATGCCTCAAAACCGGTCAACGACCAGTCAAAGTCAACAGGTCAATGTCACTGTAGCAGAAAAAAAATAAAATATTTTTATTATTTTTATTTAATTATTTTAATTAAAAATCAATTATAAATACTTAAAAATAACATTTTTAAGATTAGAAAATAGCCTCAAACTCACAAAAATACACCCAACAATCCTACTAAAATAGTTTAATAAAATTCGTTTACTTACCAAACCATAATGCGATTTATCTAGGTTAAATCTCACTCGTGGTTAAAACCACTTCGCGTGCATTCAACGTCATCAACCGAACGCACCCACTGTGAGTGAATCTTACAATTCCCCCTTTTAAATTACACGTTTTGGGGTGTGTCATGTGTTATGAATTAATTAATTTATTTATTTAAACTTGTGCCATACCACATCATGACTTAAACTTAGATTGATTTATTGTTGTGATTTATTTATATTCCGTTTGTCAAATTACATGAAACTCATACATTAAGCCCATCAGTTCCTCGTGGGAAACGAGTAGAACATCGCGTGCTTCAATTCAAATTCATTATTGTTCATGTGTGTTTTCATTGAGTTTATATTGTTTGTAGTTGTGTTATTCATATTATCATGTTTATGCAATTCATTCATCAGGCCCCTCAGTTCCTCGTGAGAGACGAGTTGAGCATCGCGTGCCTTTAATTGTTCCATTATTATTCATGAGTGTTTTCATTTAACATATTATGATTGTTGATCAAGTTACATCTAATTTTACTCATGTTTGGTTGTGCACATATTTCATAATCAATTTAAATGAATTGTTCAAATGTTTTCCATAGGATTCACTCGCCAACATTATGTTGATCCGAAAACCTTTTTACACATGATACAGGTGAACAGGTTGAAGCAAGGATAACATAGGATATGCCTTAGAAGAGAACAAAGAAGTTTAGATCGTAGTTAGATCATGTTGTAGCAATCATTGTAAATTTCCATTTAAATTGTATTAATGAATATGAAACGTTTAATAAATGTCATGAGCTTTGATGATAACCCAATCATGCCCCGATCACCTTATCCGCTGCGGGTTGGGGTGTGACATCTTCCTTCTCTCTCTCTATAAACCCTAACACCACCATCACTGCCACACCACCACCACCACGCTGCAACACTCATCTCCGGCACCACCACCGCCTCCACCACCATCATCACTGCACCACCACCACCGCACCACCACCATCACCACTGCACCACCACCACCGAACCACCACCATCATGATCACCACCGCACCACCACCATCACGATCACCACCGCACCACAATCATCACCACCACACCACCTCCACCACCATTGTAACAACCCGTATTTTCAAGTTGTTCATGTTTTCGTGTATTTATCTTGATCTTCAGTTTTGTACTTTGAGATTCGTTAATAGAAATGTTCGTATTAAATTAAATATGTTTTGACATTACATCACATTATTACATCACAACTAAACGCTATTTGAACGCTTATTTAACGCAACGATTCGCATATCTCATCGCTATCCCATCGCAATCGCAACACAATTGTTTAATTTGGTATATTGGAATTATGTGGTAATATGTCACACCCCAACCGATGGCGGAAACATCGGGGTTAGTGGCACTAGGCGACCATATTGTCTCACGAGAAATTCCGTAACAATTATCCAACAACATTACTTAACGTTTAACATCCCATACTATTAAACATAATATCTCAAACAACCATTACAGAAATTCTAATTTTCTCATAAAAACAACATGGTTCGATTTCCCCTAGATTTTTATTACAAACGTTCTAAACAAGATAAGCAAAATACTAAATAAAACTACTCCAAAGCAATCCAAGCTAAATCCTCAACCTGTTACATACGTTAAAATACAAGTCAATACAATTAAGTAAAGGTGAGCATACGAGTTTGAATGATACTAGCATAGTCAAGAAAGCCTTTGCGAAACAATCTAATTACATATCATGATACACCAAAACACTTAACATAACATAGGCTCATTTCTCATGCTAACTACCGTGAAAAGGCTTGCGCGACCATCCTAACTAGACCCCGTCGGGTGTTAGCCAAACTATAGTACCATACTAGCTAAGGAGGCAAGTTAACAAAAATAAGTCCTAGTCACATGTTTCTAGTATCACGTATCGAGCATATACAATCAGATTATTCGCGTGTGATAAACAATTTTGATTTGTGAAGTGATTTTGATATAGGAACGTATGTAACACCGAAAAAGTGCATTAAAGCGAAATGGGTCAAGTATACTCACTGTGGGTGCGTTTTGGTAAGACTTAAGATTCCGAGGAGAGTTGCGGAGTGCACCAGATCAGCCTGTAAACGAACAGAAGTGCATCAGTCTTTCGAAAAGCCGAAACGGTGAAGTTTGAGTTGAGCAGTAGCCAAGTTCGGGCGAACTTGTGTGTAAACACACAAGTTCGAGCGAACTTGTATGGGTGGTTTAGTGTCAAGTTCGGTCGAACTTGATGAGTTTCTTTGAGGAACTTGTCAAGTTTGGAGGAACTTGTCAAGTTCGGGCGAACTTGTGAGAAAACCTTATTGAGAAGACAAGTTCGGGCGAACTTGTATAGTTTCCTAAGAAACTAGGCAAGTTCGGGCGAACTTGTAAGAATTCCTTACTTAGATGACAAGTTCGGCCGAACTTGTATAGTTTCCTAAGAAACTAGACAAGTTCGGTCGAACTTGTGAAGAGTTTGGTGAGAATAGCCCAAGTTCGGTCGAACTTGACCCATATGGGTGCAAGTTCAGTCGAACTTGTCCAGGGAGTTGGTGATTCTTGAGCGAACTTGATGTTTTCGGGTCCAAAATCCTGCGTTTTCACGTCGTTTGCTGAGTAAATCGAGTGTTCATCCCTCCAACCCTGTGCTACTGAGCAAACTTAGGTCGGAGAGGTCTTTTAGAGCCGTTTTAGCCGTTTTACAAAAGCGTGGGCTAATACGGACGAACTCGGGGTTCGTTCGGGTTAGTCCGGCTTGTGTAAACCAACATAAACGTCCTTGTGCTTCCAGATCTGGGATCTTAAATGATAAATGCTTCGTTTCATATCAGAAAATTAACAAAACATCATCAAAAGTCCGTATTTTGTGTAAAAATCAATGCTTTAAAGGTTTTGCTCAGATTAAGCATAGATCTGAGTGAAAAACAAAAGTTTTATGGAAAAAAGATGAAGATTTTCGTAAACAGAGAAGATTTGATGAAAACGAAGGCAATGCCTTGTGCCAAAATCGTTGTAAAACGTTGATAAACATCGTTGTAGTTGAAATTAGTTTGATTCTTACTTAGAAAACAGAGGGTTTCGGGTTTCGGGAGCTCAGAGTGAAGTTGCAGCAAGTTCGAATGAGAGAATGGGGCTGACTATTTATAGGCGAAGGCAAAAATGGAGGCTGGTGGAGTCAAGTTCGGCCGAACTTGCATGTTCTCATGCAAGTTTGCGCGAACTTGTGAGAACCTGAGGGAAAGGAGCCAAGTTCGACTGAACTTGACCTCTCTGCGGTTAAGTTCGAGCGAACTTGAGGTTTAGAAAGGATTCACTGGGCCAGTCAAGTTCGGCCGAACTTGGTAACACCAAGTTCGAGCGAACTTGACCCAAAAGTTGGGTTTTCTTCGTTTATTTTGCGTTAAGTGTTCGTTTGGCGATTCGGTTAATATTAATTAGTTATATTAAGCGTTTTAGTAAAGCGTTAAGCGTTATACTTATATAATAGTGTGCGATTCGAGAGTGCGAGAGCGATGCGATAGCGAGCGTAATCATAATCACAAACACACATAACACATAAATAATATAAAACCACATAATTAATTGTGATTTGCGATGCGATGAGATTAGCGATGCGATTCAATAAGCGATTGGATGTAATATAACATACATAAACTTAATTTAATTAACATAAACTTTTCTTATAATTCGAATCTCGGAAATGAAAATACAAGGATAAAGATAACAACGAGAAAAACAGAGTTGTTACATAATATTAGTTTACGTGTTTGTGTGTTATATGTGTTTATGTGTTATATGTGGATTGGAATTATCGTGGTTTAATCGCTCGCAAACTCACACAACTCGCTCTCACGCGTTGACTCACTATTACAACGCTTAAAACATCGCTAAACCGCTTAACGTTATCTTATAACTCGATTACATCGCTGAACAATCGATAAACGAACGAAAAACGAGGAAAATATGAGTTTGGGGCCAAGTTCGCTCGAAGTTGGGTGAAGCCAAGTTCGGCTGAACATGACTGGCCAAACTTAGACCTCCCTTTTCACCTCCAAGTTCGCTCGAACTTGCCTGAGCCTCGAGGACTTAGCAAGTTCGGCCGAACTTAACTCAGTCTTCTTCATTAACTCATAAGTTCACCCGAACTTGCATGAAATCCATGCAAGTTCGGCCGAACTTGACTCCCCTGCTCCCCAATTTAGCCTTCACCTATAAATACTCAACCCCATTCTCTCATTTGAACTTGCTGCAACTTTGCTCTGAGCTTTCTAAGTAAGAATCAACCCGATTTCTATCACAATGATGTTCAACAACGTTTTACAACGATTTTGCACAAACATTGCTTCGTTTTCATCAAATCTCTTCTGTTTACGAAAATCTTCATCTTTTTCCATCAAAACTTCTGTTTTCACTCAGATCTACACTAGATCTGAGCAAAACCTTTTAAAGTATTGATTTTTACACCATTTTCGGACTAATGACGTATGTTTCGTTCACTTTTGAGTGGAACGAGGCGTTGTCGAAGCTAGATCTCAGATCCGGAAGCACAAGGATGAAATCATCACTTTACACAAGTTGGACTAACCCGTACGAACCTCCAAGTTCGTCCGGATTAGCCCGAGTTTTCTGTAAAATGGCTAAGTTCGCTCCAAAAAGACCTCTCCAGCCTAAGTTTTACTCAGTGGCTTAAGATTGGAGGGATGAGCACTCGATTTCCTCAGCAAACGACGCGAAAACGCAAGATTTTGGACCCGAAAACATCAAGTTCGCTCAAGAATCACCGGCTCCCTGGTCAAGTTCGACCGAACTTGCACCCATATGGGTCAAGTTCGACCGAAGTTGGGCCAATTCTCACCAAAAGTATTACAAGTTCGCCCGAACTTGCCTAATTTCTTAAGAAACTATGCAAGTTCGCCCGAACTTGTCTTTTCAGTAAGATTTCAATACAAGTTCGCCCGAACTTGACAAGATTCCTAAGAATCTTACCAAGTTCGACCAAACTTGACTCTAATCACCAAAACCTTACAAGTTCGCTCGAACTTGAATGTTTACATACAAGTTCGGCTGAACTTGCCTACTGCCCAACCTAAACTTAACCGTTTCAGCAAATCGGAAGACTGATGCACTTCTGTTTGTTTACAGGCTGATCCGGCGCTCTTCCTGACTCTCCTCAGAATCACTCATCTCACCTAAACGCACCCACATTGAGTATACTTGACCCAATTTTTCGCTTAAATGCACTTTTTGGGTGTTACATATGTTCCTCTATCAAAATCACTTCACAAATCAAACTGTTTATCACACGCGAATAAGCTGATTGTGTATGCTCAATACGTGATACTAGAAACATGTGACTAGGACTTATTTTCGTTAACTTGCCTCCTTAGCTAGTATGGTACTATAGTGTGGCTTACACCCGATGGGGTCTAGTTAGGATGGACGCGCAAGCCTTCTCACGGTAGTTAGCATGAGAAATGAGCCTATGTGGTGTGATGTGTTTTGGTGTATCATGATATGTAATTAGATTAGTTCGCGAACGCTTTCTCTATTATGCTAGTAGTACCCAAACCTGTATGCTCACCTTTACTTAATTGTATTGACTTGTATGTAACAGGTTGATGATTTAGCTTGGATGCTTTGGAAGTAGTTGTTTCGTCTATTTGTTTTGTTTAGTTCAAATGTAATAAATCTAGGGAAAATCGAACCTTTTTGTTTTATGGGAAAAACAAGTATCTGTAATAGTTATTTTGAAATATTGTGTTTAATGGTATGGGACGTTAAATGTTAAATGATGTTGATAGATAATTGTTATGAAATTTCTCATGAGACAATCTGGTCGCCTAGTGCCACTGCCCCGATGTTTCCGCCATCGGTTGGGGTGTGACAGATTGGTATCAAAGCCCATAACTGTAGGAAATTAGGTAGAACTGCCATGTTTAGCCTAAGTCTACGGGTAGGATACTGATTTTGACTGTTACGCATCGACTACGCGCCCGAAACGCAGAAAACAGACGAGTTCGCCCGAACTTGAGGGCAAGTTCGCTGGAAATTGATCAATTTCACTCGAACTTGACCCAAGTTCGACCGAACTTGTCTCAGCTCCTCAAAGTCAGAAGTTCAACAACAAGCATATCAAGTTTGCTCGAACTTGACCCATTGGGTGCAAGTTCGGCCGAACTTGATGTCCCACCTGTTTGAACTTTGTGATTTCAACCCGAAACTTTACGAACTGACCCGATCGTGCGAACAAGTCCTGTCCTACGAAGTGTTACTACTCAAAGCGAGAAGTTCCATTTGGTACGAACCGACAACTCCGCACGAAACGGCCAACATACTTAGCTTTTCCTAAAGCTACCACAACACACGATTATGAAACGCTCGTATCTCACAAACGAGGATCAAGTCGAGATTAGGTGTGATAACCAAGAATTCTCGATAAGATCGCTCATCCCGCGTATTACTCATCACGAGATATATTCATTAAGTTAGGAGTGATATCCAAACCTCGACGAAAGTCTCCATTTCTATCTAGTGGAACTCCCGATGTGATCGAAGATTGCAACCACAATTTGGAACTAGTCGTTAAGTCAGGGGTGAAGCCCGTACCTTAATGATGAATTCCATTCTTCAATTTTCAATCTCACAAAAGTCTCGGATATACCGATGGTTTGGAACACATATTAACTGGAAGGGTAAACGCCGCTAGCCTCTTCCGGTGAGAGCGTTTATCTATTAGGCCAAAGCGTGGGTCCAAATGCAAAGGGTAGTCGAATCACTTTGGCATGTCAAACGTCTCAAAACCCCGGACACTCCCAATTGATTTAAGCCTAATCGTCGATTTACGCATCATCGAGTTTATTTATTATTTATGTGTGGAATTACGGATTTTTACAATTTTACGCTTTATTAATTTCTCGATTTATCATATTTACGCTCCACCGAATGTATGCACAACTTGCACATCTATCTCAATCTAAAACATTAATAAACAAACGCAGATAATCCAACTTAACACTCCGCCTGCAACGCGCTACTTCTCTCGGTTATTTAACGCTAAGTTACGATGTATCGCTGCCTTGCTACGCTATCTCTTGAAACGCATTTCGCATTGTTACTATTAGAAGGTGAATACGTGCAAATATGTGCTTATGTGATTATGTGCCTACGTGCTTATGTGGTAACGTGCTGTACTTGTAATAATAATAATAAAGGTTTTGAACATAACTCTATTAATCGAATCTCATCCTATCCGAATATTTTCATTGTAGATGTCGTCACTCGGATCTCATACTCGCCGTACTGCTCAGCGCCACAGCGACAACAAGCGTATCGCTTCACTAGTCGCCAAGGAAGTGGAAAAAGTCATCCCGCAAATCGTCTCGGAAATTCATGCTGTGAGCAGTAACTCCTCAGTCGACTCGAAAACTGAAAACCCCAAGCCACGATTCAGCTTCAAGAATTTCAAGGCTTGTGCACCTCTCGCCTTCACGGGCAATGATGGACCGACTTCTATGTTCCATTGGTTTGACGCCATTGAGGTCACCTTTAGGCAAAGGGATGCCCCGATGACCTTCGCACAGTGAACGCTACAGGAGTCTTCCAGTCCCGTGCTCTCGACTGGTGGACTGCCGAAAGGAATAGGCGTGGTAATGATGAAGCCTACAATTTGTCTTAGGAAGAACTCAAGGAAGTGATGATGAAGGAGTTCTGTCCCCGCATGAGAGGCAAAAGCTCGAGAACAAATTTTGGGGTATCAAACAAGATGGTCCCGACAATGATGGATTTACCGCTCGATTTAAGATTTTGAGTATCATCTGTCCCAGCCAAGCTGATACTACTGAGAAAGCCATCAACAAGTACATCCGAGGTTTGCCCGAATGTGTTGCAAATTTCATGAAAGTTGCTCGTACTACAACTATTGAGGAAACCTACATGCTCGCTGCTGAGATCAATGATCAGCGAGTTCAAGATGGTTATTTCAAGAATCATGCGAAAGTCGCCAATCAAGCTGTCACCGAACAACTGCTGTTATCGAACCATCCAGTGATCCGAAGGGAAAGCGTCAGGGACGCAAGAGAGGAAACCCGAGCAAGAACTATACCCTCGCAGCTCCAGCAAATCCTCAGCCACTTCAGTCAGCCGCCCCGAACACACCTCCAGCTAAACGTGCGTATACCGGCCCTCATCCACTGTGCCCTAAGTGCATTTATCATCATGTGGTGAGTGGAAACTGTTGTTTTTGCACTAAATGCAACATCTATGGCCACTTACTGTGAGTTGCCGTACCGGCCCTCGTCAGCCAGCTATTCAAGCTCCTCCAGCTCCAGCACTGCCAGCTCCTCAGCGTGCTCCCCAGAACAACCATCAGCAAGCAGCTCCAAAGGCACGTGTGTGTTACGTGTGTGGTGATCCGAACCACCTTGCCAATACCTGCCCGAACCGTACCGTCAAGCAAGAGCCTCAGCAGCAGCCAACACAGCCACAGCCTCAACCTCAACAGTAACAAGCTCAGGTTGCACGTGGGAGAGCCTTTAACCTCAATCATCGCCAGGCTCAGAATGACAAAAATGTTGTCAATGGTACGTTCCTCGTTAATGGTATTTATGCTTCATGTTTATTTGATACTGGTGCCGATAATTGTTTTGTATCGTTAGAATTCGAAAAGGTTTTAAAATGTAAGCGCGCTAAAATCCCAAAGACTTTCGATGTGGAAGTCGCCACCGGAAGAACCGTTACCGTTAACTCCGTCCTACGTGGTTGTTCTCTCGATCTCAACAACCATGTCTTCTCAATCAATCTCATACCTATGTAGTTAGGTAGTTTCGATATCATAGTAGGTATGGATTTTCTTCGTGAAAACCATGCTGAAGTTGTATGCTTCGAGAAAATGATTAGTTTTCCTCTTCCTAACGGTGATCAACTTCATGTTTATGGTGAAACTCCCTCAAAGAAGTTGATACTTCTGTCATGTACTCGAACACACAAATGTTTGCGAAAGCAATGTGTTGCTTTCCTCGCCCATATTGTGAACCCGGAGAAAGAAAAGAAGACTTATAAAGACGTTCCCGTTGTTTGTGAATTTCCTAAGGTTTTTCCCGACGATTTACCCGGTTTAGCCCCTACTCGAGATGTTGAATTCCGTATCGATTTAGTTCCCGGTGCTACTCCCGTTGCTAAAGCTCCTTATCGCCTCACACCATCCGAAATGCGCGAGCTATCGAGCCAACTTCAAGAGCTTCTTGATAAAGGTTTCATACGCCCGAGCACTTCGCCTTGGGGCGCACCCGTTCTTTTTGTGAAAAAGAAAGATGGGACGTTCTGAATGTGCATCGATTATCGTGAACTTAATAAACTCACGATAAAGAACCGCTACCCTCTTCCTCGAATTGACGACTTGTTTGATCAGCTTCAAGGTGCTACATGTTTCTCTAAGATCGATCTTCATTCCGGTTATCATCAGTTAATCGTGTTGGAAGAAGACATTCCGAAAACCGCCTTCGTACTCGCTATGGCCATTTTGAATTCGTGGTCATGCCTTTTGGTCTCACTAATGCACCCGCGGTCTTCATGAATTTGATGAACCGTGTGTATAAAGCTTCATTAGATCATTTCATCATTGTTTTCATCGACAATATTCTTATCTATTCGAATTCGAGAGACGAACACGCGCGCCATCTTCGTTTAGTCCTCGAACTTCTTCAAGGAAATCGCCTTTATGCTAAGTTCTCAAAATGTGAATTCTGGCTCGAAAAAGTCCAATTTCTCAGCCACATCGTTAATAGTCAAGGAATTCACATCGACCCTGCAAAGATCGAAGCCGTCAAGAGTTGGATTACGCCGAAGAATGCATCTGAAATCCGTTCATTTCTTGGATTGGCGTGTTACTACCGTCGATTCATAGCGGAATTTTCAAAAATCGCCGTTCCGTTTACCGCTTTGACTCATAAAGACAAACCTTTTGTTTGGGACTCCAAGCAAGAGGAAGCTTTTCAAACTCTCAAGCGTATGCTATGCAACGCTCCCATCCTCGCGTTACCCGACGGAAATGACGATTACGTTGTTTATTGTGATGCCTCTAATCTCGGTCTTGGTTGTGTTCTTATGCAACGAGACAAGGTTATCGCGTATGCGTCTCGATAACTCAAGATCCACGAGAAGAACTACACAACCCACGATCTCGAACTCGGTGCAGTTGTTTTTGCATTAAAGATATGGCGACACTACCTTTATGGTACAAACTGTACGGTCTTCACCGACCATAAGAGCTTACAACATATCTTTAATAAAAAAGAACTAAATATGCGCCAACGCCGATGGGTTGAACTTCTAAACGATTACGATTGCGAGATATGCTACCATCCTATCAAAGCAAACGTCGTCGCCGATGCCCTAAATCGACGAAGCTATGTGTACAGTGTTCGTGACTCTCAAGCTTTGAATGATCTTGAAATTCTTATTCGCTCCACTCAGTTTGCTTGTTTTAACGAGAATACTTTGGAAGATGAGATGAAATGTGGTGCCGAAACTCAGCTCGTATCTAAACCTAATGGTATTTATTATTATCTCAATCGCATTTGGATTCCTAGTCGTGATAACCTTCGTGAGTTGCTAATGACCGAAGCTCATAAATCCCGATATTCCATTCATCCCGGTGCCGACAAGATGTACCAGGATCTTCGTTCTAAGTACTGGTGGCCGGGTATGAAAAAGGATATCGCCGTGTACGTCTCAAAGTGCTCAACTTGCTCGAAAGTCAAAGCTAAACATCAAAGGCCCTCTGGTTTACTCGAACAACCCGAAATCCCGACGTGGAAGTGGGAGAGAGTATAGCCATGGATTTCGTTACTAAACTCCCGCATACTTCTTCAGGTCACGATAGCATTTGGGTTATCGTCTTACTAAATCCGCGCACTTCATTGCTATACGAGAAGACATTAAGGTCGAACGGTTAGCCGAATCTATACCGACGAAGTTATATGTCGATACGGGACGCCTATGACATCCTTTCTGACCGAGTTGGTCGTTTTACCTCGCGTCTCTGGGAGACTTTTCAATCCGCTCTCGGTACTACTCTCAATCTTAGTACCGCTTTTCACCCTCAAACCGACGGTCAGACTGAGCGCACGATCCGCACCCTCGAAGACATGCTTCGTGCGTGCATCATAGATTTTAGTCGAAACTGGGATACGCATTTACCTTTAATCGAATTCTCATACAATAATAGTTATCATACCAGCATTCAAATGGCTCCTTTTGAGGCACTGTATGGAAGGAAATGTCGATCGCCTATTGCATGGCACAAGATCGAAGAAGCACAAATCAGCGGTCCCGAGCTAATTCAAGAAACGACGGACAAGATCCTCCAGATCAGAGATAATATTTTGAAAGCTCGGAGTCGTCAAAAGAGTTACACCAATAAACGCCGCAAGCCCCTACAGTTCAAAGTGGGAGATCACGTCCTCCTAAAGGTTGCCCCTTGGAAGGGAGTGGTCCGCTTCGGGAAGAAAGGAAAGCTAGCGCCTCGGTACGTTGGACCCTTTAAGATTCTGGAAAGGATCGGTAAAGTAGCCTATCGTCTCGAACTACCGGCGGAACTCAATAATGTACATCTGACTTTGCACGTGTCTAATCTCAAAAAGTGCCAAGCCAAAGAAAATCCGCATGTCCCTCTCGAAGATCTACAAATTAATGAAACGCTCCATTTCGTGGAAAACCCCGTTGAGATCATGGATCGAGAAACCAAGACACTTCGACACTCACGCATCCCGATCGTAAAGGTCCGATGGGAAGGCAAACACGGCGCCGAGTTCACTTGGGAACTCGAAAGTGATATGAAAACGAAATATCCGCATCTCTTCGTTAACTGCTTAATTTTGGGACGAAATTCCCTAAAGTAGGGGAGGCTGTAACAACCGGTATTTTCAAGTTGTTCCTGTTTTCGTGTATTTATCTTGATCTTCAGTTTTGTACTCCGAGATTCGTTAATAGAAATGTTCGTATTAAATTAAATATGTTATGACATTACATCGCATTATTACATTACAATTAAATGCTATTTGAACGCTTATTTAACGCAACGCTTCGTATATCTCATCGCTATCCCATCGCAATCGCAACACAGTTATTTAATTTGTTATATTGGAATTGTGTGGTAATATTAGTTTACGTGTTTGTGTGTTATACGTGTTTATGTGTTATATGTGGATTGGAATTATCGTGGTTTAGTCGCTGGCAAACTCACGCAACTTGCTCTCACGCGTTGACTCGCTATTACAACGCTTAAAACATCGCTAAACCGCTTAACGTTACCATATAACTCGATTACATCGCTGAACAATCGATAAACGAACAAAAAACAAGGAAAATCTGAGTTTGGGGCCAAGTTCGCTCGAATTTGGGTGAAGCCAAGTTCGGCCGAACTTGACTGGCCAAACTCAGACCTTCCTTTTCTCCTCCACGTTCGCTCGAACTTTCCTGAGCCTAGAGGACTCAGCAAGTTCGGCCAAACTTAACTCAGTCTTCTTCATTAACTCACAAGTTCGCGCGAACTTGCATGAAATCCATGCAAGTTCGGCCGAACTTGACTCCCCTGCTCCCCAATTTAGCCTTCACCTATAAATACTCACCCCAATTCTCTCATTTGAACTTACTGCAACTTCGCTCCGAGCTCCCGAAACCTAAAATGCTCTGTTTTCTAAGTAAGAATCAACCCGATTTAGGAAATTCACAAACAACGGGAACATCTTTATAAGTCTTCTTTTCTTTCTCCGAGTTCACAATATGGGCGAGGAAGGCAACACATCGCTTTTGCAAGCATTTGTGTGCTCGAGTATATGACAAAAGCATCAATTTCTTTGAGGGAGTTTCATCGTAAACATGGAGTTGATCACCATTAGGGAGAGGGAAACGAATCATTTTATCGCAACATACAACTTCACCATGGTTTTCACGAAGAAAGTCTATGCCTACTATGACATCGAAACTACCGAGCTGCATAGTATGAGATTGATCAAGAAGACATGGTTGTTGAGATCGAGATTACAACCACGTAAAACGGAGTTAACGGTAACGGTTCTTCCGGTGGCAACTTCCACATCGAAAGTCTTTGGGAGTTTAGCGCGCTTACATTTTAAAACCTTTTCGAATTCTAACGATACAAAACAATTATCGGCACCAGTATCAAATAAACATGAAGCATAAATACCATTGATGAGAAACGTACCATTGACATCATTGTTTCATTCTGAGCCTGGCGGTGATTCAGATTAAAGGCTCTTCTCGGTGCAGCTTGTTGTTGCTGCTGAGGCTGCAGTGGTGGCTGCTGCTGAGGCTGCTGCTGCTGCGGCTCTTGTTTCACGGTGCGGTTTGGGCAAACATTAGCAAAGTGGTTCGGATCACCACACACGAAGCACACTCGTGCCTTTGGAGCTTGCTGCTGGTTGGATTGAGGAGGAGCAGGTAAAGCTGGAGCTGTTGGAGCCTAAGGAGCTGGCTGACGAGTACCACTACGGCAGCTGACTGTAAAGTGGCCGTAGATGTTGCAGTTCGTGCAAAAACGGCAATTGCCTCCAACGACATGATGATATGTGCACTTAGGGCACATAGGGTGCAAACCAGTGTACGCACGCTTTGCTGGCGGTGCGTTTGGTGCTGCTGACTGGAGTGGCTGAGGGTTCGCTGGAGCAGTAAGAGCAAAGTTCTTGCTCGGGTTTTCCCTTTTGCGACCACGGCGACTGTTCTTTGGCTCTCGGGGCTGTTCGGTAGTAGGAGCTGCTGATTCGGTGACTGCCTGATTTGCGACCTTGCCGCTTTTAAAGTAACCGGACTGAACTCGTTTGTCATTAATCTCGGCGGCTAGCTGATAGGTCTCCTCGATTGTAGAAGGGCGTGCTGCTTGAACAAAGTCAGCGACGCAATCGGGGAGAGCATTGAGGTATTTCTTGATTGCCTTCTCGGTCGTATCCACTTGACCCGGACAGATGATGCTCAACTGTTTGAAGCGAGCAGTGAGACCAGCGTTATCGGGACCATCTTGCTTGATATTCCAGAATTCATTCTCTAACTTCTGGATCTCGTAGGGAGGACATAATTCCTTGATCATAGTTTACTGAAGTTCCTCCCAAGTGAGTCCGTAAGCTTCGTTGTTCCCACGCCTGTTGCGCTCGGCTGTCCACCAGTCAAGAGCCCTTGATTGAAACACGTCGGTAGCATTGAAGACATCTACACGAAGGATTTAGATTAGATGAGATTCGATTATAATAGAGGTTATGTTTATATATTTATTATTATTATTATAATTCATACAAGGCACATAACACATAGGCAAGTAACACATAGGCAAATAAGCACGTAAGCACATAAGCACGTAAGCACATATTTGCACGTATTCACCTTCTAATAATAACAATGCGTAGCGCAATGCGAGATGCGAGATATAGCGAGATAATACCGCGTATGAGGCACACGTCCTCATAGGCGTAAGCGAGTTAACGATTAGTTTGGTTGGAGTATTAATTTAGCGTTTTAGATTACGAGAGCTGTGCGAGTTGTGCATACATTCGATGGAGCCTAAATGCGATAAATCGAGAAATCGATGATATGATAAATCATCAAAGCGAGAAATTGTTTAAAGCGAAAATTCTCAAAATTTCAAACATGTAAATAGTAATAAACTCGATGATGCGTAAATCGACGATATAGGCTTAAATCAATTGGGAGTGTTCGGGGTTTTGAGACGTTGACTACCCAAAGTGGTTCGACTACCCTTTGCATTTGGACCCACGCTTTGGCCTAACAGATAAACGCTCTCACCGCAAGCGGCTAACGACGTTTACCCTTCCAGTTAAATGCGTGTTCCCAACCGTCGGCATAACGAGACTTTGGTGAGATTGAAAATCGAATTGCGGAATTAGTTACTAAGATGCGGGTTTCACCCCTAACTTAGCAACTTCATTCCTAGATAGAAATGGAGATTTTCGTTGAGGTTTGGATGTCACTCCTAACTCAACAAAGATATCTCATGCGGGAGAATGCGCGGAGTGAATGATCTCGTTGAGAGATCTCGGTTTTCACACCTATTCTCGACTTGATCACCCGTTTGGTTGTTGTGAGCGTTTCCAATCATGGCAATCCTACCTACTATCCTAAAGTTATGGCGCTCTGATACCAATCTGTCGCACCCCAACCGACGGCGGAAACATCAGGGTTAGTGGAACTAGGCGACCAGATTGATTTCACGAGATGTTCCATAACAATCATTTAACATATCACAACCTGCTTAATATCCTATACTATTAAACGTAACATTTAAACAATTATTACAAACGGAGATTTCTCATAAAACTCAACCGGGTTCGATTTCCCCTAGATTTCATACATAAGTTCCAAATCTGAAATACATCAACAAACTAACTAAACAAAACTAATACTACGCTAAGCATGCAATATCCAAGCATCCATAGCTAAAATCCTCAACCAGTTACATACGTTAAAATACAAGTCAATACAATTAAGTAAAGGTGAGCATACGAGTTTTGTAATACTAGCATAATAAAGAAACCGTTCGTGAGATAATCTAACTACATATCATGATACACCGAAACATATTCACACAGATTAACATAGGCTCATTTCTCATGCTAACTACCGTGAGAAGGCTTGCGCGTCCATCCTAACTAGACCCCGTCGGGTGTAAGCCACACTATAGTACCATACTAGCTAAGGAGGCAAGTTAACGAAAATAAGTCTTAGTCACATGTTTCTAGCATCACGCATTAAGCATATATAATCAGATTATTCGCGTGTGATAAACAGTTTGATTTGTGAAGTGAAATTGATATAGGAATGTATGTAACACCCAAAAAGTGCGTTAAAGCGAAAATTGGTCAAGTATACTCACTATGGGTGCATTTTAGTTAGCTTAGAGATTCTGCGGAGAGTTGCGGAGAATGCCGGTTTAGCCTGCATACGCGAACGAAAGTGCATCAGTCTCTGAAAAGCTGAAACGGTTAAGTTTTGATAGGGCAGTAGCCAAGTTCAGGCAAACTTGTGTGTAAACACTCAAGTTCGAGCGAACTTGTATGAAGTTTATTGAGTTGAGAGCTAAGTTCGGGCGAACTTGTAAGTTTCTTATGGAAACTTGACAAGTTCGGTCGAACTTGTGGGGTTTGATAAGAGAGGAGACAAGTTCGGTCGAACTTGTGAAGTTTCCTGAGAAACTTTTCAAGTTCGAGCGAACTTGAGGGCTTCTGAAGTAAATCTTGGGCATTTCCGCTCAAGTCCGGCCGAACTTGACTCTTAGAGGGCAAGTTCGAGCGAACTTGACTTCCCATGCTGTCAAAATCAGTACAATCTCGAGCGAACTTGATGTTTTCGGGTCCAAAATCTTGCGTTTTCGCGTTGTTTGCTGAGTAAATCGAGTGTTCATCCCTCCAACCCTGTGCTACTGAGCAAACATAGGTCGGAGAGGTCTTTTAGAGCAGTTTTAGCCGTTTTACGAAAGCGTGGGCTAATCCGAGCGAACTCGGGTTCGTTCGGGTTAGTCCGGCTTGTGTCAACCAACATAAACGTCCTTGTGCTTCCAGATCTGGAATCTTGAATGATAGATGCTTCGTTTCATATCAGAAAATGAACAAAACATCCTCAAAAGTCCGTATTTTGTGTCAAAATTGATATTTATCAAAGGTTTTCTCAGATCTAGAACTTACAAGCCGAGATCTTGTAGATCTCGTGTTTGGGAAGCCTCTTCTAACACCAAACGAACTCGTATTGTGTAGATCTAAGTCAAAAACAGAACTTTTGAAGAAAAAGATGAAGATTTTCGTAAAAGAATGGGTTTTTGATGAAAACGAAGGTAGATCCTTGTGCAAAATCGTTGTAAACCTTTGTTGGTTGTTGATAAACGTTGTTGTAGTCGAAATCGGGTCGTTTCTTACTTAGAACACGAGAGATTTGGAATGAGGGAGCCCTGAGCAAACTTGGTTAGCAAGTGCAAATGAGAGGGATGAGCTGAGTATTTATAGGATGGGTCAAGATTCTCAAGATCTGGCAACAAGTTCGGCCGAACTTGTACAAGAATGTACAAGTTCGCGCAAACTTGAGGAGTTTACAGAGGAGAATGGCTAAGTTCGGCCGAACTTGCATATACATATGCAAGTTCGCGCGAACTTGATGGCAAACAAGGGATCCTTGGTTATCAGGCAAGTTCGGGCGAACTTGTGGTAGGCAAGTTCGGCCGAACTTGGCCTGGTGACCAAGTTTTGTTTGCCGATTTCGCGTTAAGTGTTCGTTTGGTGATTCGGTTCGCATTAGATAGTTATATTAAGCGTTAAATTAAAGCGTTAAGCGTTATAGTTGATATAATAGCGCGATTTAGCGATTCGAGAGTGCGAGAGCGATGCGATAGCGATTGCAAACTTAACCACAAACACATATAACACATAAATAATATAAAACCACATAAATAACTGCGATTGCGATGCGATGAGATTAGCGATGCGATTTATTAAGCGATTAGATGTGATAATAAAGTACAATACTATAATTAATTAACATAAACTTTATTATTAACCGAATCTTGGATTTACAAAGGAGTGAAAACAAAAGAAAAGACAACAATCGAATTTCGAGTTGTAACAGTCTCCCCTACTTTAGGGAATTTCGTCCCGAAATTAGGCAGTAGCTGTATTAAATAGATGCGGGTACTTGGCCTTCATATCACTTTCAAATTCCCAAGTAAACTCGGCGCCACGTTTGCCCTCCTATCGGACCTTCACGATAGGGATGAGAGCGTCGGAGTTTCTTGGTCTCTCGATCCATGATTTTCACAGGCTTTTCCACGAAAGGGAGAGTCTCGTTGATTTGCAAATCTTCGAGAGGGACATGCATATTTTCTTCGGCTAAGCATTTCTTGAGGTTAGACACGTGGAAAGTCGGATGTACATTATTAAGTTCCTCCGGTAATTCGAGACGATAGGCTACTTTACCGATTCTTTCCAGAATCTTAAAGAGAGCAACGTATCGAGGCGCTAGCTTTCCTTTCTTGCCGAAGCGGACCACTCCCTTCCAAGGTGCAACCTTTAGGAGAATGTGATCTCCCACTTCGAACTGTAGGGGCTTGCAGCGTTTATCGGCGTAACTCTTTTGACGACTCCGAGCTTTCAAGAGATTGTCTCTGATTTGGAGGATTTTGTCCGTTGTTTCTTGAATTAGCTCGGGACCGGTGATTTGTGCTTCTCCGATCTCGTGTCATGCAATAGGCGATCGACATTTTCTTCCATACAGTGCCTCAAAAGGAGCCATTTGAATGCTGGCATGATAACTATTATTGTACGAGAATTCGATTAAAGGTAAATGCGTATCCCAGTAACCACCAAAATCTATGATGCACGCACGAAGCATGTCTTCAAGGGTGCGAATCGTACGCTCTGTCTGACCATCGGTCTGAGGGTGAAAAGCGGTACTGAGATTGAGAGTAGTACCAAGAGCGGATTGAAAAGTCTCCTAGAGACGCGAGGTAAAACGATCGTCTCGGTCAGAAATGATGTCACGAGGCGTCCCGTGTCGACATATAACTTCGTCGGTATAGATTCGGGCTAACCATTCGACCTTAAAGTCTTCTCGTATAGCAATAAATTGCGCGGATTTAGTGAGACGATCAACGATAACCCAAATACTATCGTGACTGGATGAAGTACGCGGGAGTTTAGTAACGAAGTCCATAGCTATACTCTCCCACTTCCACATCGGATTTCGGGTTGTTCGAGTAAACCAGAGGGCCTTTGGTGTTCAGCTTTAACCTTCGAACAAGTTAAGCATTTTGAGACGTACAAGGCGATATCCTTTTTCATACCCGGCCACCAATACTTAGGACGAAGGTCCTGGTACATCTTGTCGGCACGGGGGAGAATGGAATATCGAGATTTATGAGCTTCGTCCATTAGCAACTTACGAAGATTATCACGGGTAGGAATCCAAATACGATCGAGATAGTAATAAATACCATCAGATTTAGATACAAGCTGAGTTTCGGCACCACATTTCATTTCGTCTTGAAGGGTATTCTCGTTAAAACAAGCAAATTGAGCGGCACGGATGAGAGTTTCAAGTTTAGCACAAGTTTGAGAGTCACGAATACCATATACATAGCTTCGTCGACTTAGATCATCGGTGACGACGTTTGCTTTGCCGGGGTGGTAGCGTATCTCACAATCGTAGTCGTTGAGAAGTTCAACCCATCGACGTTGTCGCATGTTTAGTTCCTTTTGATTAAAGATATGTTGTAAGCTCTTATGGTCGGTGAAGACCGTACACTTAGTACCGTAAAGGTAGTGTCGCCGTATCTTTAACGCAAAAAGAACTGCACCGAGTTCGAGATTGTTGGTAGTGTAGTTCTTCTCGTGGATCTTGAGTTGTCGAGACGCATACGCGATAACCTTGTCTCGTTGCATAAGGACGCAACCAAGGCCAAGATTAGAGGCATCACAATAAACAACGAAATTGTCGTTTCCATCGGGTAAAGCGAGAACGGGAGCGTTGCATAGCATACGCTTGAGAGTTTGAAAAGCTTCCTCTTGCTTGAAATCCTAAATAAAAGGTTTGTCCTTATGCGTTAAAGCGGTAAGCAGAACGGCGATTTTTGAGAAGTCGGCGATGAATCGACGGTAGTAACCCGCCAATCCAAGAAATGAACGGATTTCAGATGCATTCTTCGGCATAATCCAACTCTTGACGGCTTCAATCTTTGCAGGGTCGACGTGAATTCCATGACTGTTAACGATGTGGCCGAGAAATTGGACTTCTTCGAGCCAGAATTCACATTTGGAGAACTTAGCATAAAGGCGATTTCCTTGAAGAAGTTCGAGGACTAAACGGAGATGACGCGCGTGTTCGTCTCTCGACTTCGAATAGATAAGGATATCATCGATAAAACAATAACAAAACGATCTAAGAAAGCTTTGCACACACGGTTCATCAAATCCATGAAGACCGCAGGTGCATTGGTAAGACCAAAAGGCATGACCACGAATTCGAAATGGCCATAGCGAGTACGAAAGGCGGTTTTCGGAATATCTTCTTCCAATACGCGCAATTGATGATAACCGGAACGAAGATCGATCTTGGAAAAACAAGTAGCACCTTGAAGCTGATCGAATAAGTCGTCAATGCGAGGAAGGGGATAACGATTCTTTATCGTGAGTTTGTTAAGTTCACGATAATCGATGCACATTCGGAACGATCCATCCTTCTTTTTCACAAAAAGAACGGGTGCGCCCCATGGCGAAGTGCTCGGGCGTATGAAACCTTTATCAAGAAACTCTTGAAGTTGGCTTGATAGCTCGCGCATTTCTGAGGGTGCGAGGCGATAGGGAGCTTTAGCAACTGGAGTAGCACCTAGAATCAAATCGATACGGAATTCAACATCACGAGTAGGGGGTAAACCGGTAAATCATCGGGAAAGGACCTTAGGAAATTTCAAAAACAACGGGAACGTCTTTATAAGTCTTCTTTTCTTTCTCGGGGTTCACAATATGGGCGAGGAAGGCAACACATCGCTTTTGCAAGCATTTGTGTGAGTACATGACAAAAGCATCAACTTCTTTGAGGGAGTTTCACTGTAAACATGGAGTTGATCACCATTAGGGAGAGGGAAACGAATCATTTTATCGAAACATACAACTTCAGCATGGTTTTCACGAAGAAAGTCCATGCCTACTATGATATCGAAACTACCTAGCTGCATAGGTATGAGATTGATCGAGAAGACATGGTTGTGTAGATCGAGATTACAACCACGTAAAACGGAGTTAACGGTAACGGTTCTTCCGGTGGCAACTTCCACATCGAAAGTCTTTGGAGTTTAGCGCGCTTACATTTTAAAACCTTTTCGAATTCTAACGATACAAAACAATTATCGGCACCGGTATCAAAAAACATGAAGCATAAATACCATTGACGAGAAACGTACCATTGACAACATTGTTGTCATTCTGAGCCAGGCGGTGATTCAGATTGAAGGCTCTTCCGCGCGCAGCTTGTTGTTGCTGTTGAGGCTGCAGTGGTGGCTGCAGCTGAGGCTGCTGCTGCTGCGGCTCTTGTTTCACGGTGCGGTTTGGGCAAACATTGGCAAAGTGGTTCAGATCACCACACACGAAGAACACTCGTGCCTTTGGAGCTTGCTGCTGGTTGGCTTGAGGAGGAGCAGGTAAAGCTGGAGCTGTTGGAACCTGAGGAGCTGGCTGACGAGTACCACAAAGGAAGTTGACTGTAAAGTGGCCGCAGATGTTGCAGTTCGTGCAAAAATGGCAATTGCCTCCAACGGCATGATGATATGTGCACTTAGGGCACATAGGGGACGCTTTGCTGGCAGTGCGTTTGGTGCTGCTGACTGGAGTGGCTGAGGGTTCGCTGGAGCATTAAGAGCAAAGTTCTTGCTCGGGTTTTCCCTTTTGTGACCATGGCGACTGTTGTAGTAGGAGCTGCTGATTCGGTGACTGCCTGATTTGCGACCTTGCCGCTTTTAAAGTAACCGGACTGAACTCGTTTGTCATTAATCTCGGCGGCTAGCTGATAGGTCTCCTCGATAGTAGCAGGCGTGCTGCTTGAACAAAGTCAGCGACGCAATCGGGGAGAGCATTGAGGTATTTCTTGATTGCCTTCTCGGTCGTATCCACTTGACCGGGAAAGATGATGCTCAACTGTTTGAAGCGAGCAGTGAGACCAACGTTATCGGGACCATCTTGCTTGATATTCCAGAATTCGTTCTCTAACTTCCGGATCTCGTAAGGAGGACAGAATTCCTTGATCATAATTTCCTTAAGTTCCTCCCAAGTGAGTCCGTAAGCTTCGTCGTTCCCACGCCTATTGCGCTCGGCTGTCCACCAGTCGAGAGCCCTTGATTGAAACACGCCGGTAGCGTTGACAGTGCGCAGAGCCTCGGGACATCCACTCTAGCGGAATGTGACCTCGATAGAGTCAAACCAGTGGAACATGGCACTCGGCCCTTCAGTGCCTGAGAAAGTAAGCGGTCCACATGTTTGAACTGTTTAAAGCTGAAGTGGGGTTTCGGGGCATCTCCCTTGGAGTCCACATATGAGTTGCTGCTTACAGCATGGATTTCGAGACAATTTGCGGGATGACTTTAGCTATCTCCTTGGCTACCATTGTAGCGATACGCTTGTCGGCGTTGCTACGCTGGAGATTCCTTCGGGTGTGCGATCCCATAGAAGACATCTACACGAAGGATTTAGATTAGACGAGATTCGATTATAATAGAGGTTATGTTTATATATTTATTATTATTATTATAATTCATACAAGGCACATAACACATAGGCAAGTAAAACATAAGCAAATAAGCACGTAAGCACATATTTGCACGTATTCACCTTCTAATAATAACAATGTGTAGCGCGATGCGAGATATAGCGAGATAATACCGCGTATGAGGCACATGTCCTCATAGGCGTAAGCGAGTTAAGCGATTAGTTTGGTTGGTGTATTAATTTAGCGTTTTAGATTACGAGAGCTGTGCGAGTTATGCATACATTCGATGGAGCGTAAATGCGATAAATCGAGAAATCGATCATATGATAAATATCAAAGCGAGAAATCGTTTAAAGCGAAATTTCTCAAAATTTTAAACACGTAAATTGTAATAAACTCGATGATGCGTAAATCGACGATATAGGCTTAAATCAATTGGGAGTGTCCGGGGTTTTGAGACGTTGACTACCCAAAGTGGTTCGACTACCCTTTGCATTTGGACCCACGCTTTGGCCTAATAGATAAACGTTCTCAACGCAAGCGGCTAACGACGTTTACCCTTCCAGCGAAATACGTGTTCCCAACCGTCGGCATAACCGAGACTTTGGTGAGATTGAAAATCGAATTGCGGAATTAGTTACTAAGATGCGGGTTTCACCCTAACTTAGCAACTTCATTCCTAGATAGAAATGGAGATTTTCGTCGAGGTTTGGATGTCACTCCTAACTCAACAAAGATATCTCGTGTGGGAGAATGCGCGGAGTTAATGATCTCGTCGAGAGTTCTCGGTTTTCACACCTATTCTTGACTTGATCACCCGTTTGGTGTGTTGCGAGCGTTTCCAAGCGTGTATTATTGTATTAGCCTTAGGAAAAGCATATTTAAGCGTTTATGGCAAGTAGTTTAACATTTAAGTCATAGATAGGTCAATCGGGTACTTAAACATGCTACTAGGTCGAATCATGGCAATCCTACCTACTATCCTAAAGTTATGGCACTCTGATACCAATCTGTCACACCCCAACCGATGGCGGAAAGATTGGGGTTAGTGGCACTAGGCGACCGGATTGATTTCACGAGATGTTCCATAACAATCATTAACATATCACAACCTTCTTAATATCCTATACTATTAAACGTAACATTTAAACAATTATTACAAACAGAGATTTCTCATAAAACTCAACCGGGTTCGATTTCCCCTAGATTTCATACATAAGTTCCAAATCTGAAATACATCAACAAACTAACTAAACAAAACTAATACTACGCTAAGCATGCAATATTCGAGCATCCATAGCTAAAATCCTCAACCTGTTACATACGTTAAAATACAAGTCAATACAATTAAGTAAAGGTGAGCATACGAGTTTTGTAATACTAGCATAATAAAGAAACCGTTCGCGAGATAATCTAACTACACATCATGATACACCGAAACATATTCACACAGATTAACATAGGCTCATTTCTCATGCTAACTACCGTGAGAAGGCTTGCGCGTCCATCCTAACTAGACCCCGTCGGGTGTAAGCCACACTATAGTACCATACTAGCTAAGGAGGCAAGTTAACGAAAATAAGTCCTAGTCACATGTTTCTAGCATCACGCATTGAGCATATATAATCAGATTATTCGTGTGTGATAAACAGTTTGATTTGTGAAGTGATTTTGATATAGGAACGTATGTAACACCCAAAAAGTGCGTTAAAGCGAAAATGGGTCAAGTATACTCACTGTGGGTGCGTTTTAGTTAGCTTAGAGATTCTGCGGAGAGTTGTGGAGAATGCCGATTCAGCCTGCATACGCGAACGGAAGTGCATAAGTCTTCGAAAAGCTGAAACGGTTAAGTTTTGATAGGGCAGTAGCCAAGTTCAGGCGAACTTGTGTGTAAACACACAAGTTCGAGCGAACTTGTATGAAGTTTATTGAGTTGAGAGCTAAGTTCGGGCGAACTTGTAAGTTTCTTATGGAAACTTGACAAGTTCGGTCGAACTTGTGGGGTTTGATAAGAGAGGAGACAAGTTCGGCCGAACTTGTGAAGTTTCCTGAGAGACTTTGCAAGTTCGAGCGCACTTGAGGGCTTCTGAAGTAAATCTTGGGCATTTCCACTCAAGTTCGGCCAAACTTGACTCTTAGAGGGCAAGTTCGAGCGAACTTGACTTCCCATGCTGTCAAAATCAGTGCAATCTCGAGCGAACTTGATGTTTTCGGGTCCAAAATCTTGCGTTTTCGCGTCGTTTGCTGAGTAAATCGAGTGTTCATCCCTCCAACGTTGTGCTACTGAGCAAACTTAGGTCGGAGTTAGAGCAGTTTTAGCCGTTTTACGAAAGCGTGGGCTAATCCGAGCGAACTCGGGTTCGTTCGGGTTAGTCCGGCCTGTGTAAACCAACATAAACGTCCTTGTGCTTCCAGATCTGGGATCTTGAATGATAGATGCTTCGTTTCATATCAGAAAATGAACAAAACATTCTCAAAAGTTCGTATTTTGTGTCAAAATCGATATTTATCAAAGGTTTTCTCAGATCTAGACTTACAAGCCGAGATCTTGCAGATCTCGTGTTTGGGAAGCCTCTGCTAACACCAAATGAACTCGTATTATGTAGATCTAAGTTAAAAAAACAGAACTTTTGAAGAAAAAGATGAAGATTTTCGTAAAAAAATGGGTTTTTGATGAAAACGAAGGTAGATCCTTGTGCAAAATCGTTGTAAACCTTTGTTGGTTGTTGATAAACGTTGTTGTAGTCGAAATCGGGTCGTTTCTTACTTAGAACACGAGAGATTTGGAATGAGGGAGCCCTGAGCAAACTTGGTCAGCAAGTGCAAATGAGAGGGATGAGCTGAGTATTTATAGGAGGAGTCAAGATTCTCAAGATCTGGCAACAAGTTCGGCCGAACTTGTACAAGAATGTACAAGTTCACGCGAACTTGGGGAGTTTACAAAGGAGAATGGCTAAGTTCGGCCGAACTTGCATATACATATGCAAGTTCGCGCGAACTTGATGGCAAACAAGGGATCCTTGGTTATCAGGCAAGTTCGGACGGACTTGTGGTAGGCAAGTTCGGCCGAACTTGGCCTGGTGACCAAGTTTCGTTTGCCGATTCGCGTTAAGTGTTCGTTTGGTGATTCGGTTCGCATTAGATAGTTATATTAAGCGTTAAATTAAAGCGTTAAGCGTTATAGTTGATATAATAGCGCGTTTTGCGATTCGAGAGTGCGAGAGCGATGCGATAGCGATTGCAAACTTAACCACAAACACACATAACACATAAATAATATAAAACCACATAAATAACTGCGATTTGCGATGCGATGAGATTAGCGATGCGATTTATTAAGCGATTAGATGCGATAATAAGGTACAATACCATAATTAATTAACATAAACTTTATTATTAACCGAATCTCGGATTTACAAAGGAGATAAACGGAAAACAAAAGAAAAGATAACAATCGAATTTTCGAGTTGTTACACCCGATGTTTTCGTCATCGGTTGGGGTGTGACAACCATCACCACTACACAACCACCTCCATGAACACCACAGCACCACCTCCACCAACACCGCAGCAGAAACACTCGGGACTGACAGAAAAACGAGGCATCGTCTCCCCTCCGACTACCCTAGGATCTTCGCTACTACTTGGAGACACCACCATCGTCATCCGTTATCAATCACCAACCAACCCTCCACTCTAATCACCTCCCTGCCGCCTCCGATTAGAGATAGCCAGAGCTGTTGTCGCCGCTCCATAACCTCCGTCGGCACCCCACACACCATGTCACAATGGGCGGCCCAGCCACGTGCCGCCGTGGCTCCGCCCTGAGTGGTGGTCGGCCACCGATTTCCTCCTCTACTCTCTCTCAAACTCTCGGTCTCTATCTCTCTTGATTATGTGTGCAGGTTTGGTGTTTGTAGGTATGTTTTGTCAAGATGTGTGTACTGGTGTGTGTATTTATATATATATGTAATTTATTTTTATATATATTATATAGTAAATTCTATGCATTAAAGACTTGTTCCTTATACTCATGTGCATATAAGAGTTGTACTTTGTGTGAAAATGACTAAATTACCCTTGTAGCTAACAGACTTGGTGGATGGAGTTAGAAAACTGAACTCAAAAGGTTAAGGAAAATGCTTATGGGGACTTAGGGCGTTAAACATTTTGATTTTGGACTCAAGTAGTTAAAACCCCTAAAACACAGAGACTCAAAAAGTAATTTACCCTTCATTTTTTTTATTAAAATTTAGAGTTTTTTTCATCAATTTCATAGGTAATCGTAGTGATGTGGATTTTGTTTCTTTTTTACCTTTCATTTGATGCTAATGTTGAGTAATTACATGGATTTGAACTTGTTTTTTTAATTTTTAATGTAATTAAAGTGTTTTTATTTTTAATAAATATAATTTCATATATTAAAATAATCCCTATTTTTTTCTTGACACAAAAAAAGAAGGGCATGACTTGATTTCAATGTTAAATTATCTAATTGAGATAAAAACCACACGAATTACCTAATTAAAACACTTTCTCAGATAATTCAATTGGATCCAAAAGTGAAACTTAATTGATAGATAAAACCCAACCCCGGGTATATATACGTAATTTACGATCCAAAAGTGAAGCTTAATCATGTGTCTCAGAGATGGACGACGAAGGTACGTAATTTACAATACTGCTTCGAAAGCACGGATGCTATATACGTGTTTTTGTTATAGTCCTTCCTTGACAACTGAATCGAATTGTTGTTTTTGTTTAAATCTAATCTCTATAGACCGCGTAATTTCTCTTGTTTGATAAATTTCAACCCTATTTTACTATCTACAAAAGCTACTTGTTATCTACGAACCAGCTTGGCTTGGCTTGGCTTGGCTTGGCTTGGCTTGTGTACTGAATAAAATTTATCTTGTCATGCACTGGTTTCGTTTGGTTGCATAACATAATATTAATATTATCTCTTTAGTTGTTTTTTCTTTTATAAATTTTATTTATGATGTTTCTGTTGAACGATTTATTCGTTTGTAATTAACAGGTAGAAAGGCTCTCAAGCGCCCTTGTAAGGATCATCCCAATTCTGGTAAGCACTCGGTTCGTTTCTTTGGCTTGTAAAAATATAACATTATACAGATTCAGAGGAATCTTTTTTTATTGAACAATCTGTTGTTTATGATCAACAGGTAGAAAGGCTCTCAAGCGCTCTTGTGAGGATCGTGTTGAGAATCCTACCTCTGCATCACCAACTGCTGGTAACAACAACTCAATTCCTTTGCTTCGTCTTTTTATTTACTTTGTAACTCTTTATTTATATTTTTTTAATTAATTAATTAATAGGTATGATCAAAGCTCAAGTGGGAGCTATTTTCAAGCACCCCGGTATGTTTTTACTTCTTCACACTCGAATTCAGTTGCTTTGTGTGCATGACAAGCAAGTTTGTGCTTCCTTAAAAAGAATAAGAAGAAAGTTGGAACTTTTCTTGACTTTAAAAGTGTTCCATTGTTATAGGAGCGGATTCATTCATAATGATTAAACTTACGGACTGTTTGGCAGCTTTTAAATGGTTAAATGCTGAAACAGTAAGAAGTCTGAACCATTAAGAGCCAGTATAATGCTTAACCGTTCGGAGGCAAATGTTTGAACAATTCATATTATAGGTCTTAATCATTCAGACTCAGTATAATGCTTAACCATTTAGACGTCTGCTTGCGAAACAAACAGTCTAAACCATTAAGTGTTGAACCAATAAGAGGTCTGAACTATTAAGAGCTAGACAGCCCCTCAGTCTTATATAAAGTGGTTTTGTTTGAGCATGAATTAATCAAGATATCTGCAATCTTATCAGCTTGCTAATTAACATATAGGTAGAGAAGCTCGGGTGAAAGGGAATTGCTCTCGTGAGGATGAGGATGAGGATCTGGTTCAGAATCCCGGCTCTGCTGAAATCACTAGTTTGCTTGGTTTGTAAAACATGTCATGTTATTATTATTATTATTATTATTATTATTATTATTTTTTATTATTATAATTAAGATATTTGAATTGTTTTGGTCAATTGATCTTTTATTAGTTTGTAAAATGTTTTCTTTTTTGTGTGTAAGATTTAAGAGATAGGCTGGATGCAATTTTCAAGCAAGGTATGGAATGGATTCATCAGCAGCATATCAGATTTATATTGTATATATATGTTTTTATGTCCTCAAAGAATGCTATTAATGAATGGGTACCACAGGTCGAGTGCAATGTGTGGAGTCAAGACCATATTCTATTTCAGGTAACAACACTCCTTCGACTTCTGAAACAAATTAAGATCTTTGCTTTAACTTGACTTTCTTACAAGATTAGCAAAACTTTAATATATATATATAGAGAGAGAGAGAAAGAGAGAGAGTATATCGTACAATATGCCTTAACGTACGCTGTGTATGCGATGGCAAATCGCACGTTATGTTACCAAAAAATGAAAATAGCATGTACAAGAAAAATTGAAATCGCATGTGAAAAAGAAAAAGGGAAATCGCATGTTATAAACCATGATATCGCATGTTGATACTAAATCTCGTAGGCAACATACGTTAAGGCATTTTGTACAATAACCGGCCTTATATATATATATATATATATATATATATATATAATAATATATATATATATATATATTATCATTAAGATATTTGAATTATTTTGGTCAATTGATCATTGATTTAAGTGTGTTTTACTTAAAGTTATTAACAGCTAGGCTGGAAGCCATTCCAAAGCACCTCAGTATGGATTCATCAGCATAACAGACTTACCATATATAAATATGTTTTAATCTCTTCAAAGAATGGTATTAATCAGGTGGGTTTTGAACAGGTACCACAGCTCGAGTGGCAGGTCAGGATTCATATGCAAATTCTAGTTTTGGTAACAACACTCTTCGAGTTCTGAAACAAATTAAGATTTTTGCTTAAACTTGAGTCTCATTTGCTGGCTTAGAAGGGGTCATCAGTTTAATAACAAAGTAAGAGCATTCACATCCCTTCCATCAAAATGTGTGTGTGAAGTTTTTATATTATGAAAAGTATAAAAAGTGGTTGTGAGTCGAGAAGAGAGAAAATGTTATGTTCATCTGTATATTTGAAGGGACACTGTTCACCCCCTATGATTTTTTAATATATTTTGAAAGTGGTTGTGAGTGAAGGAGCGAGAAAAAGTAATGATAAAGGTATAAGAAAATATTATTTAATTGAATAGGAGAGAGATTTTAGCGTAATATAGAGTAAAAATACGATGAAAGGGATGTGAATGCTCTAAGGCCTCGTGTGGTTTGTAGAATTCAAAGGAATTGGAATTAGTAAGAATTACTAAAAGCCCCTTCCTGTTTTCTACTCTCTCATTCTTAATGATTTCGAAAAACCCTTTCATCCTCTGACAGAAACCATTTCTTTAAATTCAATGTTCCAATTCCTTTGCAAACATTCTACGAACCAAGCCAAACGGGCCTTAAGAATATATTTTTTCTTTCTAATTCCCTTACTCATTGGATTGGATTGTAATAGTAATACATTATCATCAAGAATATGAATTATTTTGGTCAATTAATGTTTTATTTATGTCCTCAAAGAATGGTATTAATCTTGGTCTGGTTTTGAATGAATTTAATTTAGGTGCCCCAGTCCTATTGCCATGTCTGGAATCATCAGTATACGGATATCCATATGCATATGTTGATTCAGGTAACATCTTTGCATAAGCTTGAGTTTCATTGGGTCATTAAATTGAAATATATATATTTATTTTCCTTACAAGATTAGCAAAACTTGAAAAATTAGTTTTCTTATTATTATTATATTATTAAAAATGTGCCGTCATATGTATACTATTAAAGTTGAAAATAGTTAATAGTGGTTGTACTCTGAATCTCAGCAGAGTACGATCCATACTTGGTGGGAGGTCGGCACAAGTGTATCCGAGGAGTCTTTCTCCCGACATCAGCTCTAACGGAAGCCTTTAAAGATGGTCGGTCCGGTCAGCTCAAGCAGCAGGTAACAACTCGCCTTGTATCATATCATAGCTCGGTCTGTTTTCTAATGGTTGTTATTCTGATAACTAACTTGTGGCGTTTGTTTGTTGTTAGGTTGCAAAGTTGGATGGACAGAAACTTCATTGGTGATCACGAGATTGAACAACCTGTTCGACTCCTTTTATTATTAAATCAAAACACGTCAATTACAACAGCCTTAACCATCTATTTATCCTTCTCGAAAATAGAAAATGCACGTTCCGCAGCAGAGCACGGTGTAAAAAACTGGTTAATAAATAAGTATCAAGTATTCAATTCAAGTTAATTACTTTGTATGTCTTTCTTGCTTTATAATTTTTTTAAAAGAAAATATAATACTTACACACTTATTATAAACTATAAATTTCCAATAAAATGTTTCTTTATAGAGTTGTATCCTATGGATAGGGAGATTTAAAAAAAAAGTTGATTTTTTCATTTCTAGCCCAATGCTTTTCTTCTTTGCAATTTAACCATAACACTTTTTTATTTTCATTTTTGGCACCTCATAAGCTTCATCTTCACAAACTATTCGTCTTATGTTTCGTTTTAAATTTGCAAGTTAACACGCCGCAACATGTGTATGGGGTTCACCGTTTTTTGTATATTTTCTTCCCATTTAACAGGTTCGTCGCAACACGTTTATTTTTTCCCTGTTCGACTTAGTTGTTCTTCTACGTTTTACGTCTCGGTCTAGTTTCTTCGCCTTAACACACAACAACGGACGTGTGTTGTTCAACGATTTTGCGTCTGCTTTTCGTTCGGTGTTATTTGTTTCCTTTTTTGTTTTTACGAACTTTTCTGATGTTGGGGTCGCTGGCAATGGTGTGGCATTGGTGCTATCTGTCACGGTTTTACGAACCTTTTTTACCTATAATTTGTTTCAAGTTTACCCCTGTACTTTCTTTACTTAAAAAAAACTATTTTTACATGCATATTTTTATATACATGTTAGTATAAATGTGTTTTGCTCTATGTTTCGACGTAACTTTTCTGGATAATGAGTAAGGTCAAATATAATACTTTTTCATTCAAAAAAACCATTTTTACGTGCATATTTGTATGCAACGAGACAAAGTTCGTATGCGTCTCGACAACTAAAATCCACGAGAAGAACTACACTACCCATGATCTCGAACTCGATGCAGTTGTTTTCGCATTAAAGATATGGCGACACTACCTTTACGGTACCAAGTGTACGGTCTTCACCGACCATAAGAGTTTACAACATATCTTTAATAAAAAAAACTAAACATGCGTCAACGCAGATGGGTTGAACTTCTCAACGACTATGATTGTGAGATACGCTACCATCCTGGCAAAGCAAACGTCGTAGCCGATGCTCTCAGCCGACGAAGCTATGTGTATAGTGTTCGTGACTCTCAAGCTTTGAATAATCTCGAAATTTTGATTCGCGCCGCCCAGTTTGCTTGTTTTAATGAGAATACCCTGCTCGAAGAAATGAAATGCGGAGCCGAAACCCAACTCGTAGCTAAACCTAATTGCATTTATTATTATCTCGATCGTATTTAGATTCCTAGCCGTGATAATCTTCGAGAGTTGCTAATGACCGAAGCTCATAAATCTCGATACTCCATTCACCCCGGAGCTGACAAGATGTACCAGGACCTTCGTCCTAAGTATTGGTGGCCGGGCATGAAAAATGATATCGCTTTATACGTCTCAAAGTGCTTAACTTGCTCGAAAGTTAAAGCCGAACATCAAAGGCCATCTGGATTGCTCGAACAACCCGAAATCCCGATGTGGAAATATGAGAGTATAGCCATGGACTTCGTTACGAAACTCCCTCGCACTTCCTCTTGTCACGATAGCATTTGGTTTATCGTTGGTCGTCTTACTAAATCCACTCACTTTATTGCCATACGAGAAGACTACAAGGTTGAACGATTAGCAATAATCTATACGCTGAAGTCATTTGTCGACATTGGACGCCTCGTGACATCATCTCTGACCGCGATGGTCGCTTTACCTAACGTCCCTGGGAGACTTTTCAATCCGCTCTCGGTACTACGCTTAATCTCAGTACCACTTTCCATCCTCAAACCGACGGTCAGACTGAGCGCACGATCCGCACCCTCGAAGACATGCTTCGTGCGTTGCATTATAGATTTTGCTGGTAATTGGGATACGCATTTACCTTCAGTAGAATTTCCGTACAATAACAGTTATCATACTAGTATTCAAATGGAACCTTTTGAGGCATTGTACGGAAAAAATGTCGAGCGCCTATTGCATGGCACGAGATCGGAAAAACACAAATCACCGTCCCGAGTTAATACAAGAAACGACAGACAAGATCTTCCAAATCAGAGACAATCTCTTGAAAGCTCGGAGTCGCCAAAAGAGTTATGCCGATAAACGCCGCAAGCCCCTACAGTTCGAAATTGGAGATCGTGTACTCTTAAAGGTTGCGCCTGGAAGGGAGTGATCCGATTTGGAAAGAAATGGAAACTAGTGCCACGATACGTGGGTCCCTTTAAAATTCTGGAAAGAATTGGCAAAGTGGCCTATCGTCTCGAACTACCAGCCGAACTCAACAACGTACATCCGACTTTCCACGTCTCAAACCTCAAAAAATGCCTAGCTGAAGAAAATCTTTATGTTCCACTTGAGGATTTTCAAATAAACGAGACTCTTCACTTCGTGGAAAGGCCAGTAGAAATCATGGACCTAGAGACCAAGAAACTTCGATGCTCTCGCATTCCTATTGTGAAAGTCCGATGGGAAGGAAAACGCGGTGCCGAGTTCACTTGGGAACTAGAAAGTGATATGAAAGCCAAATAGCCACATCTCTTTGTTACGGCCACAACTTAAATTTCGGGACGAAATTTCCTAAAGTAGGGGAGACTGTAACAACTCGTATTTTCGTTATTATCTTTTTCCGTATGTTTTGTTATATCTGTAGTTGTAATCCGTGATTCGATAATAAAGGATGGTTTATGTTAACTAATTATATTTTTGTCACAACTATATTACATCTAAACGCTTACTAAACGCAATGCTAACTCCATGCAATCACGAGTAACTATGTTACCTTAAGAGCCGATGGTGTTGTTGTACAATAACCACTTGTGTCTTAGACATCGCTTATCACATCGCATCGCAAGCGCAGTTATTTATGTTACATTATGTTATTTATGTGTTATGTGTGCTTTATGATTTATGGTTGTACTCATTATCGCAACGCTCTCACTCGCACGAATCGCCTAATCGCATTATTTCATTATTTTAAACGCTTAACGCTTCGCTAAAACGCTTAATATAACTATATAATACGAACCGAATCGCCAAACGAGCACCTAACGCGAAAATAACGGACAAAACTTCGCCAAAAGGCCAAGTTTGCCCGAAGTTGGGTATCCCAACTTCCCCGAACTTGACCAGGCTTCAAGAAATCTCAGGAACCAATAAGTTCGCTCTAACTTGCACATTTTCAAGCAGAACTGGCCAAGTTCGCCCGAACTTGGTCTCCATCAACTTATTTTCTCCTCACCTATAAATACCCAGCATCTTCATTCATGCCTCCTTGCTGCAAGTTCGCCCCAGAGCTCCCAAAACCGAAAACCTTTGATTTCCAAGTAAGAATCAACCCGTTTTACGCAAACCAACAACATTTTCACTACGATTTTACACAAGGATTACCTTCGTTTTCATCAAATCTCTTCTGTTTATGAAAATCTTCACCTTTTTCTACAAACTTCTTCTTTTCACTTAGATCTACACTGAACGAGTGTATTTGGGCTTAGCTTTGGCTTCCCAAGCTAGAAATCTTTATGGTTTCGACTCACCAAGTGTTAGATCTAAGAAAAACCTTTTTAAAGTATTGATTTTTACACAAAATACGGACTAATGACGTATGTTTCGTTCACTATGAAGTGAAACGAGGCGTTGTTAAGCAAGATCTCAGATCCGGAAGCACAAGGACGATATCGTCACCTTGCACGAACTGGACTAACCGTACGAACCATCAAGTTCGCCCGGATTAGCCTGAGTTCCTATAAAGTGGCTAAAACTCGCTCCAAAAGACCTCTCCAGCCTATGTTTTTCTCAGTAGCTTAAGGTTGGAAGGATGGACACTCGATTTCCTCAACAAACGACGCGAAAACACATGATTTGATGACCAAAACAGTCAAGTTCGCTCCAAAAGGGGCAAGTTCGCTCGAAGTTGTCATCAGGTTGATGACCCACTTCGCCCGAACTTGTCCAAATGTCAAGAAAATCACTCAAGTTCGCCCGAACTTGTACAGTTTCTAAGAAACCAGACAAGTTCTCTTGTTCACATTTCAAGAAAACAGGCAAGTTCGCCCGAACTTGTACTAATTCCTAGGAAATTGGTACAACTTCGCCCGAACTTGTTCACTGCTCCTTCACGTTTCGACCGTTTCAGCACTTCGTAAGACTGATGCACTTCTGTTCGCTTACAGGCTAATCTGACGCTCCCTTAAATCCATATCAGACCCCACCTCTCTCTTAACGCACCGACTGTGAGTATACTTGAACTTTTTTTACGCTTAAACGCACTTTTGGGTGTCACATATGTTTCTATATCAAAACACATCACACAACTCAAAACGCTTATTCGCAACCCGCCTTTACATGATTATCGTGAATCGAAGAATTGTATGTATTGCTTGGTTTGTATGCCACCCTTAACATGATAGCTTGCTAGAAGTTGACCCGCCACCCGGAGGACCGGGGTTGTTAAGGCTCGCACTTTTACTTCTCATTTATTTTCTCTTTAGGACGTGGACACTTGTTCGCGTGCCTCGCACTCGCGGTTTGTTGGTTTACATGTATCAATGCAGTAGTATAATTCACATCTCTTACGTATTTCATGCGGTGTTTGCTAAACGCTTTCTATATCTACCATGTATGTAAACCTGTATGCTCACATTTACTTAATTGTATTGACGTTTATTTTAACATATGTGACAGGTTGATGACTTTTGCTACAATGGATTAGGGCTATCTTTAGAAACTCATGTAATAGAAATCAAGGGAAGATTGGATTGGATATGTTTTAAGAGATGTTATGTTTGTAATAATTGATGTGAGATATTGGTTGATTGTATGGGAAGTTGACTATTTAAAATGGAATTTCTCTTGAGACAATCTGATTCGCCTAGTGTCGTGCCCTGATGTTTCCGTCATCGGTTGGGGTGTGACATATGCTAGCCCCAAAATAAACACTTAAAAAAGAGGAGTTAGAACTCATTGATTGCAAAGCTTCCAGTCCACAAGCTAGCCTCCCGCAAATGAGAACTCAAATACGAACCTGTCACCACTCGAATAAGGTTACTAAAACCCTATAATCCTCACATACGATTATATTGTAACAACCCCGATCGATGTTCGCAAACTAAATTCTAGGTGGAGAATTGAGGTGTATGTGCGTGTGCTAAATTAATTCACGAAGTAGTGTGCTTGCTTACTTCTTTAATTCGATAAACACTTTGACGTGCTTGAAAGCATGCTTCCAATTCCTTTGCTTTTTGTTTGTTGACTTTCATGACCTACTAGCTAGCTTGCTAAATAAATAACACAATTCACCATGAAAACTTAAGTTCCCATTTGTGTGATATCATAACACAACAACATTCGTATCAACCCATGCAAATCCTACACAGTTCACCACCATGCAGACCAAGACTACCCCATAACCCCTGCTTTTTTGTCGCATGTGTAACCATGCAATGCCAAAAATCATAACATCATCTCCCATGGCACATACAATACGCCACTTGTTCCCAAACCCTTTTTACTCCAGTGAACCTCAAAACCATCCCTTCAAAACAGCCATCGTATCTCCTATCTTCACCACGAACCACACCATACACCCACCACCATAGCCATGGCCCAACTTCATCGCCACCAATACTGTTGTAATCATAACCAACCCCATACTCGATCAATCGGTCTCCTTCTCTCCCACGCATCATTCCGCATCCAACATCCTCATCATACAACTTCCATGGGTAAACGCCGTACTCGATCACCGCCACCAATTCACCAGACATCACCTGCCACCACACGAGACCACCACCCTTACCTTCACAACCTCAACCACCCTCATCGCAACACCATCTCAGCCGCCTCCAATACGCCAACCTTGTCACTATCGTCACCACCAGTCACCACTACTCACTTGTTGCTGTAACCACAAAAACCCATCATCACCCTTCACCGTCGCCATAAACCTCAACCTTCAAACCCAACACCGAACATATGCAAAATGAACTGAATGTAGGTGGGAAAACATAAACGGAGTTTACCTAATCGTGATCCGAAGTTGTCGCTTACAAACCGTCGTGGAATCATCTCCGATCTGAACTCTCTCTTTCTCTCGTTTTTCTCTTCTGCCGTAAACCACCGTTAAGGGTTAGGGCTTTTAGTTATATTGTTTTCTTATTTATTTTACTCAAGAATTACATTTTAGCCCCTCATGAGTCCTTTTCATGCAACTTGTTCCCAAAGCTATATAAAATAGTTTTAAATAGAGACAATAAAACCCTTTAACTAGTTATCTCCATTAAGTCACATCTTGTGTGTCTAAAATCGTCAACTGATGCAGTTTGGTTAAACTCGGATAGTCCAGATACCCGTTACATAAGGTTTGTAAATTTTGGGATGTTACAGTAATAACATATTTAGCACCTCAACTTAAATAAGGTTTTTTTATCGTTTTTTTATCATTTTTTTTTAATTCCATAAGTAGGTTAGTGTCAATGTTGTAACGAACTAAACCAATAAGTTTTCGTAACTTTCTAATACACATGACATGGTCTTTTTATCGTCGTGTAAAATGTCCCATAAAGATTTGCTTTTTTTTATCCACGGTGTTGTTTTTTGTTTTTATGTACCTCAACTTTTAGCATTGACACTTACACCCCATCAACTTTGTAAAAATGTCATTTTGACCCTTTTGAGTTTTACGTGCTTATTTTTATGTGTGTGGGTCAAATATAATACATTTTCGTACTTACTTTTATGTTCGTTTTCGGTTGGTCTACATTTTGACATAAAATTTGTTCAGAAACGTGTCGGGTCAAATATAATATGTTTTCATTGGGTGGTATAAATTCGAGTTAATTTATGTTTTGACATCGTTGCAATGCGTGATACCAGTTTTTAACTTTAAAACACTATTTTCTTAAGTGCTTACTTTTAAGTACGTTTCGTTATAAATCAATCGAAGTTGGTTTACGTTCAACGTAAAATTTTCTCGGTAATGAGTCATGTCGAATATGATATGTTTTCGTGTTTATCATGTGTGTTTTCTGTTGATCTGCGTTTTGACGTAAATTTTGTTCGAAAACAAGTTATGTCAAATAATTAATGGTATAAATTCGAGTTACGGTAAGTTTCTACACCGCGCGCTGCACCACGTGACAGGTCAAAATATATAGATTTCAATTGGATCCAACAGTGAAACCTTAATTGATAAATAGAGCCCAACCCCCGGGTATATATACGTAATTTACGATCCAAAAGTGAAACTTAACCGTGTCTCAGAGATGGAAGACGAAGGTACGTAATTTACGGTAGATGAATCTGTACCGAACGCACGGATGCTACATACGTGTTTTTATTATAGTCCTTCCTTGACAATTTAATTAATCGAACTGCTGTTTTTGTTTCAATCTAATCTCTATATATAGACCGCATGTTTTCGTTTAATAACTTTCAACCCTATTTTACTACGTACAAAAGCTACTTGTTATCTAGGAACCAGCTTGGCTTGGCTTGTGTTGTGTTGTGTACTGAATAATATTTATCTTTCTCATCATGGCCGGCCCTGGGTTGGGCGGGGAGGACTACCGGCCAGGGCCCGGTATTTCGAGGGGCACGTTTTTATATGAAAAAAAACCGGATATGTATATGTAAAATATTTTTTAATAGGGTACACCCATACAAACACCCACTTACAAAACTATTTTTATGGTTTAGATTAGTTATTAACTCCTTTGGCATTAGGTTTAGACCTTTAGTGAGCTCAATATTTCGTTAAGGCCTAAGGACACGTTTTTTCAAGCTCGAACAAGGTACACAAATTCCCAGGGCCGGCCCTGTTTGTCATGCACTCGTTTCGTTTGGTTGCATAACATAATATTAATATTATCTCTGTAGTTGTTTTTTCAAACGTCTGCTTGCAAAAAATAGTCTGAACCATTAAGTGTTGAACCACTAAGAGGTCTGAATTATTAAGAGCTAAACGGACAACCCCACAGTCTTATATAAAGTGGTTTTGTTTGAGCATGAATTAATCAAGATATCTGCAATCTTATCAGCTTGCTAAATAACATATAGGTAGAGAAGCCCGGGTGAAAGGGAATTGCTCTCGTGAGGACGAGGATGAGGATCTGGTTCAGAATCCCAGCTCTGCTGAAATCACTCATTTGCTTGGTTTTTAAAACATATTATTATTAAGATATTTGAATTGTTTTGGTCAATTGATCTCTTATTAGTTTGTAAAATGTTTTCTTTTTTGTGTGTAAGGTTTAAGAGATAGGCTGGATGCAATTTTTAAGCAAGGTATGGAATGGATTCATAAGCAGCATATCAGGTTTACCTTGTATATGTTATTATCTCCTCAAAGAATGCTATTAATGAATGGGTGCCACAGGTCGGGTGCAATGTGTGGAGTCAAGACCATATTCTGTTTCAGGTAACAACAACACTCCTTTGAGTTCTGAAACAAATTAAGATCTTCGCTTAAACTTAAGTTACTTACAATATTAGCAAAACTTTAATATATATTTTACATGTATACTTAACAAAAACCTAAAATCCAACTATTTTATAGCTATATTTAGTTGTTATTTATATTAATAAAAAACAACAACAACAACAACAACAAAATAATAATAATAATAAATTGTCGCTATTATTGCTACGTAACGCGTTATAGAGATCGCCACGCTCACTATTGACAACTATGATATATATACACACACACGTTTTAATCTCTTCAAAGAATGGTATTAATCAGGAGGATTTTGAACAGGTACCACAGCTCGAGTGGCAGGTCAGGATTCATATGCAAATTCTGGTTAGGTAACAACACTCGTTCGAGTTCTGAAACAATTAAGATTTTTGCTTAAGCTTGTGTCTCATTTGCTGGCTTAGAAGGGGTCATTAGTTAGTTTAATAACAAAGTAAGGCCCCGTTTGGTTCGTAGAATTCAAAGGAATTGGAATTGGAATTAATAAGAATTACTAAAAGCACCTTCCTGTTCTTCTACTCTCTCATTCTTAACGATTTCGAAAAACCTTTTCATCCCCTGACAGAAACCATTTCTTTAAATTCAACGTTCCAATTCCTTTGCAAACATTCTACGAACCAAGCCAAAAGGGCCCTAAGAATATATATATATATATATTCTAATTCTCTTATTCATAGGATTGGATTGTAATACATTATCATCAAGATATATGAATTATTTTCATCAAGATATATGAATTATTTTCATCAAGATATGAATTATTTTGGTCAATTGATGTTTTATTTATGTCTTCAAAGAATGGTATTAATTTTGGTGTGGTTTTGAATGAATTTAATTTAGGTGCCCCAGCCCTATTGCCATGTCTGGAATCATCAGTATACGGATATCCATATGCATATGTTGATTCAGGTAACATCTTTGCAAAAGCTTGAGTTTCATTGGGTCATTAAATTGAAAAATATATATTTATTTTCCTTACAAGATTAGCAAAACTTGTAAAAATAGTTTCTTTTTTGGGAAATTACCAAAATGTTTGTTGACCAACATGTTTTACCAAAATGTCACCCTCCTGCGTCGGTGGAGAGGGGCTTCAGGAGTGGGATGCGTCCTGCAAGCACGGGATGCGTCTGTGGAGCAAAAACCAATAAAAAATGGACACGTGGCCATGGGAAGCGTCGGCATGATGCACGGGATGCGTCCGGCGAGTTTCTGAAGCGTCCGCTAGTTTCCGGCGAGTTGCAGGTTTCCGGCGAACTTTGTGTTGAATGATAAATGATAAATGTAGAAGAACCACCAAAACGTTACCGGAAAACTCACCAAAATGATAAATGATAAATAATAAAAATAAAGTTTGCCGGAAAACTCGCCGGAAACCTGCAACTCGCCGGAAACCTCCCCGGAAAACTAGCCAGACGCTTCAGAAACTCGCCGGACGCATCCCGTGCGTCATGCCGACGCTTACCATGACCACATGTCCATTTCTTATTGGTTTTTGCTCCACGGACGCATCTCGTGCTTGCCGGACGCATCCCACTCCTGAAGCCCCTCTCCACCGACGCAGGAGGGTGACATTTTGGTAAAACATGTTGGTCAACGAACATTTTCGCAAATTCCCTTTTTTTTATTAAAAATGTAGCATCGTATATATATTATTAAAGTTGAAAATAGTTACCGCGCGCGTCGCGTCGCGGGTACATTGCAAATATCGAACGGACTAGTCGAAACGTTATGTGATGCGTTAAACATATGAAAATGAACGTGTATCAATGAAAAAACTGACACATGTAATCAAAAGATATATTCATATCAAGGGCATAAATTCTACCCCTAGCACGTGATGGTGGGGTCGAAACGTAGAAAAGACATTCATATAAAAGACATATTCATAAGCAAAAAAAAAAGTTTTATATTTGACCTGACTTGATTCTCTAAACATTTTACACCTAAATGCAAACCAACTCAAATTTATACCGACGCATAAATTGCAATTTGCATAATGCAACCCGCATGCGATGCGTCGTGGGCACTTTACAAACGTTGAATGAATTGGTAAGTGTTTTGTCATGCACAAACCATATGAAATCGCTTGTCTCAACATACTCAGTTCAACTCAATGTACGGTTGAAACAAAGCGTAAAGTAATTCGAATGTAGACAAATTAGTTCTTTAAAAAAGAATTTAGTGAACGAAAATCATTTAAAAATACAATAGGTTGTTAAAAACGTATATTATATATGTTACAGGGGTAAAGTTGAAACATTAGAAATTTTAGGTCTTAAACTTTAGGGGTAGCAAAGCCAATCGACTAATATTGCAATGTGATGTGAAATTTGGGCTGGAAAGGCGGACTAAAAACGCAATTTAGTAAGATCAAAAGCAAGGACCAAAAATGCGATTTTATCAAAATATGGGTGAAAAATGTCTTTAGATTATATGAATAAGTTATATATAGAATAAATTATAGTTGTATATTAACTAGTTGATGCCCCGTCCGCGTTGTGGGGCGATAGCCGAATAATGAGTGAGTGTTAGGTAGCTCTTTGACACGAAAAACAATTAAATCGAGTCAACCAAATAAAACAAAAAACTTTTATAGTTTTGATAAAAAAAAAACTAAAACAATGGCAATACTGTAATTTTTAACTGAGGGAAAGTTGTATTTTTTGACTAGGGTAAAATCGTAATTTACCAAAAGCTAAAGTGATCGCAGTACTGTAAATTTGAAGCAGGGGCAAAATTGTAAATTTGCGCAGAGGCAAATTCCGATTTTGAACTCAGGGTAACAACGTAATATAAATTTGAACTAAAGGCACAATTGTAATTTTAAGGTTGAGGTACAAACCATAATTTTATTTTGAGTTGAGGGTAAAATCATAATTTTGAGCTGCAGGCAAAAGCATAATTTTATTTTGAACTTGGGCAAAAACGTAATTTAACTGAGGATGAAATCATAATTTATAAATGGGGAGAAATCATATTCTTGAACAGGGGCAAAATCATAATTTTAAGCTAGAGGCAAAAACATATTTTTATTTTGAGCTGGGGGAAACGTAATTTTGAGCTGAGGGCCAAATTGTAATTTTGAATCGAGGGGAAAATCATAATTTTGAGCTGGGGACAAAAGCATAATTTTATTTCGAGCAGGGGCAAAAACGTAATTTTAAACTGCGGGCAAAAGCGTAATTTAAATTGATAAATTTGAACTGAGGGCAAAATCGTAATTTTAAGTTGGAGGCAAAAGTATATTTTTATTTTGAACTGGGGCAAATAATTTTATAAACGGGGAAAATCACATTCTTGAACAGAGGGCAAAATCGTAATTTTAAGCTGAGGACAAAAGTATAATTTTATTTTGAGCAGGGGGCAAAAACGTAATTTTAAACTGGGGGTAAAAGCGTAATTTTAAAGTGTATAAAAATTAATAAAGTGTTTGGTCCAATGGGAAAGTGCCAGGTGAGCAGGGGACAAAAACATAATTTTAAACTAGGGGTAAAAACGTAATTTTAAAGTGTGTAAAAATTGATAAAGTGTTTGGTCCAATACTTCCCTCAATCTTCTTGTAAATGTATAGTAGGTAAATTAGTGCTTTCCAAAGTATTAAAAAGCAAAAAGTAGTAGATTATTTGGTAAAAACCGAGACATAGGAGGGGTTTTTAAGTAAAATGCACCGACATTTACTTTTAATATAGTTGTAAATTGGTTGTAATCTGAATCTCGAGTACGATACATACTTGGTGGGAGGTCGGCCCAAGTGTATCCGAGGAGTCTTTACCCCGAATTTAGCTCTAACGAAAGCCTTTAAAGATGGTCGGGCCGGTCAGCTCAAGCAGCAGGTAACAACTCACCTTGTATCATATCATAGGTCGGTCTATTTTCTAATGCTTCTTATTAAGATAACTAACTTGTGGCATTTGTGTGTTGTTAGGTTGCAAAGTTGGATGGACAGAAGCATCATTGATGATCATGAGGTTGAACAACTTATTCGACTCCTTTTATTATTAAAACAAAACACAACAGTTACGATAATCTTAACCATTTTATCCTTCGCGGAAAAAGGAAAAGGCACAATCCGTAGCGTGTAAAAAACTTGTTAATAAATAGTATCAAGAATTCAACACAAGTTAATTACTTTGAATGTTTTTCTTGCTTTATACATATTTTAAAAGAAAATATAATTCTTAACACACTTATTAAGTACAAATATGATCGGATGAGAAAGTGAGACAAGAAATTTATGCTTTTGAAGAGATATGACATATGAACGAGAGTGATAAGAAATTTAAGCTTCTAAAGAGATATAACATTTGACAAAACTATTAACTATACCACAATATAAAGCAAGAATTATAACATTATATGCTGAATATATAATTTAATCATCTTGCTCCAAAAATGAACGACTTAAATAACATTTGACCCTACAAATGATAAGTAAATGGACATGGAGTAGGATCAAATACAAACCATATTCCGCATACAAACTGTAAGAACCATTTAAAAAGTGTCACGTGTCATCCAACCAATTATAGAGAAATGATAAATAATAACCTAAATTATATTAATTATATTGAATTCCCTATAATTATGTTAACAAGCAATTAGTTCTTTATTTGGATCTTTCTTTTGTTTTCAATGTGCTAATCAAGAAAAGTGCTGATATCATTCATATATGTGCTAAAATCAATTATCTTGATTAATTTTCATGTGCTAAATATAATTCGAAAGTGCTACTTTTATGCATGTATTGTTTTGGTATGTGCTAATTTAACTTTTTTTAAGTGCGAGAATCTGTTCTTACGGTTTGTAGGATAAATATGGTTTGTACCGGAACCAAACCCGGACATGATACAAATATTCTGGCGTATCAAATATATATATACACATTGATTGAAAGAAACATCACGAACTTGAAACACATTTACACGCTGATAATAAAATATATGTATATAAGAACACATCCGTTTTCTATTTTTGTTTGAATTTGAAATCAACCAAGCACACAACTAGGCCTTACGTATCAACTTACAAGACATCACAAGAAGACATAAAATGTAATATACTTATTACAATGTATAAAAGTATGTATCGCAAAGCGATAAATCATTTGAGCATAGTAAGCGTTGAATGATTTGTTAAGCTTGTGGGCGTTGGTTGGCATTTTGACGTTAATGGCTAGTCCAAGAGCTTCAAGAAACCGGATGATGTACCAAGAAATGTCGATTTGCCACCATTCTAACCCATGTCGAGCTGAGAACTCGAATGCATGATGATTGCTATGCCACCCTTCTCCGAAAGTAAATATCGCTACCCACCTTTAATTCACAATTATTTTTTGGTATATTATATTAATTAATGTAAAAATCAAATTAAGTTAAACAATTTAATTACCAATTGTTCTTAGAGAGATCACCAGTGTTCCATGCTTGATGTCCCCAAATGTGACAAGCGGAATTTACCAAAAAAGTGAGGTGGTAAACCAATACAGTCCTAACACCCTGCCTGCGTACACCGACTAGTAACGTTTTCTTTCTTAATGTATCAAAATATACATCCCATGCTAAAAAAACTTACCATGCCCCAAACGAGATACGGAAATCCGCCCCAAGCATATAAGAGCACTCCACATCCAAGTATGTGCAACATGTAGCTTTTTTAATAAACCTGTAGAACCCTTGCTTTTTAAATCCTTCACGTTTTTCCACTCTGGATGCTATATCATGTCAAAAATATATATTATATTGTTAGTAGGTGATAATTTGTCTCAATTAGTAGGTGAGATTCGAATACTAAAAAAGTGATAATAGATTGTAGATTTTATAAATAAGTTATAATCTTGTTGATTTGATACCTTATCAAAGATATATTCACTGTAGAAAAGCCACCCCATATGACTAAACCAAAAGCCATTGATGGGTAATGCGTATCTTTTTCTGAGTCGACAAACTGATGATGATATCGATGCATGCAGAGCCGTCTCCGAGAACTCTCAAAAAAATTTAGGCCTCGGGCGATAAAAAAATTTGGGTCCAAAATTGTGTTTAAGGCAAAATGAATTATAAAATAATACCTTGGTGGTGGAGCCAAGACTAGAACTTGAGACCTTTGCATTATCTTGAGATGGTTTTTCCACTCCACCACCAACATTTTTTTCCATAAAAATTGGATGTATATCTGAAATATATAATTTAGCATATATATATAAAAGCTTATAAAAACCTTTCGGCCCTTTGAAATTTTGGGCTCGAGCGACGGCACGGGTTCGCCGGCCCCAAAGCCGGCCCTGCATGCTGACCCAGAATATTGGATCTCTCTACATGCAAATAATAATTTAATAACAATAAAAAAACTTCCTTCACTTTTTACGTTAACAGTATTTTGTATGTCAAAACCAATTTGTATTTGATCTTTACACATAATATAACTAACCTGTGCGGCAAAGGACTCCGAAATAAACACACGTATACTTGAGCCATTTGGGGAGTTTGAGGCTATGGTGGGCGAGAAGCCGGTGATAGGAGAGAGTTATGCCCACAAGTCCGGTTAGCAAATAACCGATAAATGTGACCCAGAAAGCATCCCAGCTGAACGTAAATGGTGCAAAAATTGAAAGCAAATGAACAGAAAAAACCCATAATGCCACTTGGATGTCTGCTTTACGCTATTTTCGTTCGTAGAACTGGTTTCTAGTGCCTGTCACCACCACATCAGAAAATGGTATTTTCTGGTGACCGGATTGGGGGACTGAGAACAATAAGTTCCTCATTTGTAACCCACAAGTTGTTATGGTTTCTTGTTTTTTGGGGTTCAATGGTGTTAGTTATATATATTAGAAATAATTATACTTATGGTCCATGTGGTTTGCTTATTATGGATTTAGTTCATAAATTTAAGAAATTACATTTTTTAGACTAGTAGTTTGCAAAACACATATAATCACTAGCGTTAAAGATGTAAACAGACCGAATTGAACCTAATGAGACCTAGCTAGTTCGTGTTCGTTTAGCTTTTATCGGACAAAATGACGATTCGCGAATGTATAATCGGATGATGTGAATTGTGAGGCGTAAATACAAGGGTTTCTGCTTTCTAGTATAAAAGTTTAAGAGTTAAGGTGATAAAATAATTAGGATAAAAATATAAAAAAAAATTGTTAGGACACTAAAAAAGATCAAAAGAAAAAACCCTTAATGACCGAATTTAAACAAACGAACATGAACAAACGTATACGTTTAACGGACTTAAATGAACGAAAATAAAGAGACACATCACCATGTGTTCACGAATACAACTTAACAAACATGACCCATTGGGCTCAACTGAGAAATGTGAATCTTGTAAAAACCAAGAATTTCCAGTAAAAAATGGGTCACCGGAAGCCGGAAGTTCCCTTCGGCAAAATAATCGTAAAATAATGTAATGTAGCCGGCCGGCGCATCAGCCGCCGTGGCATTCGCCACCGGAAAAAATGCCTTCCAAGACGGGCAAAGAGAAAGTTAGGTGGCAAGATTATCGAAATCTTTCTTCGAGCACTTCAACGGTGGCAAACTTGACGATGACATCTCAGCAGAACTTGCACCGGTGGCCATAACAAAAACTTTGAAGAAAACTTAGAGAACTTTGAAGATCGCCGGAAGATATGAACACAAATTTCTCTCAAGTTGTGATTTGGTGAGGAAGCAAATAGATTGTTGATCCCTTTATATACTAACCGCAATTAATGCACGATTTGACTGCAGCGACTTTTGCGACCATCACGTATCCCCAAGTAACCGCAGGGGCGAGGGAGAACAGTAACCGCCCCACGCGCGCGAGTATCGCTGAAAAGCATTAAATACGGTAAGACATGTACTGTTGACAGCCTGTCAACAGTACCACCACGTCTCAAGAACGTGCGTCGTCACCAACGACACCATTCAGATAAGTGACACGTGCCTAAGTATATTTGAAATTCAAATACTTTTTCAAAATTCACTTACGACACGTCATCAAGATGCATAAAGCAACAAAAAGCTAGTCCTTACCTAGCGCAAACACATTTATCTTAAGTCCAGTGCTCCACCTACTTTTTATTCTTACATATGAGCAACACTGGACTGGGGGGACTTGAAGGGGTATGGTCCCAAAAACCTTGCGCCAATCAAGGAAACCATACCCATTAGTAACTTCTAAGAAAACCGCCCAGACTTCTTTGCCAAAATAAGATTTATTAAAACTCTGCGCCAAATATCCAAGAGAGGAAAGCGTCATTTAACTACCTTGCGCAGGCTCGCGCAAGGTTCAAAGTTAACCTTGAACACTCTTTGATAATGTTTCATTTAACTACCTTGCGTGGGCTCGCGCAAGGTTCAAAGTTAACCTTGAATACTCTTTTATTAATGCTTCATTTAACTACCTTGCCGGGCTCGCGCAAGGTTCAAAGTTAACCTTGAACATTCTCGTTTGATAATGCTTCATTTAACTACCTTGCACGGGCTCGCGCAAGGTTCAAAGTTAACTTTGAACATTCTCGTTGGATAATGCTTCATGCACAAACCTTGCGCAGATATTTATATCAAAGCAAGCATCCACCAAACGTTGGCTAAGCAGCAAGGAGAAGAAGGAAGATCAGTTAACTAACTTGCGCTTCTCGCGCAAGGAAACAGTAAATCCTGAGAAACTTTCCCTTAGCAAAATCCTTGACTTGGTGCAGAAGCAAATGGAATCTTTTCTGTTGTAACAGAATGTACACGTGGCGAATAATAGATGGGTAACAGCTGTGAAACCTTCTAGAAGCCATTAACACCCAATCGTGCAAGCATCCTTTCGGTTATAACCAATTGCCACATGGCAGCATCTGGACGGCTGAGGAAGATCATGCTGATGACATGCTCACATTTATAAGATGTAGTGATCTCATGTTGACACGTGGCACCCCCCTAACCGCTAATGAGCTCATGATCCGTGTGCACTAACGGATTGTCAACAAACGTTAACGGAATAGCAAGAGATTTCGTTAAAGTTAACAATCTCTCTTTTTGGCGCCAAACACCGGCTATAAATAAGTAACTTGGAGTTCAAGGAAAGGTATTCACTCTCAACTACCCTCTCTCTTACAATACTTACTTCCGACTACCTGTACTTATTCTCACGCCGGAGGGTGGTCACGGAGAGAACCCCCTTCTCCCCTGGCGAGCTAACGGTGTTCTGTGTTGCAGGTTCAGCAGAAGTGCTGTATTATTCACCATCCATCGTGAAACCAAACGGAGGGTTAACCCTTTTATGCAGAGCCCATTCCATAGATCTACTTAGATTCTGGTCTAGTTGATCTAGAGTTTCTTCATTGGCGCCCACCGATTTCGATTCTTTCTCACCTTCCGTTTCGTTTCACTTAGATCTGCAGCATCATGGCTGACGGATCACTTTTCAAGGTCCTCAATCAGGGATTCGACGCGTTGTTGTCGGACCTCAGGTCGACGGGCAAATAGTTGATGATTCTTCCGGCGAAGCTAATGCTCAGTATGATCCTAATCATGCGAGTATTCTGTAACGCCGGCGGCTCCTCATGTTGATGTTACGTCGATTTTACCACCTGGAGAGACTCCATTATCGTGGTTAATCAAATCTCAAGCGACTCTAAACGCTATGTATGCTCAGTTATGTGCTCAAACCGGAACTCCAGCTTTTCAAGCTCCGGTTAATGCTCCTCAGGTTCGTGCTTCGCCGGCACCTCGAGTTTTGAGTTATAATACTCAAAGTCATGCTCGTTCCCCTTCGCGCATGCCAGAAGATGGAACAGAAATGTATTCTAAAACCAGGAATGACCTTGTTCATTCTGGTAATAGAAGGCAAGAAGACAACGTTCAACGTCGTGCATCTGTCCACTCTCGTTTGGGCCCGCGATCTTCGCAGAAACGAGACAGTCAACACGATGAGCTCGATAGAACCTATGACGAAGGGGATAGTGCAAGTATTTTCAATCGCATATCTGCGATCATGCCAGTTACAGGACAAAAGTACGTACTGTATACAATCCAGAAGCTGAGCATGATTACAATTTGGTGTATCGCCCAACCGAAGCAGCTGAGCAATCAAAGTTTACCAGAGAGATAGCACTGGCTCCGTTGGAGCGAGCGAAATTACCATCCAACGTTGGAAAGTTTAACGGTTTGACCGATCCTTATGATCACATGCGCGTCTTTACTGGTGCAGGGGTTACTTAGGTGCTGGACATTTGCCAATGTGGTGTCACTTATTTGTACAAACCCTTACTGGCGCTGCGCGCCTTTGGTTTGATAATTTGCCGGCAGGTAAACTTTCCTCTTGGAATGACTTAAAAGAAAATTTCTTACACACTTTAGTCAACAACGGCGATACGTGCGCGACTCCTCAGATGTAATGAACATCTGGCGGAGGGACGATGAAAGCCTCGAAGATTTTATAACACGTTACAATAAAGAGGTGTTGGAGATTGGAGATGTCCATGAAGACCTTATACGCGCGCAGTTCAAGTATGCGGTAAGGTGCGACGAAATGATTAAAGTGTTGTCCGGTACAACTGGCCTTCCAAAAAACTGGGATAAACTCATGGCGGCAGCCAAGGTCTACGCCCAGACTGAGCGCAACTTAAGTTCTAACAGGCCACCTCTACCTCAGAACCGTCCGCAAGCCTGAGTAGAGGTAGTCGCAAATATAAGAGAAATTGGAAAGAGTCAAGTCAGAATTCGTATTCTCCGTATTCACCAATTGATGCGCGAGCAACAATCAACAAGATAACAACTCAAAAAGCAATTAAACAGGAGAATAGGGAACGTCAGTGGACTCCCTTAACAAAGTCACCGGTGAGGTTCTCAGCACTGAGAATTATCTGTTTAAACAGCCGCAACCAATGAAAAACAAAAAAGGGAAGACCCAAATTTGTTATGTGACTATCATAGAGACACAGGCCACGCAACAGATAACTGCATCAGTCTGCGCACGGAGATTGAGAAAGCATTAAAGAGTGGGAAGCTTACACATCTAGTCCAGAATGTGCGCAAAGAGATTAAACAGATTACGTGCGAGAACGAAGGGCCTAGTAACAAGAAAATGAAACAGTACGTTTCCATGATTCAAGGTGGATCATCGCGCAAGCGTAGCCTTCAACATTTTCAAAACAACACTTGGCGCGAATAGCAAGTCATTTTTCCTATCGTTCCAGGAGGTCCTCAAGAAGACCGACCAGTAGTTATCACCGGTATCTTTGGGCACTACCAAACAGACTATATGTTTATAGATCCGGGTAGTTCCATGGATATCATGTATGAGCAGTGCTTCAAGCAACTAGATCCTGAGGATAAGGCACGCTTGGAACCAGTTGATTTTCCATTAACTGGATTCTGCAATGAGGGTGTCTTTCCTCTAGGACAAATCCTTTTTCATGTTACGTTATCTGATGGGAGGTGTTCTCGAACGAGTAACGTCAACTTCATGGTGATGCCGGCAAATTCCCGTCATGGTGTACTATTGGGACGCCGCGCGCAACGTGATTTTAGTATGATTACCTCCGCTCCGCATGCTGCTTGTGGTTCTCGGACACCAAATGGTATAGCTATACTTTATGTGCGGAACCAGTTATGAAGGCTGGCAAGTCGTTGCCAAGCAACGAGCCAGAAAAGTGGGTACTCAACAATAAGTACCCTGAGCAGACAATCTTATTAGGACCCGCAGTCAGTATTGAAATTCGCGCAAAGCTTAAACTACTGTTATTTCGCAACAAAGACATTTTCGCCTGGACACCTGCTGACATGGTTGGTGTCCCGCGCGACGTTGCGGAACATTGCCTGAATGTATTTCTATCAGCAGAACCAGTTGTGCAGAAAAAGCGCAGCCTCGGGTCAGAAAAGACAGAGCAATGAACGAACAAGTCACCGAGTTATTAAATGCTGGTATTCTGTGCGAAGTCAAATATCAGACCTGGGTGGCAAACCCAGTCATGGTAAATAAACATAATGGCGGATGTGCGTAGATTTTAAAGATCTAAACAAGGCGTGTCCGAAAGATTGTTATTCTCTTCCTGAGATTGACAAAAAGGTTGACTCATTAGCTTCCTTTCGCTGGAAGTGTTTTCTAGATTGTTATAAAGTTTATCATCAAATCTTGATGAAAAAAGAGGAAGAAGATAAAACCGCTTTTCGCACGGAGAAGGGCATTTTTTGTTATACCAAGATGCCTTTTGGTCTCCACAATGCGGGAGCTACTTATCAAAAGATTGATGGATACAGTGTTTAGAGATGACATTGGGAAAACTGTGGAAGTCTACATTGATGATTTGGTCAATATGAGTAATTCAGAAGACACTATGCTAGACAACATCCAAAGAACTTTTGATTCTCTGCGGGAGGTAAATCTAAAGTTAAATCCCAGCAAATGCTCCTTCGGCATAGAGGAGGGCAAATTGTTGGGTTTCATCGTCACCAAAGACGGTTTCAAAGTTAATCCCAAGAAGGTCGAGGCAATACAAAAAATGTCTTCTCCCACTACCATCAAAGAGATGCAACGTTTGGCTGGAAGGTTAGCTGTGCTAAACCGCTTCCTCGCCAATCACGCTGCAAAGTCTTATCCATTTATTCGAACCTTGCGCAATTGTACGAAGAGCAAAGAGTTCGCATGGACTCTGGAAGCTAATCAAGCCTTCCAGCAGATGAAAGATTGTTTAGTTCAACTTCCCACACTTACAGCTCCTCGCGAAAAAGAACCCATGGTCTTATATCTTGCTGCATCTGAGGTAGCAGTAGGTGCTGTCTTGTTGGTAGAACACGAAGGGGTCCAGTCTCCAATTTATTATATCAGCAAGATGTTGAATGATCCAGAGACAAGGTATTCAATCATGGAGAAATTAGTTTTAGCATTGGTCCATGCTTCGCGCAGGCTACGAAGATACTTTTCTAGACATGTTATTACAGTTTTAACAAATTTTCACATTGGCCAAGTCCTGGCCAAACCAGATGTTTCTGGACGACTTGCGAAATGGGCTATAGAATTGGGAGGTTATAACATCTGTTATAAACCTAGACTAGCTATCAAAGGCCAAGTTTTGGCAGATTTCATCGCTGAAATTCCCGCCGATAAACTTGAAGAATGCCAAGCAATCCAAAACCCAATCCCAGTCATCGACAATAGAGCCTGGACATTGTTTACAGATGGCGCATCAAACAGTGATGGGGCTGGAGCAGGTCTTCGATTAATGAGTCCAGAGGGAGCAGAATTCACATATGCAATTCGGTTGGATTTTCAAAGCACCAACAACGAGGCCGAATATGAAGCTTTCCTAGTAGGCTTACGCCTCGCTATCAAAATGGGTGCAACAAATTTAGAAGCCCATGTTGATTCATTACTAGGTGCTGAGCAAGTAGTTGGAACGTACGATGCAAAGGGAGATATCATGGCTCTATACTTGGCGCAAGCCAAGGCTCTTATACAACAATTTAAAATCACACACATCAAGCGAAGCGAAAACAAACATGCTGACGCTCTAAGCAAACTCGCTGCAACTAGTTTCAAGCATTTGGCAAAAGAGGTTCGCATCGAGGTTTTAAGTAACCCATCAGTCCCTCTCAGACAAGTGACAATGGTCGAAGTAAGAGATCCATCATGGATGTCTCCAATAATGATGTATTTATTACATGGTTATTTACCAGAAGATAAAGTGCAAGCACGTAAGTTACGATGCAAAGCCCTCAATTATGAAATGATTGACGGTATTCTGTACCGACGCTCTTACATGGGTCCTTCGCTCCGCTGTGTTGACAAACATGACGCGCAATACCTAATCAGGGAGGTCCATGAGGGGCTATGTGGCATACATTCTGGGCCGCATGGTCGTAGCCAAAGTGAAAAGCGCAGGGTATTATTGGCCCGGAATGTACGTTGACGCGGTAGAGATCTTGCGCAAATGTATGTCCTACCAAAGGCATGCCCCTAAAACGTTGCGCCCAAAGAATCCTTTGGTACCCGTCACAACAGCTTGGCCATTTCAACAATGGGCCATTGATTTAGTGGGACCATTTCCGGATGCGCCCGGCGCAGTAAAATTTATCATTGTTGCGGTCGATCACTTCATCAAATTGGTTGAAGCCAAACCTTTAGCTTCCACTACAGCGATGGTAATTCGCAAATTCATCTGGGAATATATTATTTGCCGTTTTGGCCTGCCCATGCGCATTATTACAGACAACGGTCCAAATTTAACGGCTCAAGAGTTGCAAACATGGATGTTAGAAATAGGAATCCAGCATGTTTTCGCTTCTGTTGCACACCCACAAGCAAATGGTCAAGTTGAAAGCATAAACAAGCAGTTGGTCCATGGTATCAAGGCCCGCCTTGGCACGGTGCGGCGGGGGTGGGTTGATGAATTGCCTAGCATCTTGTGGGCACATCGAACTATGCCCAAGACTAGTACTGGAGAAACTCCTTTTAGCCTTGTGTACGGCACGGAAGCTGTGATTCCTGCCGAAATTGGGTTACCATCTCCAAGAATGCTAGCTTTGGAAAAACAAGATAACGAAGAACAAAGGCACATCGACCTAGACTTATTAGAAGAGCGATGAGAAAATGCAGCGATTCGCGAAGCTAAATACAAGTCCCAGCTTGAAAAATATTACAACAAAAGGGTGCGCATCTGTTCCTTTTTGCCTGGTGACTTTGTTCTTCGCGATAATGAAGCGTTGAATGCCGAAAAACCGGGGAAGTTAGCCCCGCGATGGGAAGGTCCGTACGTGATAAATGAAGTATTGGGAAAAGGCGCGTACACTCTGAAGCGTATGGACGGATCCAGCGTTCCTCGAACCTGGAACGCCCAACAACTACGCCGATGTTATATGTAATCTCAATCCTCTAAGCAACTTCTGAGCGTTGCGTAACGAGACTACTTACTTTATTTTGTTATCTAATCTTAGTGGCAGCCATAGTTTTGCGCTTTATCAGTATGAATAAAATACTTTGCCACTACTTACAGTCTTATATATGTTCATTTACAAATGCATGCAATTCCTTTGGATAAACAAAAACACAAACTCATGAGCCACAAGCTAACTTAATACTTACGCTCACACATGAGAAAAGAAATTGTTCATTTGTCTATCCTACACAAGTAATTGGTCCCATGCAAACATTGTAAAGCTAAAATATAGTATATTCACATCCACAATACTTGCGCAGCAGCGCAACTTTACAAGTTATCATAAAGTAAAAATTTCAAATTTCCTATTCTATGGATTTGGTTCCCACCTGCTTCTCTGATGAAGAAAAGATCTCCTTTAGCTTATCAACAAAGTCGTCTTGCTGCAGCGCGGCGTCCACAAGGTCCATAATCGGAATTTGCAATTGATCATATTTTTCTTTGGCAGCAGAATAAATGGCCGCAGTATTTAGCCCATGCGTGGCAGCACGGCTGGTATCCCATTCAGTCTTCAGCGCATGGGCCACGTGCAAAGTGCATTCTCTATAGCCCTCGGCATGCCCATCATTGCGCGCCGCCATCATTAATTTTGCCACTCTCTCATCCAACTCCGTAGAGTTAAGGATGGCATTTGTGATCTGTACACAAATACAGATAGTATATGTTGCGACAATCAAACCAGACATATAAAGAAAAGGGAATATTACCTCCACAATCCCATACTCCCGCAACCAGGTAAGCTGGTTCATGAGGGATTCGGCCAAGCTTTCTGCAGTAGCGCGAGCGACCTCCGTGTCGTTAAGTTTTTGTTCGCCTTAAGTTAAACGGCGGATCAACTCGGCTTTCTCTGTTCGGTGAAGGTTGATATCTTTCTTCAAACTATCAACCTCAGCTTGCAGCCGCGCCTGGTCAAAGAGCATAGCAGTTAGATCATCAATTTCTTTATTCTTAAGAAGGTACCTCATTCTGCTTGCTCCTTTCTCTGTGTGAGCGCGCCTCTTCTGCTGCCTCAACTGCAACAGCTTTCTCTTTTTGAGTTTCTCAATTTCGTTGCACAGAGAAATTTTTTCTTTGTTGTCACGCTCGCAAGCCTCCAAAAAGCGCTTGCGCTCGTCCGCATATTGCGCAGCAGAGGCCTCACACTTGCTCTTCCAAGACAGCGCAGCCCATTCTTCAGTCTTCTTCTCTTCCTCAAACTGGGCCTTTTCCGCCTCACAATCAACAAGCATTTTCAACGTCTTCTCTTTCTCAAGCTTGGCCTTCGCCTTCTCAAGCTCAACCTCGTCCCACTCCTTGTTCATACTGCGCCATTCGCGCACAATTCTATTTATTGTGGACGAGGCAAGGGCAGACTCTTACAGATATGACTCGTAAGTAGCCTCATGGTCTTTTTCTTCCTGGTGCTTCACCTCCGTCGGTGGGAAGATGCCCTTATACCACTCCCTGCAGGAGTGCCAATCGGTGAAAACATCGCCCTGCTTAACTTTCCACACAGGCTGATGAATCGCAGAGGCCCGCCTCTCAGAATAAGAGCGATAATAATAATCCTCAGGCGTCTCCTCTGGGCGAATAGGCGACTCCTCTTCCGAATCCTCAACAAACATAAAGCCTTCGCTTTGTGTTGAGGGTCCGGCTCCCTTGGATATCAACTTTGACGGTTCCCCAGCATCTGTAGCCTTATCTTTAGCCTGCTCGCCAGCAGGATTCTCAGTATCAAAATTTTCGGGCTCTTCTTCTAGAGCCACTTTCTCAATATTTTCCGGAACGATGGGGTCGGCATCAGGAACAGGAGTTTCTTGCCCCGCATCTCCCTCCTCAACATTCTCAGGCCTGCACGACGATGGTATAGCAGATAAGGTGGCTGGCGCAGCCTTCACCATTTTCTCTGCAAAGCATATAAACAAATACCAAGTATGAGATTTTGCGCAACTTTTTGACAGAAACGCGCAACAAACTAAATGTACCATGTGAAAATTTCTTTGCAAAGGCATCCAGATTGCCCTTCTTGCCAATGCGCAGGCGCACAACTTTTGTTGGCGCATGGGTTTTGGTTTCCGCCTCCTTCCTCTTCTTGGAAGTGCGCTTCAACGCTTCTTCCGGGCTAGAAGGTACTTCCAAGGGATCATCTAGGTTCGCAGCTGGAAGAGAGAAGGTGTCAACGGGTTCGGGCTTCGGTTTCTTCGAACCTACAGGCACAAGACCCTCCAGTGAGTCCGACACCACCACATAATCGCACCAAGAGTCAGAGACGAGACGCGTACATTTCTTGCCCTCAGCTTTCGCAGCAGCTGATGACTTAGGTTTTTGCTCTGGGTTGGAAGGAGGCGCAGCAGCTGCAGTGTAACATCCGTCAAAAAACGGATTTACCAAACCCGCTCCGTTTATCAACCGAACAGTCAGTCAAAAATTTCATTGCGAATTAAATGCCCAAAATATTTTTAAACGATACGTAATCAATTATTATACGGGACTATATATTTAGTTTTTGAAAAACTGTTGAAAATCGCAAGATAAAAATGAAATGATCCAGCCGGGTTTCGAACCCGGGTCACTCGCCGAGTCACTCAGCGACTTATCTCACACACACAAACCACTGCGCCACTTGTTCTGTTTGGTAAATATTGAAATCATTTAATTGATAAAGTGACGTTACGAATTCAAAATCGGCGCCCATCAGTTCAGTCGTCGGAATCCCGGAAACCTCGCGAGTTTTTAACACCATTTTCAGTTATAACGTAAACCATTAACAAGACATCGGTTATAACCGATGTTTGAAGTCCGCGACCAAACCATAACCGCCGGAAAATTTAAATCAATGAACCCAGTCGGAAATCGACCAAATACATCTCGATTTTCCCCTATAAATTCACCCTCAACCCATTGAAAACCTTTTCGTTCAAAACCACACTCTTTCTCGGCGAAAACTCCCTCGCCGGAACTTTTCTGTTCGTCGCCGGAAAACCGATTTCCTTATTTCTGAACCTCACTAAATCTTTTAAACTTATACCGGAGTCACCCATACCTTCTTCAAACCTTCTGGGGACTCGCTGCTGCAAGACACCTGACGCCGGAGCTTATTACTGTCGCCGGAGTTCTGCCGGAAAACAGAGGGTCCAGTCGGTATACTTCTCCGCCCAATTTCTTTTCCTTTTCACATTTATCTCACCGTAATGAACTGAAAAACACTAATAAACCGATAAAAACTTGGAACCAGTCGATTTCCAAACTCTGGTTCTATCTTGATGAAGAAGACGATGTATTTCCGTATCTTATAAGTATAATTAAAATCAGGATATTAATCGGGTTAGACACACAGTCCAGCGGTGGACTGTGTGCACATATAACGCAAAGGTCACGAGTTCGAATCCGGTTTCATACACGCTGCCTAAATAAAAATCAAATTTTTGTTTAACTGAACCGGAGTCGATACTGGTATATGTTAAGTATATTGATAACCGGAATAATAACCAAGTTAGACACACAGTCCAGCGGTGGACTGTATGTTTGTTTATATCACTGGTCACGAGTTCGAGTCCGGTCTTCTGCACCGACTCGGACAATTATCTCTTCTTTTTAAATAAGGCAGAAAAGGAAATAACTAATTAGTATTTAAGTATAATAAAAATCGAATTATATAACATGTTGAACACACAGTCCAGCGGTGGACTGTGTGTTAGATTAAACCACAGGTCCCAGGTTCGAAACCTGTGGAGTGTATGTCCGATTCGCTTAAAACTGTTTTTAAAATAAAATGATTTTCGGGTTAAACTAATTAATATATATATAATTAAAATCAGATTTATAACAGGTTAGACACGTAGCTCAGTTGGTAGAGCTGCGTGCACGCGTACGGGAGGTCTCGGGTTCGAGCCTCACTCAGCGCACTTGTGTTCCGCATTCGAACCGGTCAACGGTCAGGTCAACGGTCAACGGGCTGGTCAACGGTCAGAAAAAAATCAATTTTTTTATTATTTTTATTTAATTATTTTAATTAAAAATCAATTAAAAATACTTAAAAATAACATTTTTAAGGTTAGAAAATAGCCTCAAACTCACAAAAATACACCCAACAATCCTACTAAAATAGATTAATAAAATCCGTTTACTTACCGAACCATAATGCGATTATTCTAGGTTAAACTCACTCGTGGTTAAAACCACTTCGCGTGCATTCAACATCATCAACCGAACGCACCCACTGTGAGTGAATCTTACAACTCCCCCTTTTAAATTACACGTTTTGGGGTGTGTCATGTGTTATGAAAATAATTAATTTATTTATTTAAACTTGTGTCATACCACATCATGACCTAAACTTAGATTGTTTTTATTGTTGTGATTTACTTATTGCCTTTTTGTCCAGTTATAAGAAACTCATACATTAAGCCCATCAGTTCCTCGTGGGAGACGAGTTGAACAACGCGTGCTTCAAATCAAATTCATTATTGTTCATGTGTGTATCATTGAGTTTATATTGTTTGTAGTTGTGTCATTCATATTATCATGTTATGCAAATCATTCATCAGGCCCCTCAGTTCCTCGTGAGAGACGAGTTGAGCATCGCGTACCTCTAATTGTTCCACTATTGTTCATGTGTGTTTCATTTAACATCTTATGATTGTTGATTAAGTTACATCTATTTTTACTCATGTTTGGTTGTGCACATATTTCATAATCAATTTAAATAAATTTGTTCAAATGTTTTCCATAGGATTCACTCGCCAACATTATGTTGATCCAAAAACCTTTTTACACATGATACAGGTGAACAGGTTGAAGCAAGGAAAACATAGGATATGCCTTAGAAGAGAACAAAGAAGTTTAGATTGTTAGTTAGATCATGTTGTAACATTTATTGTAAAATTCCATTTAATTTGTATTAATGAATATGAAACGCTTAATAAATGTCATGAGCTTTGATGATAACCCAATCATGCCCTGATCACCTCTTCCGCTGCGGGTCGGGGTGTGACATGCAGCAGTTGGTTTCTTCTTCTTCTTCGAATCAGGGCCTACGCCCAAGTTTAGCAAATCACCTACATAATCAATCATATTGAGCAAAGGTTGCGCGATTAGTTATATTGCAATATTACTTAGAAAAAATGTTCAAGAGTAATATTGCAAAACTTAGGCCTTGTAAGAACTTAGTTACCAGTTTTTGAAGATGGTTGCGCCTCCAGATCCTCCTTCTTGGGCAACTCAAAGTTCCCCAAGATTTGCTAGAACCAAGTTTCCTCGCCATCTGCAAGAGGCACGACGGCCATTTTTCCTTTCTCTCTCTTGAAAGAGACCAAGTAGAGAGGCGCAGCTACATAACAAACATTTTTGCATCAGTACATATCTATTGAAAGATATTGCTAGAAAGTTAAAAGGTTACATACCAGTTCCATCTTCGCTATACACCGGTTTTTCCCGGCGTTCCTTCTTCCAGAAAATACTCATCCCGGCGGCGATGAGGGCCCTCTCCGGCAAAACGATATTGGGCACATCTTTAATATCTTGATACCATACCTCGTCGGCAGGTATGCGAAGGTCTCCAACTCGATCTCATCACCGGCCCGGGACGTCATCTTCATCGGGATCACCGCCGCCTTGATGAAGAACTTTTGCTTCCAGTCGTGGTAGGACTTCGGCGGCACCAACAGCAATCGTTTGGCTTGCACATGCTATTGGAACGAATAAAAACCCAACGAGCAGTGCAGCTGGTAGAAAACCCTAAACTTCTCGACCGACGGCGATCTGCATCGACCGGCAAACGAACTCAAAATGCCGGATCCTCACCATTCCCATTGGGCTCAACTAAGAAATGTGAATCTTGTAAAAACCGAGAATTTCCAGCAAGAAATGGGTCATCAGAAGCCGGAAGTTCCCTTCGGCAAAATAATCGTAAAATAATGTAATGTAGCCGGCCGGCGCATCAGCCGCCGTGGCATTCGCCACCGGAAAAAATGCCTTCCAAGACGGAGCAAAGAGAAAGTTGGTGGCAAGATTATCGAAATCTTTCTTCGACCACTTCAACGGTGGCAAACTTGACGATGACATCTCAGCAGAACTTGCACCGGTGGCCATAACAAAAACTTTGAAGATCGCCGGAAGATATGAACACAAATTTCTCTCAAGTTGTGATTTGGTGAGGAAGCAAATGGATCATTGATCCCTTTATATACTAACCGCAATTAATGCACGATTTGACTGCAGCGACTTTTGCGACCATCACGTATCCCCAAGTAACCGCAGGGGTGAGTGGGGAACAGTAACCGCCCCACGCGCGCGAGTGTCGCCCAAAAGCATTAAATACGGTAAGACATGTACTGTTGACAGTCTGTCAACAGTACCACCACGTCTTAAGAACGTGCGTCATCACCAACTACACCATTTAGATAAGTGACACGTGCCTAAGTATATTTGAAATTCAAATA